>JBBYHO010000012.1:598339-659798 GCA_038382025.1 Adansonia gregorii
TGATGTGACTCACGCCGAGCTATCTGTCTAGTGGTCGGCCCGGCAGGTCGGCCGCCTCTCTTGTAGGTGTCAATTCCACATTTAAGGCGTCGTCAGATGTGTCAGGGATTACAAGGCGATCGCCTTAAGGGACATAGGCGATCGGCCGTGATTTTCCTCCTGGCGGTCGCCAACTAGGCAGGTATAACAGTAATAATCTAGTTATATATAATCTAACTAACTGAATTGATATAATAAGTCAAATAATATTAATTAAGTTAAAAAAATATAAAAATTAAATTTAAATTATAAGAAAAAAATCAAATTCAGAATATTTACATTTTTAATTTTAAAAACCTGCCCATCACAACAATAATCATATGTTTAATATATATATATATATATCTTATTAAGTAATTTTTAAAATGTATAATATTTTAATTAAAAAAAACATTTTTTTTCATCCCGTTAATTAACTAATGGTAAAGGCAAGAAGAAAAACGAAAATGGAAAAGCGCGTGGTTCGGACGTAAACTTTGGAGACTGAAGAACTAGTCCAAGGACAGGCCACGGGCCACCACCGCCCACCAGTAATTCTTTTCTATAAATTTCGATTTTTCTACCTTCGCTGCAGTTCATACCCAAACGCCAAACAATATCATCTACTTTCCCTTCCTTTCCGAAGGTTTATTTTTCCAAAGCTCTAAAAGCCATGTCTCAGGTAATTTTTTCTTATTCTATTCCATTTCTTCATCAATTTTATTTTATTTTCTTTTTCTTGGCTGAATCTTTTTAGTGATTTCTATTTAGTTATTCATATATGTTTGGAAAAATTTCTGGGTCAATTTTTTTCTTGTTTCTGTTACTTGATTTTTAGATTGAAAAATTTTAGAGGTTATTTTTATTGTTTTCCTTTTGGCTTTGCAAGGGTTCAATTCCAACTTCCAATCATTATATCTAATTTTGGTTGATTTGGTATTTGGGTTTCAAAGATAAAAAGGGAAAACTGGTTAACAAAAAAAGGAAAAATTGACTGATTTGGGTATTAATGAAATGAACTTTAGACTTTGGAGGTGAATATATCAATCTTCATAATATATTTCAAAATTCTATAACATCCAATCCTTTGTTTTCTCCTAGTTCTGTTTTAGTTCATCGTTGTTGAACACAGATATGTAAGTTTTTTGTTCGATAAGCTAAATTAACTGATTATTAATTTTGGTTGATTGCAGACCGTTGTTCTCAAGGTTGGTATGTCATGCCAGGGCTGTGTTGGAGCCGTGAAGAGAGTTCTGGGAAAGATGGAAGGTCTGTTGTACCCTTGCTTTTTTAACTTTTGGTGTTCAAAATTATCTTAAAATAAGTTTCACAGCCTCTTGTTCCATAGTATCCTACTAGTGTCCGTGAGAATTACTCAAGGAGAAAAAAAAAAAAGGTGGGGAGGACGGAGTTGTTGGACTAGATGCCGTTTAACTTACTGAATACTGATTTTATGATGGCATAGTTTGGTGTGTGAAAATAATTTTGCAGTCATCATCTTCTGTCCCTTAGAATAAGTTTCTTTAGTAAAAGATTAGCTTCTTTTTACATTCAGGTTGCAAATTATACGCCCAATCTATGTCACTTTTCAGCTGGAGAGATGCCACCATATTCAGTTGTTATTAGTATTATTATTATTATTATTATTTTTTATGGTTATATATCCATATTTTGTCATGAAACACACTTTGCAGGTGTGGAATCATATGAAGTAGATTTGGAGCGGCAGAAAGTGAGTGTGAAGGGCAACGTCCAGCCTGATGCAGTTCTGCAGACTGTGTCAAAGACCGGAAAGAAGACTGCCTTCTGGGAAGCAGAAGCTCCAGCAGAAGATGAGGCAAAGCCCTCTGACGCTCCACCAGAAGCCGGGGCAGAGCCTGCAGAAGCTGTTGCCGCGGCTTAGTCTGTTTCCCTGTTTGCTGAATGGATTGACGTGCGTATTATCATTTGCTAAACTTAACAGCAATTTCATGTGGATTGTAGAATACCTATACTTCCCTTTAACATTGTAGCTACAATAAGCTCTTGGGTGCTGGTCATGTTGCTTTCTGTGTTAGTACCGTATCGGAAGATAATATTTCTTGCGTTATTTCCCATTACTCTTAACCCAAATATGTTCTTTTTACATGATATAATTATATTTAAAATATTATACATTATTAAAATTTTGATAATGTTAATAATTGTTATATAAATTTAACATGATGATGCATTCTTTTGTATTTATATTATTTTTTTATGTTTGTCGGGCCGCTAATTATGTTGTATCCAAATTTTCGGATCCTCTTTACTGAGAGCAAAGGCGCTTGCTGGGCTTAAACAGGCTGGGTTGGCTGGTATCAGCATGAAATGAAAATTCCCACTCGATATTCGTTTTATCATGAAATTAAGGTCTTAAAGACGTGCGGAAGCTACTGCCAGCCAAGAAACAAGGAAAAAAAAATTAATATGTTGTTGGAGTTTTGAAACCCCACTAAGATTGTAATATTGTCATGTGTTTTTTTTTCTTATTAGTATATTAATTATATATTTTTCAACATATGTTTGAACGGAGTATGAAGTAATTTTTAATGTTTATCGGTGGAGTTCTTAAACCCAACGATGGTCCATGTTACATGCTGTAGGCAAGGTTATCGGAAACCAGTATGTCTTTGCGAGATTGATTTTTTTTTTCTTAAGGTTTTGGACACGTAGAAGTGGCTAAAAAAATTAGAAACAGGTTCGTGAATATGTTTTAAAATAAATATATGTAAATGCAAATAATTAAATACCATATATAAATAAATATGTATCCTTATTTCTAATTCTATTTTTGGAATTTTATATAAGTTATTCATATTTAAATGTGTTTTACCTTTAATTAATTTTATTTAAAATATTTTATATCATTTTTTCATATTTGAAGATAATGATTTTTTTTAATCGGTTCTTTTACTAGAAATATTCATTTTTTAGTTGCCATATTTTATAGTTTCAGCTAGAACACCAATATCAATCATTATACTTTTGGCATTTTCGTTTAACACTTTTTGAATCGCTCCATTACTTGATTCAAAAGATTCTTGACAGCTTAAAATAAATTTTCTTATACATAACCTGTTAATGAGGCGTGGAATTGTATTGAAATTGAGACCTAAAGGAAATTAGGGGATTTATTACTTAGATTGTATTCACGAATTATTTACATATCCTAACAGATACTAATTTGAAAAGCGTAAATTCAGCATTTGTGGCTTCTATGGCTTAGGAATAGGTTTACATAATTCTGGTTCGTTACTCCGCACCTTTAATTTCTATGAGATTTCTTATAAACCCCGTTAGCCCATGTAGCTCCCGAGAGAGTTCCTATGATTAGAAAGATAAACGAGACTTCTTCTTTACCTGTAATTAGTACCCAACTTCACTTCAAACAATCTAGATGATTGATGATTTGATCAAAAGATATTGAGTATTCAAAGATATAGTGGTTAAAAGAGAAGTTGAAAAGGAGGAGGGAATGGATATAGAATCAAACCATAGAAATTTGGATCAAACTTCTTCATCTTCCTCCACCAATTACAGCAGTTACGAGGATCATATTGATCTTTGCAATGAGTTATCGCCTTCGTAATGAAATGTCGGACATATTCGGTGTCCTATCCTATCACTAAAGAGTCGAACGTGATTATGACAGTTATTATTGAAGAATCCAAATAACATATATAATGATGTATGAGATGACTTTTAAGAATTAATTATTAAATACACAAATATCAATTCTCTAGCCCCAGTGGAGTCCTATTCATTTTATAAAATAAATTTCGACAAAAATATTAGCATAACCTCGATTTTGGCACATTAAGATTACCGTTTTTTCGAAGCACGTCTTTGGGTGTTTTCATGACTGGCATTTACCTCTTGCGTTGATAATGCAATGCTGTGGATTAAAATTTTATCAAAATAGTTTTGCTAAGGGAAATAACGTATATAAGCGAGAAACACTTTTATTAAAGAGCCAATCATCAAACGTATTCTCATACTTATGTCAGTTTTAATACTATAAAAGGACAAGGATGGCTGGACTCCAAATGGTTGTGAAGAACTAGAGTTTGTACGTGTAAGGTTATACTTTTTTATATTAACGTGTAAAATTTTAAGATCTGATCGTTATATAAAAATAAGAATTATAATTAATATTTTTTATTAGGTGTAATTAATTATTTTTATGAATTTTTTTAAAGTAATCTTAATTTGACTAAAACACTTAAAAGAAATATATTTTTGTTTAAGTTTTAGAATAAATTCGGGAGTTCATTTATCCGTAAAGAAAAATTAAGATCTACACTACGCCTATGTAAGGATAATATCTAATTAATTATATATTATCCTAAATCTAAATTTTTTTTCCTTGTTCATTAGTCTAAATGGTTTTAATCTCTTAATTTTATCCTTATTATTTATTTAGATTAACCTTATATATTTAGAAAAAATATCAATTTTTGTGCATTGATTTTTTCATAAAACTTCCGTCAATTTGGCAAAATTTAGAAAAAAAAATATTTTGCACCTCAAAATGTCCAAAAAGGCCACCGATTTGTGATCTCTTCGAATTTTCATTATTGAAAATATTTTCAAATTCACAAATTTTACTCCTGGTTTAATAAAAAAATTACTAAAAATAAACAATTAAATTAAATGAAAATAAACCGTGCATAATTTACACAATATAAAATAATAATAAACAATTAAATAAATGGATTAGTAATGAATTAAAACCAAATAAAATAATAAATGATAAATAAATAAATAAAGTAAAATTAAACTGTAAAATCAATTAAAATATCAATTAAAGCAACTAAATCAATTAAAATTAATAAAAATTTTAAAAAATAAATTAAATATATAAAATAAAATAAAATAAAAATAAAAAAGAATCCAATACATACGGGTGAGACTGCTATGTTGATCCGCACCACCCAACCGGATTCCTATAAAAGTTGAACATTTTTTTCTGTTAGTCCAATTCCTACCCCAAAGGAAAATTCTTTTTCTGTCTCTTTGTTTTCTTTGTTTTTTTCTATTCAACCAAAATCCAACTACCATTGTCCTTCAAAAGCAGAATTCTAACTATCAGTTGTTACGTCGATCATTGCTATTCGTCATCGCCAATGGTGCTAGAAATCTCCAAAAATTACACAAAATCTTGCTCTCAACCTTTTTAAATCACAAAATCACACTAGATTTCACAAAATCAATCCCACAAACCTGTGATGATAGGAGGAATTGTTGGCAGAAATCAAACAACGGACAAATGGGAAGTGAAGGCTACAGTTGATAATCAAGCCCCGAATAGCAGAGTATCGATGAGCCGCTGCTTATCAGATGATACATGGAGAATCTAGCAATATGTTCGATTTACTTGAACAAAATAATTATTTAATGAAAATAAAATAAAAGGTAATAGATATTATGTAGCTTAGTTAGTTGAATGAAGAGAGAATTTATATTATTACATTGTTGGTTGAGTAAAATGTTATTAAAAATTGATAAGGAATAAAAACACAAATTATTTTGTCCTCAACATAAAAAATGAAATTTTTAATAAAAATTAAATTTATTTTATTAATTTCTTAAAATTATTTTAAATATTTTTTTATATTTAATTCAAATTAATTTTAAAAATTAATTTAAATTCTTATTTACTTTTTTATTTATCTATTTAGAGGAAATAAAGGAATTTAAAAAATTAATTTTTTATAAAATTAATGGAAATATATATTTTTATAATTAATTATATAAGTCAAAAATTAAATTAAATTAATTTATAATATAGATATAAATATAAAATATTTAATATAAAAATAATAAATGTAAAAAAATATAAAATAGTTTTAACTATCATTTTTAAAATAATATTTAAAATTATTTAATACGTTACATTATATATGTTTAAATAAAATTCTAATATATTATATTTATGAATAATAATTTATTAGATAAATATTTTAAATATAAAATATTAATTTTTAAAAAATTTAAAATTTTTTACCTATAAATGGCTTTTTTCTCTCTCCTTTATTTATCACCTGCACACACTCTTTACCTTTCTTTCTCCTTTCATCTTCTCTAACAAAAAATCAAGATTTTCGGATTTCAACTGCTAGCCATTGTGGCTTTACCAGTAATCGTCATTTCAGAACCTAGAAAAACCCTAAACCTTGACCAATATCCTTTGTAGGAACCTAATTCCATCTAAGCCCTTCCAAGCAAATAGAGCATTATTCGAAACCCCAAGTGAAATCCTCGCATCATTTTCGGATATCATGGGACTTGGTTTGAAGGCTAGAATTTATTTTTTTAAAGATAATAATAAAGAATGGAATAAGAAAGAAGATCGTACGACGTTGTGTCACTAGGAAACAAGGAGGCAAAATGAAGGTTTGAAATGTCTAGGGATCAAATTGAACAATTGGAAACCTCTAGGATGTATAAAGAATGTCATTTTACGAAAGTCACGAAGATGTATTGATACATCATTGTGTTTTGGTCGTGCCAGATCTAGATCATGCATTGTATAAAAATAATGGCCATATTATATCGATAAAATGTTGTTATTTTTTAGGGTTTTTGGTTATGGGAAGCACCTGTATCAATATTGACACAGATGTATCTATATTACATGAAAATTATCACTAATTATTGTTATGAACAAGCTTTTTCACCTAAGTTTTCTTACATTTCTTCTTTTTAATGCCCTTGAAAATACTGCATAACCATAAAAGAGGTCCTTTGTAAATATTTTACATTAAAACATAGGCATAAGAACTACCTATATAGATTAAGCCATTGAAGCTTGAATAAGCTTAAGATAAATAAGATTAATGCTTAAATCATGTATGGAACTACACGGCATGTAGTCAGTTATTTTTTTAGTATTTTGAGTCTAGTTCAGCTGAATTCCAATGGAGGGCTACTTTGAGTTAAAGTTAAAACTCTTTCTTGCATGAAACTAAGATATGGCCATTTGGAGTGGGATTTCTCTTTGAGGGCATGCAACAGAGATTGTCCACCAAACTCAGCTAAAAACGTGCTCTATTTAGAAGGGTTTTAGGATTTGATCAGACCACCTAGTCCTGTAAAGGGATTGTTTGCCAACAAGCTTGGATAAGTCATCAAGATATGGATAAACTTGCATGGGGATAAGATGATCAGCCAAAAGAGGGGTTAAAATCACCTTAAGGATGTTCATTAGAAGAGATCCCTTTAGTTTTTAGTTGAAAAAAATTAGTGAGCAAAAGGATAGCAAAAAGGAAAAAAAAAGAAAAAAAAGAAAAAAATAGGGATATTTTCAAGATTCTACCCAAGCTTATTTTCTTTCACCTTTTGCCCTTATTTTGCATACTCCTTTATCCTTTATGAAAGCTTGATGATCCTAGGCCATGCTTAGGTGATGATTTGTGCTAAGGTGTAAAAATCGAGTTACGGCCAAATCTTAAGCCATGGCCTTAAAAAGTCATATTTTGATTTTCTTTGATGTTGTATATAGAAGTTTTGTAACCATCAAGTTTCCATCAAGAAGATTTGTTTTTTGAATGTTTCATGCCAAAGTTTTCTAGTTTTTATGTGATTCTCGTGAAGTTTTCTTCATGATGTAACTTTGTTTTGACTCTTCATTCTACTTATATGTTACTCCATGTATGATACATGCATTTTATGTTCTTTTCATGCATTATTGCCATGTTCTATATGCTCATGCATTTTTCATGAAAATAAATGCTTATGGCAACATCACTACGCATGTTATTACACCTATGTATGTTCATGTTGATGAGCTACTTTATGTATAAATCACATATGACAAGCATTTTATGACATTTTCAAGCATGAAGATAATGATTCATATGTCCATGCATTTTTCATGAGAATTTTATGATTATGACCACATGACTATGGATAATGAGAAATCCATGTATATTCGTGCTAATGAGGTATTTTGTGAGTAAATATCATGTATGATACCTTGGTTTTATGTTTATTAGTGAAATAAAATGTTATAGGTGCATTTGGGAGTATTAGAAATTTTTTGAGACCATTTAGCAATTTTCCCATGATGTTTCATGCATATTATGGACCATTTTGTAACTTTCTTGCATTTTAGGTTATTTAGGTAATTTTCTATGATCTAGAGACTTTTATGCAAATTTAAATATGTTTAGGTCATTAAGGTTATTTTCCATGACTTAAGGACTTTTATGTCATTTCAAGCCTTTTAATGTCCTTTAGGTCATTTTTCATGATCTATAAACATTTATGCAATTTTACGAATGTTAGGGTCATTGAGACCATTTTCCATGATTTAGGGACTTTCATGCAATTTAGAGTTATTTGAATCATTTTCCATGACTTAGCAGTTATTATGTAAAATTTCATACTTTTAAATCATTTTCTATGATATAAGGACCATTCCATAATGTCCATGCATGCTAGGTCCGTTTAGACTATTTTCCATAATCAAAGAATCTTTTTGCAATTTCATGTAAGTATTCTGGAGTCATTTTTATTATGTTATGCTTTTAATTTAATATGTTTATATGTTAATTATATTATAATATTCTTTTCAAAAATTTGATATAATCTTCAAGTTAAAATAGTCTGTAAGTGTGCTTCCAGTATATGGAAGTCAATTCATTGATCATCTTGTACAAAGGAATACCTTCTTTGAACAAGTAAATCAAAATTTTCATCCTAACAATAAAGCTTTCATATTCCTCCAGGTGTTCTAGAGGGGTGCGAAACATATTTTGTTTTCAGAAAAATATAAAAATCTAATTTACTTAGGATGAGAAAAATAATATTAATTATAAATAATTTTAAAAATAGAGAACTATAATAATATAAAAAATTAAAATGAATCATAATTAGGACTTTAGTTGGCACTGATTTATGGTCATCATGAAAGGGATCGATTCTTACTTATGAATATAATTGACACTTAAACCCTTTTCATGTAAACTTTGGTATAAACGTAGACCTTGGAGCTTTTTTGAGGGTTTGTAACCCTTAAAAGTCGAGCCCTAGTAGGTGGCCAATCTTATCTAGCCAAAACTAGATTGGTAGCGACTTGGAGTTCTTTGGTCATTTTGTAATGGCTTTTATGGTTAACTTGGATGTACAATTTGTCTGCCAATTAAGTACTCCTAATATGAGAAAACAAAATAATTTGTTTAAGTTTGCATGTTGGATCTGTGTTCGACATGTTACGATAGCTTGGCAACTTCATTGGGGAATTCATAAGAGTCATACCTAAAATTATTTATGTTAGCTAAAATTATTGATTAATTGGTTTTAACCGATAATTAGTTATAATTCCCCTAGTTTTCACACATTTGTTTTGTAAGTAACTTTGTACATATTTTTGTTTTCTTATGTTTTTGACATGTTTTCTTTAGGGGGAATTTAGGATATGGGTTATGAAATGAGTCATAAAAAGGTTTGTTGTTTCTTCACACACACAAATCATGTGATTTTCAAGACACAGGCCTATTATGGAAACCCAATCTTTTAGGATGGTGTGAAGTAGCTGTGCCTTTTGAGGTGTTAGCCTTTATCAAGGCCAGTAAAAACCAACCGGATGTGAATTCCTATGCTTTCCTAATGTGTTAGCCATGTCATTAGCTTGGAAGATACTCTCACTAGAATTGAACACTTTCCAAAGGAAACTTGTAAGCATTAGGGTCCTCATTAGTTTTTTTTCAAACTTCCAAAACCTATCTAGATGTCAAGCCTAAACCTCAGATGTGAACAAACTTTGCCTAGTTATAGCCATACCTAATTTTGAGATTATTGAAAACTTGGAACAAACGAAGGAATAATTTAAAACTTTTTTTTATTTTGCAAGTTATAATGTAAATAATAATACTTGTTTTAGATTATCCTTTTATATCCAATTTTTATTTTTATCAATATTTTTATTTGAGTACTAACTTATGTTTCCTTTTCCATTTTCTTTTGCATACATCATTTGCATATAAGGATATTTGCTTTAAACAAAGCTTTCAAACTATTGGGATTTCATTGGGCTTTATGGAGGACCACGTAAAAACAATTGTTATCTACAAGGAATTTCAGAAAGTTTGCGAAGACTTAGTAATTAGAATGACAAGGGAGACTATTTACTAAAGGGTTTCATTTTAAAATTGTTGAAGATTACTTATTGAGATCCACGAGAGAATAATTTAAGACAGCTACTTGAGATTTAGGACTGATAAGAAAAGGTAAAGCAAATCGATTCACCAAAAAGAATGGCCACATAACATTACTCTTCTAGATCCAGATGGATGAACAACGAGTACAGGTTATATTAGAGTTTTAAGATCCATCCTACCAATGTTTTTTCTTCAATCAAGAAAACTTAAGCCTGATAATTAAAGAGTATTCAGCCTTACTTGGACATGGGTCTTTGGATTTGAGACCCATATATTGTAAAGAATGCAAGCCTACTTGCTTTAGTAGGAGATTATCTAGGGTCTTGACTTAGATATCATGTCAGACAGTTAATATATTTTAAAGAAGTCAATACTAATGTCATCTCTTAGGATTTTCTATGCAAGCTTATTCACATTTGTTTAGAAAGTGAATAGGTCATTGATTTGTCTGCTTTGGCTATCTATGGGTTAGTAATATTTCCAAGACTTTTAAGGCATATTGAGGTGTTTGTAATGGATTTATTTGATTGATTACATAAGGTCATTCACCTAGCCCCAGTTATCCTTATTGAGACAATCTATACTTTAAATATATGCCAAAAAGATGATAAGAGAAGGTTCACCTGATGTGTATTACTATTGTTTGTTAGGCTTAAAGTCATTTCTAGGTTGGAGAGGACAAGACAATCAAGTCATATTTACTAAATTTCATCCCCCCTCTAAGCATTTAAAAAAAAAATGGCCTGGGTCAGGAAGTAAGAAACAATGGATAGAGACCCTTAGTAATGCAACTTCAAAAGACATCACATAGACAGCACTATGGTTTACACCCAAGGTTTTTACTTATCAATGTGGAGACAAGCCATTTGTCTTATTGTTAAGGTTATGGGGAATAGTCAGATACACACCACTACTTGTTTGAGGACAATGTTAGTCAAAGTAGTTTGTACCGATGGCCTCTAAGATAGCTAATGTAGATCTTGAGTACCAAGGAGAAAAATATAAAAGTATGTGGCAAAAGACTACTATGTGTTGGAAAGAAAGATATAAGTTTGGCCTAAGTGGAATCACAGATGAAATTACTCTAGGGTATGCTACGTTCATGGGTGTAATTTGGTCTTCCCATGTATGGATAGGTCTATTCCTTAGGTAGTTATTCGATTAGACCCACCATCCTTTAAAGATTGATCTCTTTAAGAAAGAGTTTGGGATGGATAAGAAAAAATGGAATTATGAGAATCAAAATCTCCAAGAGGAGGTCAACTATATGAATATGATAATGGGAGCTAAGGGAAAAAAAGCTCAAGAAGATATCCAATGACTACGAGTTGATGAAGACTAATTGGGTTAAACAAAATAAATGGATAAACCTCACCAATACATATAGGAGCTCGAGTAGGTCTTGTGCGAGCCATATTAAAGAAATAGAAGAACTCCATGAATATTTGAATGCATGGAAAAATAAGGTTTTAGAAAGTCAAATCAAAGAGCCCATGTTTGAATGCAAGCAAAAGGATTAGGAAAAGAAGCATTCCCTTATGACGTCAAGTATGGAAATGTATCTTTAAGAGAATGAAGAGCTCAAAAGTGTTTTGAGTGAAAAGCAAAGAGATATGTCCTAATTAAGGCAAGAAAATCATGACCTTCGTAGGACTATTCGGGATATAGGATAGCAGCTGCAGCAGTAAAGGGATGACATTGCATGGAAAAATATAGGAAGTTAGATGTATTGGTAGACAACTATACATCGGTCACCTTATTGAATAGATTTACCAAGTAGTGATTGGAGCTAGAGAAATGGCCAAGAAGGTCAAAAAACTAAGCTATTGTGAATACCCTAAGGATGAAAGACATTTAAATGTATTTCACTGGGTTGAACTGATTATTCATATTTATATATTTGAGGTTTCATTGTATCATTACTACTCTATCTTCATTTAATTTACATGTTAAAGTAAATGTAAGCAAATATGGCTCATTGATTACTTGTGTTTATACCATTAGATTGTTGCATATAATGGACTCTATATGCGAGAAAACAACATTCTAATGTCAGTAGTCTACACTGATAGTTTGTAGTCTATAGGGTTAATGTGAGCAATTAAGTCATCTTAAGACTAATATGTTATCTAAATCTAATAATGGCTTGTCTTGGCCATCTGAAGTAGGCTGACTATTAAGTAGAGACATAGATATGTCGCCTAGAAGTGGTGATAAATTGGCCTGGACTAAAGTGCAATTAATCCATTAATAAGTTCATTTAGTTGGAGTAATTCACTTTTGATCTCATTGAGTAATTACCTTAATCTTAAGTAAGTAATTGATTCCATCTGTATAACTCATATTCTTTGACATTCCAAAGGCTAGAGTGTCTAGAAGTAGTAAGCTACTAGACCAGTTTGTTGGGTATATGACTTATACTCGATGTGAGCTTTACTTATAGATATAGAATCATAGCTCTTATAATAAGTTAAGATTATCCTTTTAAAAGGTATTATAGGATAGTGAAAATGGATAAGGCTTTGGTCATTTGTATGTCAAATGATAAATTGTTTATATGTGATAAACAATCATTTTTATGTAGAGAGTATAAAGGAACTTTAAGATAAGGTGATCAAGTAGGTAAAACAGACTTTAACCTTAAGTTGATCATGTATACCATATGAGGGTATTACACATATGACAATGTCATTAAACTAAAAAGCTATTTATAAAGCTTACGCAATATGGCATATAATTGGAAATGTAGTCTTAAATCTTTAGTGGTACGACTCTAAGATAAAAAATTATGTAATTAATATTCAGTATGGAATAATTAATATATAGATTATTGTAACCTAATTATATATGTCCAATTAGTCCTCTACTAGCTCAACATAATTTCTTAATGGATGGTTTTTGATTGAAAAACTCGAAGTCTGATGATTCTCAATTTTGTGAAGTGATATGCCAAATACACTCATTTTAAAGGTGTAGGCATTTGCTTTAGTAAATGGTAAAAGATAATTTTTCTTATTATTAATTTAGAATATATATATTTAATTTGATTAAATATTTATTTAGATAAGAATTAGTAATTTAAATTAATTATATTTATCTACTGATAAATATAAGAATTAATTTAAATTAAATAGGTATAGGAAATTAATTATTTATATAATTAATTTAATATCTATAAAGTCTTGTTTAAATATTTATTTATAAATTAAGAAAAATTATTTTATTTATCTATTTTTAATTTATGATTAAATTAATTATTTTAGTATAGTTAATTTTATTTTGATAATTAGTACATAATTATTCTATTCGAATAAAATTGCCATATTTTATTGTGAACTAAAATTAGAGTTATGAAAAATTATTAGGCTAAATAAAATGATTTAATCAAAATTACTTATACATTCAGATTAAATTATTAAACTCCTTAAAATAAATTGGGCCAAAATAATATATGGATATATTAAAGCTTGGTCGAATTTGAAGCTTACACCCAATTAGTGTTGGCGGTAACAAAAGTTTAAAAGAGTGGGTAAAATAATTATTTTAAATTCATTAAAAATTAAGGCCATGTTATTACCTAATTTAAATATGCGATAAAATCTAAGTATGGACACCATATTTTGTCCGGGCCCCTAATTGACTTTTTCCCCATTTTAGAGGTCACATAAAACTTTCTAGTTTTAGATATTCTCAAATTAGTTATAGATGATGGAAAAGTCCAATTGAGGTTTTAGTTGGTTCCAATAAGCTTAGTTTAATGTAATAAGGCATCAGAACTTAATTGTATGATTTAGGAGATTGATTTTGAATTTCAAAAAATCGAGACTTGGGTCCAAAAAATCCAATAATGTTAAAAGTTGACTGGTAGGAATCTCTTAAGGTGATTAGAGTGGGTATTAATGACATTTAGCTGAAAAAGAGACTTTTTTTTAAGTTCAAATCAAAAGTGAACATAATAGCAAAAGTCAACTATAGACAAGTCAACTATAAAAAGTTGACTTTTTATCTTGTAGTTAGATTTTGAAATTGGAAGAGTTCTACAACTTAGATTTCAAAATTGATTTCACCAAGTTGAAATTGAACATAGACTTTTGGTCAAGAAGTGTAATTGGGGGTTATAAAAGAACCTTAGGAAATTAAAAAGTTGGGAATTCCCAAGGCTCGATCCAAGAGGTCTATGACAGAAAATTTTAGATTGTTTTTTGAAAAAAGTCATTAGGACACAATTTTACTATAGGAATGAACATTTAATTGCATTTTTACATGTGCGCATCATGGTCAATTGAATGGAATAAAAATTTATACAAGATTAGTATAGAATGTAGTCATGGGCAAATTTCAAAATGTGTTAAATATGAGAATTTTGTTCATTTTTCTTTAGCGGTAATAATGCAATTTCCCCTAAAATTAGTTAGTGGTTAGTTATTAAGCTAAGATCATCCAAGGGTGATTAAAGCTTAGATCACCAACTTAGAGGCCTATAAATAAAAGTGATTAGCCATCATTTAATAGCTTTTAATCATTTAGTAAATTTAGAAAAATCTATATATTTTTTTTCTCTTAAGCTCTCACCATTTTTGGAGAGGGAAGCAAGCTTGGAGTAGGTATAATTTCTATTATTCCTTTTTGAATTCATTTTAATTTCATCTTTTAGATGATTAAAACATGATTTTCATTGCCTATACATGATTTCCCATGATGAATTGTTCTCATCTTATGTTCAGCCTTGAGGAATCTTGATGATATCATGCTTGCATTTTGATTTTAGCTATGATTTGCATGTTTTTTTATATTCAAAGCTTGATCTCATTATTAATTGTTGAAATCTAGCTTACATCATGATGAATGAGCTTGATAAAGCGTTTGACTAAAGCATTTTTATTAGAGTTAGGTTTCAGCTAGCATGAATTCATAGGAATTTGATTATTTAAGTTCAATGGAGCTAGGATTTGATGATATTAAGCTGAATTCTTTAAGTTTAAATGTTGAAATCTTTAATCCTCTAGCTTAGAAAGAAATTGAACATGAAAAAAATAAAGTAAGCTTGGTTCAGCTAGCTTAAATTTATAAGATCTTAAGTTTTATTGATTTTATTTCACATAATCTTGTTAATTTGAGCAAATGTGAGCTGATTCGAACTTAAAGCTGGTTGACTAGAGCTTGAATATGCTGTATAATAATGAAATCATGAGGTCTTCAGCTGGGTGAGTGTTCGAACAAGTTAGAGAAGCATCCTTTAGGTTCAGCCATGGTAGATACTAGGTGAACTTGGGTGGGCTCGACATAATTGATGCTTAATTGGTGAAACTTAGATGAATTAAGTTGGTTTATACTTTGGTAAGTTGATATTTGCTTTGTTGAATGAATTTAAAAGCTTATTTATTCAATTATTGAGCTTAGATTGTTGAAAAGCATGGATTGACAGTTAAGCATGTAGATTGACTTGAATCAATATTTGTTTCTTCAGCTTGATTGTTGAATGATAAGAATTGATGAATAGATGATTGTGATTATGTTAGAAACATTCAGCTATGTTGATTTTTAGTGTTAGACTATGCTTAGTAGATGTGTAGATATTAGAACCTTAGGATAGTATTCTAGGTGTTTGATTAAATGCATGATAGGATGTTTAGGTTGAATAAAAACTTTGTTTTCTTAAAAGGATACCCTTAGGGTTAAGCTTTGGTTCGCTTAACCAATAGGTGAATCAAAGTTTTGTTTTGGATAATAAGCTCTTTAATGAGTAGCCTGGGGATATTATATAAAATAGCTTGAATTAAAGCTGATTTGGAGCAACTTAAAAGTATTTTAAGTGTTTAAATATGCTTGATTGAGTTTAATTTGTTAACTTTAGTGTGAGTCATTAGAAAATAATAGGGTGAATCAAACTGCATGGTTTAGTGTCACTTTGGCTGCTGGTTTTAGCACTTAAATGTGTGGCATTGGTGAGCTATACACTTGCTAAGAATAAATAATAGTGAATAAAAGCGACAAAATCGAAGTTTTTTACGTGACTCCAAAGTATATCGCCAACATTGAAAAACATGTTTCTAGGTATTGGCACTAAGGAGTCTTTGTTTTTTTTCTCATCTATGACATTTGTAGATTTTGTTTAGCCTCATTGCTAGATATTTGAATGCTTAAAAATGTGCTTTAAAAATGTGACAAAAGGCTATATGGTCATAAGTCGCATTAGAGTTATAGTTGCAGTCTAGCATTGTAGTCTTAGGGAAAATATATACTTTTGTTAAGATACAGACGTTGTTAACTTTTTTAGAATTTTTCACATAATCCTCATTGATCAGGCTGCATCATAGGCTATTGAAATGATTGATTTCATGATTGGACGAACAGAGTAAAATTTTGGAACATAAGCTATTCACATGGCTCTATTTTAGTGACTTATTAGTATTACGAATTGCTTTTGATAAGGATAATCATTTTTTTGAATTTTTCTCATATATCTAGAAAAAAATAGAATGAATAAGCTTTCTAAACATGTATGGCTCATTTGGTGGGTATTTCAAACAATTCAGGAAGAAAATTCAGAAAGTAGGCTAGTTGGACTTGCTATGCGATGTAGTAGTGTCCAAATAAAAAATTTATGTCACAGCCTACATGATTGTCTAGCATTTTTTTGAATATTTAGTTGAAGTATCGTGAGTCAACAGTCATAGAGTTTGATTTAGTGATTTTATGTAATAGGTATAATCCAAAATAAGTCTAGAAAACTTGAAAGGTCAAATCTAT
Source organism: Adansonia gregorii (assembly GCA_038382025.1). NCBI lineage: Eukaryota > Viridiplantae > Streptophyta > Magnoliopsida > Malvales > Malvaceae > Adansonia > Adansonia gregorii. Next base: position 615,292 of record JBBYHO010000012.1, read on the forward strand.
CCCTGTTTCGATTCTCTCTAAGCTTGGTTTCTACTATTCCAAGACATTTAGATGCCTTGGAATTAATTTCAAAAGTCATGTTAGTGAGTGAACGAGTCTAGGAGTACTCTATGTAAGGTCCCTAATGGCTTAGACTAAAGCTTCCGAGTTTAATTAAATAAAGTTGTTTTCTAATATTGTTTCCAAAATTGTGATTTTCCTTAATTTAGTCCAAATGTGCTATTTGTGATTTCTTTTAGAATAAGTCAAAATTGATAAAAAATATTAAAAATGGAGTCAATTAGTGAGCATTTTTGGAGTCAAGCATTTTTTGTGAAAATTTTCCTTTTTTAAATGAATTTTGTTATGAATTGGTAGTAAATTTGAGCTGGTCTCGACAAAAGTCCTGAGAAACATTTTTTAGCAATATTTGTTTGATTTTGATAGAATAGATAAAAGGCATTATGATTGAACATATATGATTGAAATTGAGACAAAAATTCAAATATATGCGATTAGTTGGTACCAGTTATTAGGCATCACGAGAGGGATCGAGTCTTTATGGTGTAACTGACTCTTAACCTTAATTTTATAGATCTCTAGTTTGTGTAAATCATAATATTGTTCATTTAGAGTTTCGTAACTCTTTAGTAAATGGTTTTAATAGGTGACCTATCACACCTATAGCCAAATTAGATTGGTGGTGGCTCCTTAAACCGGTCACTCTCATATTTTTGTATAGGAGTCTCAGATGAGCTATTCATCTGACCAGTTGGAGCTCTATGCTGGTTCAAAGTGTTGTCTGCTATGATATATTGAGGTTCGTATCTCTATGTATTATGACACTAAAGATTTAAGCTAGACCATTTATGCCACCCTTAAGGTTGCTAATCACAACATCTCCTGATATTTATCCTATTGGCAAAAGGGTGATCTTGAAGGAGAATTAAGTCGCATGAATTTTGATTTGATCGAGAAAAAAGGTGCCCACACATTCTACCATTCAGGAATTGGAGGATAGTGGAGAAAGCTAGTTTTTTAAGCTTACACATATATCTAGGAATTCTTGGATGTGATCTATAGATCTATAACGCATGTATTTCATTATGATGGTTTTATTGTATATAACAACATGATCTAGTATGATTTGGTTTAATTTTTTTAAAAAATTTTGTTATGCAAACTGATTTGTTTTTCCATCAAAGGCTACAGATTGACCAAGTCAAAGAATAAAGTCAGATGACATTGAAGTTCCTAGAAGAAGCATAAGAGGAATTTGAGCAAGTGATACGTTTTTATAGATGTAATGTAAAAATGATCAATAATATGTAACTAGAACTCTTTGAATTAATGAAAACCCTTTCGAGTTTAGGATTAACATCTAAAGCAAATATTATTAGAATAATGCATAATTTTTTTTAGAATTATGTAACATACATTTTTGCATTCATTCAATAATTTGCACTCATAATCATTCATATATAACAAACCATGAAATAAAAATCAGATTTAAAGATATTTTAAGGTACCAAAATAGTAAACTTAAGAAGAAATTTTGAGTAATTTGTATGGGGATATTGAATTTGTATATAATACTTGGTCAAAGAAAATGTGATGGAGAATGAGCAAATTAAGAAGCTGGAATAAATTGAGGTCACATATAGGGAGTCTCAAGAGGCTATAATGAAAAGGCAAGATGAAATACAGGCCTAGATATTGAATTTGGAAATTATAGCTAGGAAAGGGAAAAAACTTGTAAACATAAATTAGGGTTAGCAAGGGAACATTACTAACAATGCTGCTGACATTTTTGGGATAGTATTACAAGAGGGATAGACTCAACAGAATGCACAACCTATGGAAACCACATTCGTTGTGCAAATCAATCTTAAAGCTTTGTAAAAATGCTAGGCTTAGGACTAGGCTTTAGTTTAGAAGACCTATTAGTTCTAAACTTCGATAGGCATATGGAACAGGAAAAACATACATAAGAAGCCCAAAAATAAGTTGACTTGGAAACCCAAAAGGGAAAATTTTAGTTGCTCGAAGAAAGTTTAGGGCAATTGAGGGTGAAGAGGAGATCGATAGTGTAGATGCTAATGAGCTAAGTTTGGTGCCAGCTCTAGTCATTCCTCCAAAATTCTAGGTCCCAAAGACATCGATAAGCTAAGTTTTATGCCAGATCTATTCATTCCTCTAAAATTTTAGGTCCTAGACTTTGAGAAATACAATGGTACCACATCCTTACAAGCTCACATTAAGATGTTCATCTAAAAGATGACAGTAATAACCATAACAAAAAACTATTAATTCTCTACTTTTAGGATAGTTGATTGGCATAGCAACAAGGTGGTATAATGAACCTACCCAAAGCTAGATCTAGAGTTGGAATAATTTGGCCAAGACATTCCTTTAATATTACAAGCATATGACAGATTAGGTCTTCAATCAACTTACTCTCTAGAATATGAAGAAAAAGTCAATATAAACATTTAAACAATATGTGTAAAAATAGATGGATCTTGTATCTTAGGTTCAACTACCTCTAATTGGGAAGGAGGTTACAATGTTGATTATGAGTACCTTATAAACTTGCCTGAAATGCTACCAAAAACTTCACCGATCTGTCATTTATAATAAAATGATTAAAACTACCATCAAAGAAGGAAAAACTGACAGAGGAGAGTCATCTACCACTGAAAAGGCTGGGCAACCTCAAAAAGAAAGAAGAGAACCAAACCATTAACTATGATAGTGCAAATTGCTAAACCAAACTGTTAACCATGTGTCGCAATGTGCCCCAGGGTGGATCTTCATAGATCTATGGGTGTATACAACTTAAAAAATTTTTTAAACTTAGAAATGTCTTCTTAACCGAGACTTTTCCTTCAGAAATGATAAGAATGAGAAAGTATAGATTCTTGACTTATGATGCAGTGAAGGGGACCATAAGACGAATTGTTCATCTTATTGGTTTCGGATGACCATCATGAAATGGCAAATGCTTAGAGTCACCATCGATCATTTAGGGCTGGGCATGATCAAATGCCTATTGAAACCTATGTCCTAAGTTACGGAACATGAAACATTAATTTCGTGGTCTACGTAGTATAAAGTACACCATTTAGGTTTAAGGGTTGGTTACACATGATGAGGCATGAACCTCTTCTTGATGCCCTGAATCGGTACGTTATTAGCTATCTCTTATCTTGGTTTTAATTCTTTCGATATTAACTCATCACTATTTCAATATAACTCCCTTTTAATGCATAATTTTATAGAAATACAAATCTAGGTTTTGATGAAAAGATTTAATCTCATACACGCCCTGGAAAGATGGGGAATATAAAGATTTTCAATGAAAATGACCTTTAGATTTTACTTTGAAAAATAGAATATTTCACTTTAGGCACTGAAGAGATACCTACGCAGAATATTATCTTCAATTTTACTTGAAACATTTTGAAAACATGCATGCAAATAATCATCAAGAAGAAATCATCTTAGTACAGTAATAACTGAAGTAACATCACATGGACCATTCAATGTAATGATAAAGGTAAGAGATAGACTATTAGAATTTATCTCATAATTGGCATCGATTATCTGAGAATAACTGAATCAAAAATTTTTGAGACGTGTCTAAGTCCTTTGATTGAATGAGTATTTTTTTTAGGTTTTGACTATTGGCACATTCATGTAAGTCTGAGAAGGAGACAAATTTAATTGTAGTTGAAAGATAGGTTTGGAGTATCCCCTCGAAAAGATGGGGTTAGAGTATCCCCATAGATAACAAATAATTTTGACTAAGGAATATTTTTAAATCTTGATAATTTTGGAAAGCTGGATTAGAATATCCCTTCAAAAGTTCGGGGTTAAAGTATCCTCGAAAGTGACAATATCTGACACTCTTTAATGAAGTCGAGTTGGATAATTGAAGTTGACAAAACTTTGTGATTTAGAAAATGAGTGAGCATTTTGATGATTTTTGGCAAAATAAGTTATGAACGAGGATGGTAAAGATGTAAAAATATTTCATGCCTTGATACGAGCTTGTGGGAGGTCGAAGCATGTTTTTAAGTCTGATCTAGGTGATACGGAGACATTCAAATGTCTTGAGATGAAATTCAAGAAAATAACTTAATTTTGACCATGACCGAGAACAGGGGATCATATCACATGATCCCATTTTTTGAATCTATTTTGGATTGGTTTGAAGGCTTTAGAGGATGGATAAGATATGGATAAGATACTGTCAAAAAGGTAGCTTAATAAGGGTTAATCTAAAAATATTTCTAATATCCCAAAAAGTCACTTTCCAGGGAAATAAATTTTCAAATTTGGGTCAATTATGCTACTAACAGAGCATGTGAGAAAAATGGTATGTCTAAATTCAAAAAATCATTTCAGACTCATTTGGTATAAAAAATTACAAATAATACCTCTCCAGAAAAGGAATTTCATGAAATTTTTAGGAAAAATGTTGGACGAATTTGGAAGAATCATTTAGTGGGCCTAACCAGAGTGCACTTTGTTAACTCTAAAGATTTCAAATAGTTTAGGTTTAAAAAATCATAACTCTTTCATTTGGACTGATCTAGGGGTGAACAAGACCTCGTTTAAAGATATTTTGACACATTTTCAAAGAAAAATATTATAAAATTCATGAGAAATCGTTTGGGATTTCGAAGTGGTTGTTCAATTTGTAATAGTGATTCTACCAGTTGGGGATAGAGTAAAGCAAAGGATATTTCTTATTTTCTCTATGTTTATAGGTTCAAACTTAAGTGATCAACATTTGAACATCCATGACTAAAGGGAAAGAGTGGCATGAGCATCATGAACTCATTTGCACAGATCTGAAGTATTTTGGGATGATGAAACAGCCGTTGATTATACCACTTAAGGTTTTGACTCAAAAACAAGGCACGAACATTTAGGGAACAAGTGCAAGGCCATTTAAGTTGGAAAATCAAAAGTTTTAAGCTTATTTAATCAAGATTACAAATCTAGAAAACTTTATCTTCCTTAAGATTTTTAGTTAACTTTAAGGAAAATGCTAAGTTAATGTTAGTCCTCACTAGCTAAGGTTAGCATGCTTGGCTCGGGGAGGTTTTGAATATCGATTTTTTTTACAGCCATCAAACATGCACTTTGACAAGGAGAAGATAACAGACATACAAAGGGATGGCACTTAACATGAATGGGGTTACTAACTTTACCAATGGTCTAGATAAAGAAAATGTTATGCACTTTGACAAGAAAATGTTATGGATGCTGAAAATGAAAATGATTCACGACAAGATGCAAGCTAATGTATAACTCTGCTTGAAATATGTTAGGCTAAGGATTCAGACATGGATTAAGCATAACAAGATGCATGGATATGGCATAAAATGCATGAGCAAGAGCTATCAAAACAATGAGGATGAAATGAGGCATTTTGCACATTAAAATGGCATTAAGGCATCCTAAACTACCATAACCAAAAGCCATAATAATGCATGAGAATCTTAAGAGGGTGATGGAAACATGGAGGGCTCACTAAAATGAAAAGCTACTAAAAAACAAAAGATAAAAGTGACAAAGTAAGAAGTTATACCAACAAAACTTTAAATTTTGGCCAAATAATGGGAGCAGCAAAGATTGCTTGAATTTTCCTCTTTTCCTTGTTGTTAATAAACAAAAAAAAAGAGAGAAACAATGAGGTTTTGGTTCTAGTATGGATTGGGGTGATTTTTAAAATGTGTAGTGGTTGAGAATAAGTGTTTTGAGGCTATTTTTAGGTGTTGATTGAAGAGCTACGGGATTTGGTTTTCTTGATGTGTGACTACATTTTGGAAGTTGAAAATGAGCTAGAATCTCCCTTTCCCTCAGTTGAGATATAAGTGGTCTATTTATACTAGCATTTTGGAGTCAAATTGGAGGTGTTTTTGGTTATTTCTTAAGGCAGAAAAAGTGATGTTAGCTTGATGGGTATAGAGTGGCTACAAGAAGCAACTTACTGCCAATGTGATGGACATAAGGTGGCTAGTTTAAATGCTAAAATGATTTTCCAGCAAATAGGGTGGTTGATGGTGATCTTGATCAACAAACTAGGGAGGAATAGGGTGATCATGTGACATTAATCTTTTTGATCTAATTTTGACTTCAAAAATGTTTTGATTAATTCAAAAGTCCAAATTTGTAATCTGATATGGGTTTTGATCTTTTCTGATGCAAAAAAATAAGTTGAAATTGAATTTTGGATCAATGGTGTATGAGTTAAAAATTCTCGAATCGTGGAAAATATTACACATATATCGATACATTCTGCAATGTATCAATACATTTGGTCCAAAAACCTTAAGTGTATCGATACAATGATCATTGTATCGATACTATGAATAATTGTATCGATTCAATGCTTCATTATATCGATACACGTTGATATGTATCAGTACATTTCTTTACAGAAGGCATGTTTTGGTCTTAGCATGGCCTGGTATGATACGTGAGCTCCTATATCGATACTTTTACGTGTTGTATCGATACAAATAGGGATATTTCAAATTTTTGGATCGTTGGAGCATTGAATCGATACATGAGAACCATGTATCGATACATTCAAGCAAAATTATGAATTTTTTCATATGTTTTATCCTCGGATGCCTTGAACTACATCTTACGATGCTATATCTTTGCATTTATCTTTGGTATGGTCCATAGGCCTTCTTGACCTTCTAAAAAAATACTTTTTCCCTAAGTGACACATCGTTCGATGATCATTGTCCCTTTTTATGTCCATACCCTAGGTTGCTAAAAAATTGGCTCAGACAAAATAAGGTGTCTATAGCTACCCCTCTTTGATTATTGCTAAGAACCAAGAATAGGGCAAAGACAAATAGACACTATTTTGTCTGAGGTGGAATGATGCTCTCTAGAACACCTGCAAAGAAATAAATTATAATTAATACTTCACTGTGATAAGTGCAGTGTATTGGCAGCAATCCTAATTGAGGTTTAAGTGAATTTTGCAAGGTTTACCCTCCCTACTAGGGTGTTAGGTTTTCTAAGGTTTGACCCCCTTAGATAGGTGCAGAGTAACATGGATTTTTGATGTAGGTGCCACCAGCTTATGCTAACTTTAACTTAAACTTGGGTGCCACCAGCTTTGTGGGCTTTAATTTGAGTGTCGCTAGTTTATGTAGGCTTTTACTTAGACTTGGGTGCTTCCAGCTTGTGTGGGCTTTGACTCAGACTTTGGTGCCACCAACTTCTATGGGCTTTGACTCGAGTGCCTATAGCTTGTGAGGGCTTTGACTCTGACTAGGTGCAACCAGCTTGTGTTGGCTTTCAAAAGGTGCCATTGACTTATGGGCTTTGAAAAGGGTGCCATTAACTTGTAGGCTTTGAAGAGGTGTCATTGACTTATAGGCTTTGAAAAAAGTGCCACTGACTTGTAGGCTTTGAAAAAGGTGCCACTGACTTATGAGCTTTTGCAAAGATGCCACTAATTTGTGGGCTTTAAAGAGGTGCCACTAACTTATAAGTTTTAAAAAGGTGCCACTGACTTGTGGGCTTTTGCAAAGATGCCACTGATTTATGGGCTTTAAAGAGGTGCCACTGACTTATGGGCTTTAAAAAAGTGCCACTGACTTGTGGGCTTTGAAAATGAACCACTAAATTATGGGCTTTGAAAATAGTGCCATTAACTTATGGGCTTTGTAAAGGATAACACTAACTAAAGGCTTTAAAAAGATGCCACTGACTTGTGGGCTTTGAAAAGGGTACCACTAACTTGTGAGCTTCGAAAATGTGCCACTGACTTGTGGGCTTTGAAAAGGGTACCACTAACTTGTGAGCTTCGAAAATGTGCCACTGACTTTTGGGCTTTAAAAAGTATGCCACTAACTTATGAGCTTTGAAAAAGGTGCCACTGACTTGTAGGCTTTTGGCAAAGTGCCACTGATTTGTAGGCTTTGAAGAAGTGCCACTGACTTATGGGTTTTGAAAAAGGTGCCACTCACTTGTAGACTTTGAAAAGGTGCCACTAACTTATGGGCTTTGAAAAAAGAGCCACTGATTTATGGGCTTTGAAAAGATTACCATTGATTTGTGGGCTTGATGTAGGCCTGATTGGCATCCAGTTGTTTGCAGATAAATTTGTTGTCACTAACTCATATGGGCTTAAAAAGGTTTCTTGATAGGTGCTTCCTGAATAAGGCTTAGTTTATGAAGCTTAGAGTTCTTACATGGAATCCTTGCAAGTTTGGTTAGCTTGGCTTGAAGTAACTTTGTAAAAATCATGATGTCTGATGGTAATGTGAATGCATGATATGGAATGCTAGAATGATTGAATGATGTGAAGTCCAATACGAGAGATAGCTATAGTTTTTCTTGTACATCATTCAGACCTCATACAGATGGTGATTCATTTTTGTTGCAACTATGGATGGTAATTTTCCTAATCTCATTAGGGATTACAGGTTGTCTCAGCTTCAATGAGGATACGACAAAAAATCTATTCTTAAAATTTAGATTATTGCATTTCCTGATTTAGAAGGCTCAATCGTTTCTTAACAATTGGAAGGCATTGTCAATAATTTGAGACTATTTGACTGATTAGGCTGATGTCTTTGGTTTTGATAGGATTCTGATAGAATGCATAGGTTGATTTTTGGTTAGCTTAATATGGTTTTTCTTGAGATATGTCTTGTGAAAGCCAAAAATGGTTTAGTGTATGATCATGCAAAGTGGGTGTTTGGACATGAAAAGTGCATGATCTTGACAATTAGGGTGTGAGCAGAATTCCTTGTGCTTTTCTTTTCCTTTCAATGTAATATCGAGATGTCCTGATGCATATTTCAGTTGATTATCAAATATTACCAATTAAATGACAAGTGCAATGTGAATTGTACAAGGGTTAAAAGAAACAAGTTCATATTTATAAACAAATGATTAGGTGGTAAGAAGTATGATCTTTTGGGCAAAAAATGCCTCTGATGATCATGACATGAATGTTCTTTAGGTGCTTTCTAGGATCTTTCTCGAACAATGAATGGGACTAGTATAAGCTGATCTTTGGAAGATCCCCAAAATTGCTTCACTTTTTTCTATAAGTGATCTCAGTCTATGCCCATCAAAAATGATCTTCTCAAGTCGCCCTTGCAAGTTTTCAACTGTAGTCAGATTGGTTACCCAGATGCCCTTTTCAGATTTTTATTTAGACCCATTTTTTATTTTTTTTTTCATTTGTTTTGTTGTTTTTGTTTATTTTTGTTGTTTCTTTTTTGGAAGAATGTTTTTTAGGTTCTCGCCCTCTACGTGTAATATTTCTTGATAGAATCTGATTTGATTAGGTTGGGCAAGGCATTGCCATCCATTTTTGACAAGATTTAGGCCCCTCTGGAGAACGCTTGTTTCACAACATATAGTCTTTCCTAATTAGGGGTCCATTTGCCTTATGAATTTTTGTGAATTAAGAGGATCTTTTTCAACACCAATTCACCTGGTTGAAATTAGCATAGCCTTATCTTTTTGACATGGGCTCAGATTATGCGTCTTGATACATTTGACCATGGTAGCTGGCTTTCATGCATTTTTCCTTAATGAGGTTAAACTAGTTGTATCTGTTCTTGACCCATTTAGCCTCTTCAAGTTTGGTTTCCATCAAGACTCTGAGAGAAGGGATCTTAACTTTGATAGGCAATATAGCTTCCATACCATAGATAAGGGAAAATGGGGTAATAACCATGGAAGTGTGAACTGAGGTTCGACAGGGATGAAGTGCAAAGGATAGCTTTTCATGCTACTTTATGTAAGTCTGAGCCATTTTCTTAACTATTCTTTTGATGTTTTTGTTAGCTGCCTTGACTGCCTCATTCAGCTTTTCATACTGGATCTTAAACTGTAAGCAGACTGCTTGCATCATTTTATTAGTTAAGTTGCTTGCATTGTCTGTGATGCTTTGGTTCGAAAGGCCATATCTATAAATTATGTCCCACTTAACAAACTTACAGATAGTCGATCTAGTGATATTAGCATATAAGGCAGTCTTCACCCATTTGGTGAAATAATCGATTGCTACCAAGATAAAACGATCCCCATTGGAAGCTTTAAAGGTGATCAGCTTGATCACATCCATGCCCCACATGGAAAAGGGCCACATGGCCATCATGATGTGCAGTGACAGTGGAAGGACATTGATCTTGTCCGCATAGATTTAACACTTATGGCATTTTCGATCATAATTGATCCAGTCTCTCTCAAGGGTCAACTAGTAATAACCCGCTCTCATGATTGCTTGGCCATCCAATGTCCATTAGCTTATAAATCCCTTCATGAACTTCTTCTAAGATCCTTTTGGCCTTAGAAGCGTCGATGCATTTGAGCAATACTTAATCATGACTCCTCATGTATAAGATTTTTTTATCGAGAACAAATCATGTAGCCAGCCTTCTAATAGTCCTTTTATCAATCTCAATTGCATGCTTGGGGCATTACTGATCTTTGATGTAGTGAAGGATGTCATCGTACCATGGTAGGCTATCCTTCTCTTTTTTAATGCTATGAAAATGAACCAGAGTTATGTAAATGCTCATCTGGATGGGAGCAATGTCCAACTCTTTGTTGACTTTAAACATAGGTGACAAATTAGCCAAAGCATCGGCTATCTGGTTTTCTTCTTGAGGTAAGTGTCGAAAACTAATATCATCGAATTCTTTCTTAAGTTCTGCTATCAGCTTCCCATACTGTATCAACTTGGCATCGTGAGTTTGCCATTCCCTTTTCAATTGGTAGATGACTACGGCTAAATCACTAAATACCTGTAATGTCTTAATGTTCCTCTTAATGCCTGCTTAAAGCCCCATGACACAAGCTTCATATTCTACAATATTACTTGTGCAGTCAAAGCTTAGCCTTGCTATGAACGGATGATGACTCCTATTGGGTGACATCAATTTTGCCTCAATTCCATGTCCTAGAGCATTTGATGCTTCATCTAAATACATATTCTAGGATTGATCTTGGTTAGAGGCATTTTCGTCTTAAAAAATGCACATTAGATCTTCGTATTGGAAGTCAAAGCTTAAGGGTTCATAATTATTTGCCGCTCTAACTTGCCAAAAAATCAGATATCGTACTGCCCTTAATGGCCTTTTGACTGACATAGGTAGTGTTATATTCAAAAAGTAGGATTTACCATCTAGCCAACCTTCCCGATAGCTCAGGGGCTTCACATAGATACTTGATAGGATCAAGCCTTGCAATCAACCATGTGGTGTGATATAGCATGTATTGCTTGAATCTTTTGATTGTCCACACCAAAGCATAGCATAACTTCTTGATTGCAGAGCGGTTGCACTCATATTTTGTGAACTTTTTGCTTAAGTAGTAGATTGCTTGTTCCTTCTTTCCTATCTCATCAGTTGCCCTAATACACAACCCATAGACTTGTCGAAGACTGTCAAGTAAAGGATTAAAGGTCGACTAGGCACTGATAGTACCAACACTGATGGGCTTGATAAATAATGTTTGACTTTATCAAAGGCTTTTGACATGCCTCATTCCACTCTCCTAGATTTTGTTTGTAAATGAGCTAAAAGATGGGGTAACATTTGTCAGCGAGCTAGGATATGAATCAAGCAACATAGTTCAGTCTCCACAAAAAGCTCTTCACTTCCTTGTGGGTTTAAGGTGGTGGCATATCTTGAATGGCTTTGACTTTATCCGATCAACTTTAATCCCTTTTTCACTGACTATAAAGCTTAGAAGCTTGCCCAAAATGACTCTGAAGGAACCTTTGGTAGGATTTATTTTGAGTTAAAATTTTCGTAGCATTTAAAAAGCTTTTGAAGGTCTGTGACATGCTCACCCTTTTTTCTTGACTTGGCAATCATGTTGTCCACATAGACCTCAATTTTTTTTTTGCATCATGTTATCAAACAGGGCTACCATGGCCCATTGATAAGTTACCTCTACATTTTTGAGTTTGAAGGGCATGACAATATAACAAAACTCTACATGGTTACGAAAGTTATTTTTTCCATGTCTTCAGACACCATCTTAATCGATTATAGCCTGAGAATCTATCTATAAAGTAGAAAAGAGAATTCTTAGTTGTGTTGTCTACTAGAGTGTCAGTGTAGGGTAGCAAGAAGTTATCCTCAGGACTGACTTGATTCAGATCTTGGTAATCAATGCACATTCGTAGTTTGCCATCTTTTTTTGATACTGGGACTATATTGGCACCCTATTCTAGATAATTGGATACTTTGATAGACCCTGCGTTAAACTACTCTTGGACTTTCTTTTTAATTTTGAGAAGTATTTTCGGCTTCATCCTTCTTAACTTTTGCTGGATCAGTTTGCATTCAGGCTTGATGGGAAGCTTGTAGAGTATTTTATCATTGTCTAGTCTTGGTATGTCTTGTATGACCAAGCGAATACATACCAATATTCCTGAAGTAATTCTATTAGCTTGGTTTTAGTCATTGACTTTATTAAGGTTTCGATTTTAACCTTTTTTTGATCCTCCCAAGTACCTAGATCTATTACTTTCATTGGGTTTTCATGAGGCATAATCTACTTCTCTTTTTGCTTAACTAATCATAAGAGGTCTAGTGGCACGAAGCTTTCTTCAATATTTTTTTTAGGATTAGCTTCAGTAGCACAAATTAATTGTTCAAAATTGATCTCTAAAGACCATCAGACACATCCATGTCATTGTCGTCAGGACACCTGAAAGGGTAAAAAAATAAACATTGCAAATGGCACACACACTTCAGGCATTCAAATAAGAATAGAGGCAAAAGAGTAATTTAGACAAAGAGATTGAAAAGTGATGTAGGTATGCAATATGGAATGATATATGTAAAAGTTATTTTATCAATGATGGTTGATAAAAATGCCCCTTACTAGGACACTTACCTGCCTTTGGGCAAGGGCAGGTAGGTTTTATCTCTTAACATTGCATGAAAGGGATAGGAAAAATGTTGGGGCTTTCGTCATGACCCCGTCATCAAAATCAAGTCTTGGTGGAAAGATATAAATTCTATGGCTCAGTATCCTTGAGATCATGGTAGTAGAAGGCTTTGTTTAAGATGATCAAGACATCTTTAGCCTTTTGTTCTTTTGGTTAGCTTGAATCGATTCATCCTCCCAAATACTGTATCTCATGGAGAGACGAGAATATTATTATCTTTGATTACCCCTCTTGACCTAATGATCATGTTATCTCTTGGTTACGGATCCTTCTTTCTTGTTATCTTCTTGATTGTGCTTTAGCCTTGAATCCCAAGCTTCTTTTATTGACTTGTATGGTAACTTACAAAGCTCAGGCCATCCTTTATAGATCTTGCCAAGCCCTTTTCCAGCTTGTGAACCTTTACCAACAGTTATTTCTAAACCCGAGTGGGTACTTTTTGACAGGTGGGGTTCAACTATTGGTAATCTTTCTCCCACAAATGTTGTATTGACGAACCTGAGGGATTGAAATAATGAATTCGGTGCATGTTCATTAGGCTATATGTGGATATCTTCAGTGAAAGTAGTGGCGATCTTTTTTTTTTAGCCCCGATGGTGACTACTTTGTCAGCTATCATAAATTTCAGCTTCTAATAGAGAGAAGATGGGATAACCCTAGCAAAATGTATCCGTGGCCTCCCTAATAGGTAATTGTAAGATGGATTAATGTCCATAACTTTAAGGTTAACTTCACATGTACATGAGCGTATCTGAAGCTGGATTGTGATATTTCTAATTACTCTGTGACATGTTCCATCAGAAGCTTAGACTATGGTATGGCTGCTCTTGATGTTGGACTAATTGACAGGGAGTTTTCTTAATGTAGTCATAGGCATGACATTAAGGGCTGACCCATTGTCTATGAGTACTTTAGGCAAAATGCATCTCTTGCAATAGGTAGTGATATGCAGAGCCTTATAACTGCCCCTGCTTTAAGGTGGGATCTCATCATCGCTGAAGGAGATATAATTATCAGCCGTGATGTTGTTCACTAGCTAATCCAACTTGCCCACAAAGACATCCGATGGCACATATGCTTTATTTAGCACATTCAGTAATACATTTTGGTGAACCTCTAAATTAAGAAGCAGGGATAGCACAAAAAACTTGGTGGGTTATTTGCTTAAGTGGTCCATAATGCAATATTCACTTTGCTTAATGAACTTGAGAAACTTAGTGGCTTCTCTTTCACTCACTGTTTCCTTAACTTTTTGGGGCTTGAAATTTTTTGCTTGGAGTTGAGTGGTACTGGTGCTTAGAGATGCATAAATCTTTTGTTTTACTTGAGCTTAGGGAGTGTAACACCTACCACTACAGGTTAGGTGACTAACTCCTAACAGTTCCATTATAGCGGTTGTAGATGTTAGTTTTTTGATCATTATTACCTGATTCTCGTATTTCCATGGGATAGCTTTGTTACTCAACAAGAATGGTTTAGGTACCTCCATCGAAAAACTAACCTTGAGACTTGATTGGCCATAAAAAATAGAGGTTAGTTTTTGCTTTAAGGTGGCTATATGGTTTATTTCCCTATCACGTTGATAGATTCAGCAACAAGCGTGGTTTCCTGATATAATTCTATCTAGCCTTCATTCATCATTCTTTGAACCATAGGCCTAAACTCCTTGCATGTTTATAAGGTATGACCTATAACTGTGTGAAAATCACAAAAGCTGTTGGGATTGTTTTCTAATTTTTTTTGTTACATTAAGTAACCCGACCTGAATCAATACCTGCCAGACCAAAAACATTAGCATCTTTGCATCCTCTATGCTTGTCTTGACTTCATATTTGTTCTTAATGTCGATCATGTTTGTAACTGGCTCTATATGGTTTGGTAAAAGATCGATAGCAATATTTGGTACATGGCTCTTTTCGAACTGTAAAACTTTTGAATTAATCAGATTTTGCATATTTTACTTGAAAGATATGCAGTTCTCGATGTCATGCCGGTAGCCCCAGTGTGGTATTCACATGGGACTTTAGGGTTTTACCATTGTAGGTATGGCAGCTTCTTTTTTAGGACATAGATCAAAGCCACTAAGTGATTTTAGAGTGAAATTTGGTAGAGCTCTTTATAGATCATAGGGATGGTTTCAAAGTGTTAACTTTATTGATTCAGACCTCGAATGCTAGGTGCATTATTGGTTGTTGGATGGGTCTTTTGGTGGACTTGTGGAGAGTAGCTTTGTGGTAGGTTTAATAGGATTGCAAATGATAGGTTATAGGTTATGGTATAAATTAGCTATAGGGATACTATAACAGGGGGAGAATATGGCATGCTTAAGTAGAGAGGGTTGGGTGCTTGACATTGTCTTGGCTGAGATGAGCCGGCATAATTTATGGCATTGGCCTTTTCTTCATTTTTTTATCGATAATAGGCATCGTACTCTATCAACTATTTCCCTGGCAAACATTCTATCACTCTTAATGGCTGTATCGATCATTTTTCTGGTGAAAATTAAGTCTGTAAATTTTTTGGTGGCATTCCCTACAAGCATCTCATAATGAGGAGTGTGTAAGGTGTGAATGAAAGTGACTGTCATCTCTTTTTCTATAAGGGGAGGCTGGACTAAGGCTGCTTCTTTTCTCTACCTTTAGACATATTGCCTAAAACTTTCAGTGGATCTTTTCTTAAAATTCATCAGGGAAAGTCGATTTGGCACCCAATTTGACACTTGTTGGTATTGATTTATAAAGGCCTTAGCCAAGTCAGTCCATGATTGGATTTTCACATTGTCTAGCTTGATATACCACCGAGTTATTGCCCCAGTAAGGCTATGCTAGAAGCAATGGATGAGGAGCTTTTTATTTTTCTTATACACAACCATCTTTTGCAGGTACATTAGACGTTGACTGAAGGGTTAGTGGTTCCATTAAACTTTTCAAACTTTGGGACTTTGAACTTTAGGGGAATGACAAGGTTAGACACCAAAGTCAATGATTATACATCAAGAGCTCCAAACTTGTCACTCTCCTCGACAGCTTGGAACCATTTTTCTAATGTCTAGAATTTGTTCAGTTCTTCTGTAGTCATGGTGGACTTTTGACCTTTCATTTTCTTTAATTCCTTATGGTAAAGGGTTATTGAATTTACCAATGAGACTCCTGTATTTACCCCTTAAGTACGGGACCATACTGGATTTAGGTAGATGACTGGCGGAGCCTGAGCAGTAGGTGTAGGAGCAGGCTATTGTTCTTGCCTAGTTTCCCCTTAGTCAGGTTCTAGATTATTGGCAGAGGGACTTTTAGCATTGGAAGGTTCATTCCTTGTCTCAGCAGTGTTGCTTGCCCTTTTTGTTTCATAAAGGCAGTCATTAGTTCTATAAGTTTTGCGATTTGATTTTGCATTTTTGTATTGTTGATGAAGCATCTGGTCTTGTGATTCTTTAACCATTAGCTCAAGTTGCTCAATACAAGTTTCGTGATCACTCTCTATGATTTGCTTATGGTATCATGTGTTATAGCGGTGCGTGATGTAAAGTTTTATGTTCCTAATTGATCTTGAAATCCCTTGCACTTTTATGGGCCAATTTTGTATTAGACTTTTATTTAAAACTGTATGTAGTGGTGAGCATTTATGATGCAATGACAAGTTAAGATAATGAATGATTGATGCAAGTGTAATGAAAAATGGTGAGATTAAATATGTATATGCATTGGAGATAATGATTCTTGGAATAGCTTCATTAATAACATCATTTATAGAGTCACAAAAAGGTTTTTCTTTTATGACATGATTACATCGAAAAGTATCTAACGTGGTTACATTATGTAAGCACGCGATCAAGAAAACCCAAAAGTTGTTGTTTTTGATCTCCAACAGGTATGATGTCTTGGCTTACGGACCGAGTTGCTTCAATCATGTTGTTCACCTCTTGTTAAGCCATTTGAACTTGTTTAGTGAAGTGTTGATGCTGCATTTGGTAACTCAAATGTGCTTGGTCGATTGTCATTTGCCACTCTAATTTGTGTTGCTCGAAAGCCTTTGTTAGTTCATTGATATAACCTTGATGAACCAAGAGAGATTGTTCTACCTCCTAGATTCTATGAGTAAGGGCTTCATTTTCAACCCTAGCAGCTCTCGCATCTCATATTTGGGCATTGAGTCTTTGATTCCTTTGTTGGTAGATGGAAGTAAGAGATACCTTTATAAATTTTTCTTTGCTGGTTCAACTTCCTCATTTTGTTGATTCAACTCACGATTAAGAGTGGTAACTTTCGCCTCCCATTTGATTGATGTCTTGCTAATATGTTAGGACTTATTAGCTTTTAGAGTGTCACATAATCCTTGGTTAAGCTTTGAAGTGGTCCCTTTCTTTAACTACTTGACCCATTTCACCACTTCTATGATAGATATCTATCTCTAGCTGGCCTTTTTCTTCCTTAAGTTGAGAGATTTATGTGGCAAAGGATGCCTTTTCTCACTCGAACTCCCTCCTAAGTAGCTCGATCTTTGAAGGCAGTTCCTTTATTAGGACTTGCAGTATCCCAGAGTTGGGTGGTGGTAATAGATCATTGATAAGGTAGAGTCTCCATTCTTTATATCTAAGTAAGGGAAGGGTTCCTCTCGAGTATCTTTCCATATAATGGACCTTCTTGCTGGCTTGGAATGCTAACTGAACTTTTGCTATATAATTAGGCTCTCTGTATGCAAAATGCCAATGTCCCAAGTCTTTAAAGAATAGGATAAATTGTTAGCACTGGAACTGACACAATACCAATAGAGGAGCATAACTAGTATTTCACTATAATCCCAAGAGCAGTACACAAGTATAGTCTCCACATCTGTACATAATCAACTGAGGGGACACCCATAGGGCTCTCTACGTGATTTTTTCCTCTTGACATTTTGTAATTCCTCGATCGAATGTTTTTTTATCTTATCTTAATGACATTGTTCCTCTAATACTATGGAAAAAGGACTGAACTTGAACAAAAAATTTCACCTGGTTCTTTCTTCCCTTACGTAGAGATAAGTTAGGAGCCATATCTGGAGCAATGGGGTACACTAGATAAACCTTCTTGCTCTTATTCTTTTACAAAAGCTAAGGGTATGGATGGTTTCGACGTTGATGGCAGAAGCAGGGTGATGTCGTAACATAGGGAAAAAAAGAAATCTATGACTGCCACCTTTACATAACTCAAAGTCCTCAGGAATATGATGAGCCCATAGATTGCCAGAGCATAAAAATCTTGAACTTTCATTTCATCAGAAAGATTTACCATGGCCTCTTTCAAGCTGGCCTAAGAGATGCATTTGCTGCTCTTTTTTTCTTTAACGTGATTGTCAACCCATGCGTCTATGGCTTCAAGAATTTGCCTCAACCTTTTCTTGAACGGAGGAGGCGATAACACTTTGCAATAAATCTGGTCAGACTTAGCCCTTTCTATGTTGAGTATAGCTATGTATTCATTAATAGTAAGAACTAAATCTTGTTGGTTGAAGGTGAAACATCGATAGGCCGGATGCCAAAATTGTGTTGCTGCTTATAACAAGCCATCATCTAATTGAATTTAAAGTAAAAGAGCCATATCCCTATACTTTTTAGTGAAGGCTTCTTGCCCGTTGTTATCCCAACTATCCTAAATGTTCTTTAATTCCTGAAAATCATTTTGACCAAAATCGATCTTGAACTCTTCATGCATTTCTGAGAAATAGTTAGGCTTTAGGATGTCTTTGTCTTAACATCATGTTATGACATTTTCAAAGGACTTGATAGTGGAGATAAGCAGTTGCTCCTTAAATGATGCCATTTACTAAACACCAAACTAGAATAATTATCCTAAAATGAGGATAGTCATTATAGTTATGATGAAATGATGCAACACCAAAACACAATTAAAGGGAAAATAAGTTATTGGAACATGTAGGAGAAAAATGTAAGGAAATAAAGAATTTAAGAACATCAGAACAAAATATTCATAAAATGTCTCAACCAAGGTGGTGAGGCAAGAAACGGGCAGCATTTCAACATGTTAAGATGCGTTCTGCCCTTTATGAGGTGATGCAATATCTTATTTTGATGGAAAAATAATCGATAAGTAGTAATATTAATTTATCACCACTAGTGCAGATGTGTGTTAAGCCATGACGGACAGCATAATGGCTTACAACATAAGACATTGCGAATGATGGTTTTTTGCTTACTGTCACTTATCTAGACAAAGATTAGCCATTGTGCGGGTGGCACGATGGCATGCCTTAATAAATGATAAAATGCAGATGCGGGTGACAATTATATACTCATTGTCACCTACATAATTATGGTAATTAAGAGTAAAGGTTAGGAATGTTTCCTCGAGTGACCTTATTCTTTAGCTGTTTTAGCAGCGTTCTGGTATGGTTTAACAAGGTTTAGCTCATAGGGCTCACTATATAAGTTTTAGGTTGACGCTTAAATAGGAATCCAAATTGCTCTTCGTCTGGTAAGGACAGTCGAGGCAGCCCGATCCTAAGCCCATCATAGGTTTGGCTGAACAGGTTCAATCTAGTGGATGTTTTTCCCTATACAAATGTGAAAGGTTAGTCACAAAAGTAGATAGCTCGCTTCCTCCTAATGATTAGGTTATAACCTTGCCATGGAGTTTGGCAGGACTCTAATGTATATGCAAGTCCATGGTGTGTGATAGGGAAATAATTAAACCTTTTTTTGCTAACTCACGTATTACCATTATTGTTAAACTGAAGATTATTCGAAATAAGACAATCTTGACAATCATGTCAAATAAAAGATTAGTTGACAAAACGAAAAAATGGTCATAGTCAAATAACGACCAAAGATCGAAAGAACTGAAAACCTAGTAAGACATGACTAGTTATTGGCTTAACTCTCTATATGATCCTTAGTGGAGTTGCCAAGCTATCGCAACGTGCCCTAGAGTGGATCCTTATGGATCTATGGGTGCATAGACTTAAAATATTGTTCTAACTTGGAAATTTCTTCTTAACTAAGGCTTTTCCTTTGCAAAACATAATAAGAATGAGAAAATATGGATTCTTGACTTATGATGCAATAAAAGGGATCGTAAGATGAATCGTTCATCTTATTGGTCTTAGATAACCATAATGAAATGGCCAATGCTTGCAGTCGCCATCGATCATTTTTGGCTAAGTATGATCGGATGCCTATTGAAACCTATGTCTTGAGTTATGAAACTCGAAACATCGATTTCGTGGTCTAGATAGTGCAAAGATTCACCATTTGGGTTTAGGAGTTGGTTATGCACAATGAGGCACGAACCTCTTTGTGACACCCAAAATCAGTACCTTACTAGCTATAACCCCCTTTAATGGATGAATTTTATAGAAATACGAATTCAGGTTTTGATGATAAGATTTAATCTCGTACACGCCCTGGAGAGATAGGGAATATAGAGATTTTCAATAAAAATGAGCTTTGGATTTTACTTTAAAAATTAGAATATTCCACTTTAGGCACTACAGAGATACCTACGCAGAATATTACCTTTAGTTTTACTTGAAATGTTTTGAAAACATGCATATAAATAATCATCACGAAGAAATCATGTTAGTCGGCAATGAATGAAGTAACATAACTTAGACCATTCAATGTAATGATAAAGGGAAGAGATGGACTATTAGAATTTATCTCGCAATTGGCATCAATTATCTCGGAATAACTAAATCAATAATTTTCGAGATGCATCTAGATCCCTTGATTGAATGAGCTTTTGTTTGTTAAAAAACAAGTTTGATCTTTGGCATATTCATGGAAGACCAGGAAGGAGAAAAATTTAATTATAGTCAAAAGACAGAGTTAGAGTATTCCCTCAAAAAGATACGGTTGGAGTATCCCTGTAGATAATGAATAATTCTAGCAAAGAAAGATTTTTCAATCTTGATAATTTTGGAAGATAGGGTTGGAGTATTCCCGAAAGTGACGTTATTGACACTCTTTAAAGAAGTCGAGTTGGAAAACTGAAGTTGACAAAACTTCATGATATAGAAAATGAGTTAGCATTTTGATGATTTTTGGCAAAAAAAGTTATGAACAAGGATGATAAAGATGTAAAAATATATTTTTGCCTTGATATGAGCATGTGGTAGGTCAAAGCATGTTTTTGAGTCTAATCAGGGTGATACAGATACATTCGACTGTCTCGAGATAAAATTCGAGGAAATAACTTAATTTTGACCATGATCAAGAACAAGGGACACCATCGTGTGATCCCATTTTACAAATCTATTCTGGATTGGTTTGAAGGCTTTAGATGATGGACAAGATACCATCAGAAAGGTAATTTGACAGGGTCAATCTAAAAATATTCCTAATATCTTCAAAAATCACTTTTTGGGGAAATAAATTTCCATATTTGTGTCAATTATGCTACTAATAGAGTACGCAAGAAAAAATGGTGTATCTAAATTCAGAAAATCATTTTAGACTTGTTTGGTATAAAAAATTACAAATAATACCTTTCCAGAAAGGGAATTTCATGAACTTTTTAGGAAAAATATTGGATAGATTTGTAAGAATCGTTTAATGGGCCTAAAGGGCCCAACCAGAATGCACTTTGTTAACTCTAGGGATTTCAAATAGTCTAGGTTTAAAAAACCACAACTCTTTCATTCAGACTGATCGAGGGGTTACCAAGACCTTGTTTTAAAGATATTTTGACACACTTTCAGAGAACAATATTAAAAATTCATGAAAAATCATTTAGGATTGAAAAGTGATTGTTCAATTTGTAATAGTGATGTTGCCAGCAGGGGATAAAGCAAAGCAGAGAATATTTCTTATTTTCTCTATGTTTACGGGTCCAAACTCAAGTCGTCGACATTTAAATGTCCATGACTGAAGGGAAAGAGTGGCATGAGCATTGCAAACTCATTTGCACAGCCTCGAAGTATTTTGGAATGATGAAATAGCCTGTTTGGTCACACCACTCAAGGTTTTGACACAAAAATGAGGCATGAACATTTAGGGAAGAAGTGCAAGGCCATTTTCATCAAAAAATAAAAAGTTTTAAAGTCGTTTAATCAGGATTATAGATCTGGAAAACTTCATCTTCCTTAAGATTTTTTTGTTAAGTTTAAGGAGAATGCTAACTTCATGCTAGTCCTCATTGGTCGAGGTTAGCATGCTTGGCTTGGGGAGGTTTTGAAAATCATTTTTTTATAGCCATTAAACATGCACTTTGACAAGGAGAAAACAACAAATGTATAAGGGGATGGCATATAACATGAATGGGGATGCCAACTTTACCAATGGTCTAGACAAAAAAAATGTTATGCACTTTGACAGTGACAATGATTCATTACAAGATGCAAGCTAATGTATAAATATGCCTGAAATATGTTAGGCTAAGGATTCATACATGGATTAATCATAACAAGATGCATGGATATGGCATAAAATGCATGTGCAAAAGCTATCAAAATAATGAGGATAAAATGAGGCATTTTGCATATCAAAGGGGCATTAAGGCATCTAAATCGTAACCTACCACAACCAAAAGCCACAATAATGCATGAGAATCCTAAAAGGGTGATGGAAACATGGAGAGCTCACTAAAATGATAACAATGATAAAAAACAAAAAATTGAAAATGATGAAGTAAGAAGTTATGCCAATAAAACTTCAAATTTTGGGACCAACAGAGATGGCTTGAATTTTCCTCTTTTCCTTGTTGCTAATAAGCAAGAAAAAGTGAGAAATAGTGAGGTTTTGGTTCTGGTATAGATGAGGGTGATTTTTAAAATGTGTAATGGTTAAGAGTAAGTGTTTTGGGGCTATCTTTGGGTACTTAGTGAAGAGCTATGGGATTTGGTTTTCTTGATGTGTGAATGTGTTTTGGAAGCTGAAAATAAGCTAGAATCCCCCCTCCTTTAGCTGAGATATAAGTGGTCTATTTACACTAGAATTTTAAAGCCAAATTAGAGGTGTTTTTGGTCATTTCTCAAAGGACACAAAGTGATGTCAACTTGATGGCTGTAGAGTGGCTGTAGGGAGTAACTTGCTGCCAATGTGATGGACATAGGTGGCTGGTTTAAATGCTGAAATGATTTTCTTGCAAATAAGGTGGCTGATGGTGATCTTGGTCAGCAAACTAGGGAGGAGTATGGTGTTCATGTGACATTGACCTTTTTGATCTAATTTTGACTTCAAAAATGTTTTGATTAATTTAAAAGTCCAAATTCATAATTTGATTTGGGTTTTGATATTTTCTGATGCATAGAAACGAGTTAAAATCGAGTTTTGGATCAATGGTGGAGTAAAAAGTCCCTAGGCCATGGAAAATGGCTTGCATGCATCGATACAGTGCAAACTGTATCGATACATTTGTCCAAAAACCTTGAGTGTATCGATGAAATGAACATTGCATTGATACAATGATCATTGTATTAATACTATGAACAATTGTATCGATTCAATGCTTCATTGTATCAATACATGTTGATATGATTCGATACATTTCTTTACGAAATGCATGTTTTGGTCTTAGCATAGCCTACCTATATTAATACATAAGCTTATGTATCGATACATTTGCATATTGTATCGATACAAATAGGGACATTTCAAATTTTTGGATCGTTGGAGCATTGTATCGATACATGAGAACATGTATCGATACATTTAAGCAAAATTATGAATTTTCTCATATCTTTGGTCCCCGCACACCTTAAACTATGTCCTTTGATGCCATATCTTTGCATTTATCTTTGATATGATCCATAGGCCTTCTTGATCTCCTCAAAAATACTTTTTCACCAGGTGACACACACCCTCTCACGTCCATGCCCCAGGTTGCTAAAAAAAATTAGCCTGGACAAAATAAGGTGTCTACACTATTATAGCATAAATTACTGCTAGTCATTGCCTGCATCTAAACTTCGTACAACTAGATCCTATACATCATGTCTCCTACTCCAAAACCTATATTTGCTATGTTCCATAACCAAAACCAAGCCAATGCATCATCCAAACAAACCCACTAAAGAGCTAAACAATATAGACATAGATTTGACCTAATACCTATGTCATACTAAGAGCTATACTCTAAGCTCCTAGAGGGTCACTAATAGCTCCAGTATATATAACACCTTATGAACCTATATAGCCAAGTAGGTATGACACCAATGCTAGTTATCAGTACCATGCTAGAATAAGGGTCATTCAATCAAAACTTGTTTGGCTTTTTAAGAAAAGAGTTTAAGGTTGGAGCTTTTAAGTTTGATAATACAACAACTAGATCAAACATCATGGATAATCCTTTACCTGGCCATAATGAACCAAATATTAATGCTCTTTTATCTAAAGAAGTTTATTAGGGGAAAAAAGTATCGAAGAATTAAAGACTGTTATGGAAATTATATAGGTAGTCTTTATGGAACCCAAGCTAATAAGCTCCAGATGATAAGACAAAAATTGAGTAAACAATGCCTCCAATTATTGTAAGTTCCACACTGTCAAAGGGCATACTTTGTAAGAATGCCTAAAGTTCAAGGCAGTGGTATAGAGAATCATGAATAATAGGGAAATTAAGTTCTATGAAAAACTCAAGGAAAAAGAAGAATGAACAGTTAACATGATTGAAAAAGAGCAACCCTAATCTCTGTATAAGGCAAGTTGACCTTTGATAATCTGATGTGACAAACTAGTGGCCATTCCTATTGTTGAAAAAGTAATAACAAAGTTGATCACTAAAGCATGAAAGCTATTCCTCTATGAAGAAACCCAAAAAGTAGCATAAAGCTATGACTATAAAATAATAACTTTAAAAGCTGTAGCAAACGAATTAGTAGTGGTTGAAGTTTCATGAGTGACATGACCTAAAGTGCTCGATGCTATGGCCTTAAAAGTAGTAGCAAAGATAGGAAATAAGGAACAACCTTGCATTAGAAAAGCATTATTAGTTGAAAAAATTCTAATCGCTTTATCTATCAAAATAAAAAAGCCAATCAGTAAAAAAAGGCAATTCGATTTTTAAAATTTATCAATCATAGCTAATATAATATCATTGAACAACTAAAACAACAACCTACAAAGATCTTGGTGTTTTCATTGCTGTTGAACTCTACTTCACAGAAATGCACTATTAAAGGTCTTAAACTAGGCATATGTCCCCCATAACATATCAATCAACAAACTCAATCGCCTAGTAAATAACATCTTGGTGGATAACTTTATCTCTATTTTTAAAGATAAGATCCTTTTTGGAGGGATGCTATCTATAAAGGCGTTACATGTTACTAACTTTTACAAAAGGCACACACTACCTAAAGTCCTCATTAATAATGGATCAGCTTCTAATTTGATGCCCTTGATCACTTTTTCAAGGTTGCCAATAGATATTGCCTAAATCAAGCATAGCCTTACAATGGTAAGGCCTTTTGATGGGACCTAACGAGAGGTGAAAGCAAACATTCAAGTCACCTTTGGTATCAGCCTTTATACCTTTGAGGTGGATTTCCTTGTTATGGACATCATATTTGCATATAATTGTCTCTTGGCAAACCTGGGATTCATTCTGCTGGGGCTGTTCCCTCAATCCTCTACCAAAAAGTCAAGTTCATAATAGATGACAAAGTTGTTAGCTTATCAAAAGAAAAAAAATAGGATGGCAATAGCCACCACATATTTTCCTATATCAAACATAATACTAAGGCTAAAGAGTGCTCTCTTAGGTCCTTTGAGTTTGTGAATGTTACCATTGTTGGTGAAGGTTCTAAAATCTTAAGTCCACAGTTGTCAAGAACACGTGGATATGATTGAAGCTTATGGTTGGAAAAAGGGCTTGAGCTTACAAAAGACTTGCAAAATACTTGTCAGGGATGTTGTACTCGATAAGTGTCAATGAAAAAATTGGAAGCATGGGTTAGGTTTTAAGCTCGAGTTGTGTTAGAAAAAGAAAGTTGCCAATAAAGAAAAAAAGAAACGAATGGCCTAGTTATTAGGGCAAAAGTTAGAACTAAACTTGACTATTGTATGTACTTTGAAATAGTTTTTTTGTTATGAGGGCATCATTAACCTAGATTCAGAGAAAGAAAAATCTAGAAATGTTGTGGCAACGTTTAAGAAGGCTTTTAAGAAATTTATACTTGGAGCCATCATAAAATAAATTAGGTACGTGGAAGATGGCCATGGAATACGACCATGCCTTCCTAGATTCGTGCTGAAGAATTGGACTGCAACAAAGGTTTTTGTAGTATCTAGGTCTATCTCTAAGTAAAACTAAGAATGCACTCTACTTGCCTAAGCCTAAATGCATTTAGAGATATTTTTTATTAGGGCCTAAATATGCTAATCAGACTTTGATTTTAATGGCAATAAATTTAGTATTTCTTACATGTCATATAACTTATCCATTAATTCCATATT
Source organism: Adansonia gregorii (assembly GCA_038382025.1). Classification (NCBI taxonomy): domain Eukaryota; kingdom Viridiplantae; phylum Streptophyta; class Magnoliopsida; order Malvales; family Malvaceae; genus Adansonia; species Adansonia gregorii. The sequence continues at coordinate 641,628 of JBBYHO010000012.1, forward strand.
TCTATAGTTGCATTTCAACATTTCGCCTATAATTTCATTACCTTTTAACCTATACCCTTTATTCTCCCCACCCTAAACAAGCATCTTGAAAGAAGAGAAGTAAGTGATCTTATCAACAATTCTGAGATCAAACTTAAACAAACCATTTGTGATGTCGATTTTAGAAAAAACTTCAACAATTGCACTTAGCATCTTGATTTGTTAAGACTAATTAAGCAAGAAAATATGTAAATACTAACTCATGAAGAACAAATCAAAGTCATAAGTTTGGGCAATAAAAAAAGAGAAGAATGCAAAAAATAGGAATAGCCATTTCTTCCTCCTTTAGAAAAGAGCTAGTTACATTGCAGGAGTATAAAGATGTCTTTATATGGTCATATTAAGATATGGCAGGACTAGAGAAAGATACTATCATCCACAAACTCCTTCTCAAGCCAGAATGCAAACCCATCTAGCAAAAGTTGAGAAGCATGAACCCAGAAACACTCTTAGAGATATAAGAGGAGGTAAAAAAAAAATAGTTTGAAGCTAGGTTCCTCAAAGTAGTAAAGTAATTGGAGTAGGTAGGTAATATTGCCCCAGTCTCAAAGAAGTATGAACGCTAAACCCAGTCTCAAAAAAGATAATTTTTTTCTACTGCACATTGACATATTGGTGGATAATATTGTAGAAAATTCATTATTCTTCTTTATAGATAGGTTTTTTGGATATAATTAGATCAAGATGGCTCCCGAAGACATGGAAAAGACAAAGTTCTTGACAATTTAGGGGACTTTTTGCTATAAAGTAATACCATTTGGGTTGAAAAATGAAGGGGTAACTTACTAAAAAGCCATGGTGACAATATTGTTGGAAAAAATAGATCAGACATATAGCAAAATTTTAAAAAACTTTTAAGTACGCCATACTAAATTCTGTTGTCATATAAATAAGACTACCATAATCAATTACCTGAATTGTAGATCTATAGATGCTATCCAAGAAATCTTAGATCCACATGAAAGCTTTAACCAACTAGCCTTCTCAACTATTCCCCAATTCTGAGATAATAGAGTTTGTGGGCACTCTTTTTCGCGATTTACACAAGATTTATATGGCTTGATTCTTATTAATGACCATTTTGTGCCAACATAATTCAAAATCATAAGATGTTCTGATTAGAAAACCACTAGTGTGGCGTCGAAGTCTAACCTGAAACCTTAAGTAGTTGCCTCTTATTTGTATGAAGTTACAAGGTAGCCCTAATTTCTAATTTTTTAATTAAAATAATTATTTTATCCACTCCATAAAGACTTTATTACTACCAGCCCTGGTTGGGTATTAGTTTTCAAATTGGCTAAGCATTAATGTACCTATACATTATTTTGGCCTAATTTGTTTTAAGGTGTCAAAATTGTTTAATCTGAATACTAATTAATTATGATTAAATAGTTAATTTTATTTAAGCCGATAATTTTTTATAACTAATTCTAGTTCAAAATAAAATCATGCCAATTTTATTCGAATAGAATAATTATGTAATAATTATCAAAATAAAATTAACTATAATAAAATGATTAATTTAATCATAAATTAAAAATAAATAAATAAAATAATTTTTCATAATTTATATAGAATCTTATGTACATTTAATTTATAAATAAATATTTAAACAAGGCTTCATATATATAATTAATTATATAAATAATTAATTTTCCAAAATCTATTTAATTTAAATTAATTCTTGTATTTATTAGAAGATAAATATCATTAATTTTCATTACTAAATCTTTTCAAATAAATATTTAATCAACTTAAATATATATTCCATATCCACAAGTAAAGCTTTCATCAGGTATAAGTCATATACCTAGTGAAACAGGGTAGTAGCTTACTACTTTGAGATACTTTAACCTTCGGAATGTCAAAGTATACAAGTTACACACATAGAGTCAATTGCTTACTCAAGATTTAGGTAGTTATACAATGAATGTCACAAATGAATTAATCTAAATAAATAGACTTATTAATGGATTAATTACACTTTGTTCTAGTCCAATGGATCACCTTTAGGCAATACATCTATGTCTCTATTTTGAAGTCAGACTTCTCTAGATGTCCAAGATAGGCCATCTCTTAATTGGATTTAGATGATAAATGGTCTTAAAATAAGTTAATTGTTCATGTTAACCCCCTTAGAGTATGGACTATCAATTTAGATTGCTTAGCTTAGAATGTTGTCTTTTTGCATATAAAGTCCATTATATGCAACATTTTAATGGTATAAAAACAAGTAGTCAATAAGCCATATTTGCTTATATTTATTTTAACATGTAATTTAACTGAGGATTGAATAGCAATAATTTAATGAAAACTCAAATAAATAATTATGAACAATCAGTTCAAAAAAATGAAATACATCATAATGTCTTTCATCTTTAGGGCATTTTAACAATTATTCCATGATGTAATGTATAAAAAGATAGAGGTATAAATGGATGACATTGCCAACTCATCAAGAGAAGAGGATCATGTGGAAATCAATGACGGATGTATAAAGAGATAGAGGTATTATGGATAACATGATTGCCAACTTATCAAGAGAAGAGGATCATGTGGAAAATCTCTAAAAGCTCGTTAAAAGGTTGAAGAAATTTCAACATTAACTAAACCCAGCTAATTGCACCTTTAAAGCGACATCAGGAAAACTTTTAGGCTTTATTATCATCAAGAAAAGAATAGAGGTGGACATAGATAAAATCATAGGCATCCAAGATCTATAGCCTCATTGATGATAAAAAGAAGTAAGGAGTTTTTTAGGCAAGCTAAATTACATTGCCACTTTATCTCCCACTCACGATCAAATGTGATTCGATCTTTCAGCTTATTTGAAAGCGTGACACAGGGGAATGGGACAAGGAATGTTAGGAACACTTTGATAAAGTGAAGTGTTATTTGTCAAATCCACCTATGTTAATACCACATGTTTTAGGATAGTTGTTGATTATCTTATTATTAGTTTTCAAAAGGTATATGGGATGTATGTTGGGAAGCACAATGATTCAAGAAAGAAAGAACAAGCTATTTATTACCTTGTAAGAAGTTTACAAAGTATAAGCTACAATATTTGCTAGTTAAGAAGATATTTTATTTCCTACCATGGATAGCCCAAAAACTTAGATAATACATACTACATCATACCATCAGGTTGATCAATAAGCTTAACCCAATCCACTATCTTTTTGAGCCATAGCACTAACCAGTCAATGATAGGTTTTATTATCAGTATATGACATTGTGCATTTAAGTTAAAAAGCCATTAAAGGTAGTACGATGATGAAATTCTTGGTGAGTAGGGCCTCAGATGATTATAAGCCCCTGGAGTTTAACTTTTTGGATAGGGATTGATGTGTATTTTGGTAGAAGAAAAAGATGAGGTGCTCAAAGAAAAATCTTAGAAGATTCTTCGATGGCACTTTTAGAGCCCTTGACATGGAATTAAGGTAGTTTTAATATCCCTAAAAGGGGATTCTATCATTCATTACTAGGTTAGATTTCGATTATGCCAATATCTAGTAAAGTACAAGTGCATGTAATGAGGCTTCGTACCGCGTTTGAAAGAAAGATTGAAACCTTGGAGGTTTTTAGGTGTAAACACCTTATTTTGTTTAGGTTAACATTTAAAGCATTGAAAGTTATCACTTAGGACATCATTAGGGCCATTCAAACATACATGGATCGATGCCCCAATATTCTTAGCTAAGGTTAGGCATTTAGAGATCCAAAGGTGTGTAGAGTTCACATTCTTGCATGAATGTATAGATACATCACCCTTATGCATCGATACAGGGCCTCTGCATCATCAAAATTTAAAATTTCACTAGTTATATTGATACAAAATGTAATATATCGATACATTTGCTAATTGCATTTATGCAAGACTTGATAATTTTTTGTCAAAATGTATCACTACATAAGCTAATGTATTAATACATTTGAGGAATACATCGATACGCTCTTAAATACATTGATAAAATTACCTAATTTGTGGCATTTTCCAACTTGTGTACTATTGATCTAAAATTCTAATTTAGTTGTTGGATTGGCAAAAATAAAATTTGAAAATGATAAAGCGTTTACTGCATGTGTTCAAAGAAAACATAGAAGAGCTTCTTTCAAACCTCTTAATAATGTTTTACTTGCTAGAGTATTATAATTGATTCATATTGATCTTTTTGGTCCTATTAGGATATTAAGCTTAGGTGAAAACAATAAAGATTTGTTATTGTTGATGATTACTCTAGTTTAATTGGGTTTTCATTTTAAACTCTAAGAATGAAGCCTCAGCAAAATTCATTAATTTTTGTAAAATTATTCAAAATAAAGATTTTTTTGTAAGAATTGATCATGGAAAAGAATTTGAAAATCTTGGTTTTTTCAAAATTTGTAATGGAAATGGTATTAGCCATAACTTCTTATCTACTAAAACTCCTCAACAAAATGGAGTTGCTAAGAGTAAGAATAGATCTCTTAGAAGGAATGGCTAGGACCATGCATTGTGAAAATAATTTATCAAGATATTTTTAGGGAAAAGCTATAAACACTTCTTTCTATATTATAATTAGAGCTAGAGTTAGATTAATTTTAAAGAAAACTCTATCTAAACTCTTTAAAGGAAGAAAAACTAATGTTAACTATTTTCATCCTTTTGGATACAAACGTTTTCTGTAAATAATGGAAAAACAATCTTAGTAATTTTATGCAAACAGTGTAAAGGCATTTTTCTTACTTATTCCATTAATTCTAAAGCATATAAAGTTTTTAATAAAAGATCCTTAGTTGGTTAAAAAATTTAGTCATGTTATATTTGATGAAGTTGGTTCACCCTTGAAAAAGGTATCTCTTAATAATGATGATGAAGAAATATATCAAGAAAATCAAAGAGTATTTGATAATGATGAAGTTAAAGCATCACACAAAGACTATGAACAAGATGTTGAAAAACAAAAGTGTTTAAAAGAACATAAGTTTTATCACCTAACTTAGGCTAAAAGAGAAAGAAATCATCCTAGGAAGTTGACTTATATTAAGAAAGCTGAAATCCTTGGTGATTCAAGTCAAAGGGTAAGGCCTAGATCCTCTCTTAGATATGCATACAATTATGAAGCTTTTCTTTCGCAGATTAAACCTATGAATATTGATGAGGCTTTAGGAAATGATTGTTGGATCAGGATCAAGCAAGAACAGTTTAATCAATTTAAGAGAAGTAAACTTAAAAATTTGGTAGAGAAAGCTTGTGAGTATCTTATCATAGGTACAAAATGGGTATTTAGAAATAAACTTGATAAGCATGAAACCATTGTTAGAAACAAGGCTAGATTAGTAGCTAGGGGGTATAGTCAACTAAAGGGAAATTAGTATGATAAGACTTATGCACTCGTTGTTAGATTAACAGCTATTACAACACTTTGAGCATTTAAATGTTTTAATTATTTCAAGTTAGTTCAAATGGATGTTAAAAGTGCATTTTAAAATAGTTTTATTAATGAAAAAGTTTATTGTAAAAAACCTTTTGATTTTGAAAATTTTTATCATCTTAATCATGTCTTTAAACTTTCAAAAGCTTTATATTGTGTAACGCAAGCTCCTAGAACTTGGTATGAAAGGCTTTCAAAATTATTAATTGAAAATGTTTTAATAAAGGGAAATCTGACATAACTCTTTTCATAAAAGTTAAAGGCAAAGATATTTTAATAGTTCAAGTTTATGTTTGATGCTACTAATGAATCTCTTTGTCAAGAATTTTCTAAGCTTATGTAGGGTGAATTTGAGATGAACATGATGCAAGGATTGGCATTCTTTTTAGGACTACAAGTTAAGTAATCTAAACATGGCATCTTTATCAATCAAGCAAGATATACAAAGGAGTTATTCAAGAGGTTCAAGATGAATGACACAAAGCCTGGCACTGGACCTATAAGTACTTTAACAAATCCTAAAAAGGATGAAGGAGATAAATGTGTTGACACTAAACTTTATAGGTATATGATTGGCCCATTTTTTTATCTTATCATAAGTAGATCTGATATAATGTTTAGTATATGTTTATGTGCTGATATCAATATTCACCTAGGGAATCACATTTTGCTGTCGTAAAACTAATATTTCATTGCCTTAAGGACACTTTTAATTTAAGCGTCTGGTATCCAAAAGGATTATCTTTTGCTTTGCATACTTATTCCAATGAGGATATTGGTGGTTGTACAATTAATAGAAAAAGCATTTTCTATACTTTCTAATTTCTTAAAAATATGCTTACATTATGGTTTTCCAAAAAACAAAATAGTGTTGCTTTGCCTATAATTGAAGCATAATACATATTTGGAGGCAGTTATTGTGCCAAATCTTATGGATAAAACAATAAATAGAAGATTTTGGAATTCTTATGGACCATATCCTATTAAGTCTAATAATACTAGTGCCACTAATCTTAGCAAAAATCCTATTCAACATTCTAGAACTAAACACTTTGAAATAAGACGCCACTTTATTAGAGATCATATTCAAAAAGGTGATACTATGCTTGAGTTTGTTGATACCTTGCACCTATTAATGAATATTTTCATAGAACCTCTTGAGAAAGATAGATTTTGCATCATGAGAGGTGAACATGGATTAATGAATGCTCCTTAATCATGTTTAGATATTTACATTTTAATGATGTGAACAAGTTTTCTAGGTATTAACATATCACATAACTTGTTTGAATGAATTTTGAGTTATGGTCACTTTGTTTTCTATGATAATTTTATGGGCCTATTTTGTCTTGTATGCAGTTAATGAAATTCACGATGCTATGTGATTACATGAGAATTTGAATTGAATTGATGATTTTGTGTTATGAACATGCTTGATGAGTTGAAATTGTTGAATTGAGTTTGTTAAATTCTTGTATATGCAGAGATGGCTACAAAATCAATTATGCATAACAAATATCCAACTTTGCATGTGCATAGTTTAGAATTGCATCTTTTAATTCCATTTCAATTTTTAACTTTCAAATGAGTTTTTTGTTTAAACTTTCCATGAAAAACTCTAGTTTAATGATTTTTAATCGTCGTAAATCATTTCATGCAAAATGTTTTCTTTTCATAAGGATTGGCATAAAAATATTACATTTTTAACATTTTTCTTGGATTTTCAAAGCTTCATATCAATACTACGCACACTCTATTTTGCTTGGGTCATCATTCAACGCATTAGACTTTATCATTTAAAGCACCACTAGAGTCATTTGGATGAGCATGGACTACTTCCCCATCATTCTCGGTTAAGGTGAAGTGTTTGGGAAGTCAAAGGTATCGGAATCTGCTTTTTTTGCACAATTTTATTAATACATAGCCCTTATGTGTCTATACCAAACCCCCACATCATCAAAATTTTAAAATTTCACCATTGGCATTGATATAAGGGTATTTGTATTGATACAGGCTTATGTCAGCTAAAATCACATTTTTTGGCCAATATGTATAGGTACAGGATTGATGGTATTGATACAGCATGTTTTTTATTGATATCAAGTTCATAGTAGTGACACATTTTGGGTTTTTTGCCCAGATGTATCAATACAAAATACATTGCATTAAAACACAAGTTGTTTTGGCCTAATGCGAGACATTTTTCACCTTTCATAGTATAACATTAAAACTCGGATTTGTTTATGATTTTGGCTTTAAAAATCATCTAATATCAGGCATAATTTCACACAAACAATATGGGTTTCACTTTTGGGCATTAAGCATTTGATTAACATATTTTTAAAAGGTTTATTAAGGTGGCATAAAGGCATTTCATGAAAAAAATCAATTTAATGAAGGGAAAAAGTGAGATTACTCATTTGATCAGCTCATGCATGGTTTTCTTTGTCTATAAAAATGAGGATTAACCAATCAAATGTTAAAAGGTTGCATCTTGGTATTATGACTTACCATGTTGTACATTGCAAATGTCCGAGAAGCCCATTTTTCTAGGTCATTATAATGGAGGAAATAAAGTCCTACCCAATCAAATTTTCATGTCTAGCCTAGATATACATCATTACCTAAGCCTTCAAAATACTCTTCCGTTCATTATTCTTTTAACTCCCTTTAGGCCTCTCTTAAAACCTCCTATTTCTTTCATTTTCACCTTTTAAACTTTTCTCCATCAACACCATAACTCAAAGGCCTTATTTTTTTTCATTCCTTTTTTGGTAATCAATAGCAAAGAAAAGGAAAAAAGTGAGCCTAAAGCCAAAGTTCTTATGGCTTAAAAGCAAGGCTAAGGTTTAAAGCTTTTCATAAATTTTTCCATCCCTTTCCATTTATTTTCTATTTTTGCATCACTTACATCATCTTTATGAGCATTCATGTTACCACAAACTTGTTAGGGCTCTCATGTATTATTGTGGCCTCATTTATGGTAGTTTTAGGAATTTGATGATCTTTTAGATGTTTTCATGCTACTTGGGTCATCAAACACGTCTTTTTCATTTTTTCCATCATAACAGCCCCTATTCATGCATTTTTGCCATGCTTCATTCATTCTCACATGCCTATTTTATTTTTAAATGTTCATCCTAGCATGTTTTAAGAATGACCATGCATTTGGTTTCTTTTTTAGCCTATTTGGATCGATTAATAGTTGATTTTTAGTGTTATGTTTATGCTTATTCATGTATGATGTTTTACCTTGTTTAGTTTATCATGCGTGTCACTATGTACCCTTTTCTGGCAATTGAAAAGAACACGCAATTTAAGAAATATATGCATATTGTAGGTATATTGGTTGGAGCCTTTGGGTTATTCCTTGATTAAGATTTGAGTTAGGCATAGTAATATGAAGGGGAAAAAGATCGTTGAGTTAATCGCTTATCTAACTAGTCTTAGAAGACTATTACAAAGTAGCCATAAATTTGGAGTCGGATCGATCATTTCGGGCTAGGCATGATTGGATGCCTATTGATAGTAATATTCTAAGTTACAAAACTTGAAATATTGACTTGGAGGTCTACAAAGTCTATAGATTCGTTGACTTGGTTCAAAAGTTGGTTACATGTGGGGAAGCATTAGCACCTCCATAATGCCCAAAATCAATACCTATTAGCCATATTTAGCTTTAGTTGTATTTTAACCGGTTCCACTTTATCATTATTTCAAAATAATCCCCTTTCATACATATTTTTTTGGTGAAAATTATAGATCCAATTTTTTGAAAGAAAATTTAAATCACTTGCGCACCTTAAAGTTATGGGAAACGCAGGTACTTTTGAAGAAAACAAATTTGGGATTTAATTTTGGAAATTTGGATATTTTGTGTTAGGCACTGAAGAGATAGTAATACAAAACATTGCCTTGTAAATTTTTTTAGAAACAATTTTTAAATATGAATGCACAATGATCATTACAAAGGAAAACAGGTTAGTAACATGAAAAAGAATATATTAACATAGCATAAAAATAAACATACATAAAACATAAAAAGGAAAAATGATCAAAATGTATCTTGTAATTACCTTTAATTATTAAAGAATAACTAGAATGACAATGTTGAGATACATTTAGATTTGATGTAATTTGAAGGATAGAAAAAAGAAAAGAGGTTTTAATTAGTAAATCAAGGGTGGCTAGGAGAAAGAAAATGAATTTTGAGTGAAATTTGAAAAACATGGTTGGAGTATCCTTTTAAAAGACAAGGTTAGAGTACCCTCAATGGTGATGATTTACATGTGTTCAAAAAAAGGCTTCAATCAAAAGACTTGAAAGTTTTGGGAAAGAGAAAATTCAGATTTTAAGTGAAAAGTAGGGTTGAAGTGTAGGGCATACTTTTATCAAGCATTATTAATAAGAATGACTGAACATTTTGCATTCCATCTTTTGTGTCCATCTTTATTTTTCATAAAATCTTTAAAATTGTTTTCTTCTCTTTGTATTTTTTTGCCTATATTGTTCTTCTTTATCAAGCACTCATATAAAAATGACATAAGTATTCAAACTAAGATTGTGGAAATCAATTTCGAGCAACTAACCTGTACTAATGAGGTCAAATCTGAGAGAGATTTTTAGGAAAGCACTATATTACCGAATTTGTTAAAACTAATTGAACAAGAAGAGAAATAAATTTTGCTCCATGAAGAGCCTACTAAAATCGTGAACCATAGGGCAATGGTGATGTTATTCCATAAAAGAAATAGAGGTCTATATGGATGATATGGTTGCCAAATCCCTAAAGAGATTAAGCATATCGCTATTCTTCGCAAACTCTTTAAACGGTTGCACAAATATCGACTTAAAATAAACACTACTAAGTCCACCTTTGGTGTTACCTTGATCAAGCTGTTAGGCTTTATTGTGAGTAAATGAGGAATTAAGGTTGATCCCAATGAGGTAAAGGCCATCCAAAATCTTCCACCATTGCGTAACTAAAAAAAAGTAAGGAGTTTCCTTAATGGATGAAACTATATAGCTAAATTCATATCCGAACTAATTGACAAGTGTGATATGGTTATTCACCTGTTAAAAAAACAAAACCCTGCTGAATAGAATGATTACTGCTAACAAGTTCGTGATAAGGTCAAGTGTTACCTATCAAGCCTACCAATACTTATGCCATCAATGCTCGATTGACCACTAATCTTATATCTGTCAGTTTTTTAAGAGTCCATAGGTTATGTATTAGGTTAACATGATAAATTAGGAAAGAAAAAATAAGCCATCTACTACTTAAGCAAAAAATTCATAGAGTATGAAAGTAACTACTTCGTAATTGAGAAGTTATGTTGTGCTCTAGCTTGGACAAGTCAGAGGTTAAGGTAGTATATGTTATATCACACTACATGGATGATCGCCAAACTAGACCTTATCAAATATTTGTGCAAAGCTTCTCCTTTGTCAGAAAAGTTAAGATGATGGAAAGTCTTACTCTTTAAATATGACATCATTTATGTGAGTTAGAAAGCCATCAAAAGTAATGCAGTAATGAGTTCTTGGCAAGTTGAGCCGAAGAAGACTATCAACCATTAAACTTCAAATTCCTAAATGAGGACCTAATGTGCATATGTAAAGCAAAAGATTGTATTGATTATAGCTAAACTTGGAAAATATGTTTCAATGGAGCCTCAAATGCATTAGGGCATAGAGTCAAGGCTATTATGATTTCACCAAATGGAGATTATTATTCCTTCACCTCTAGACTTAACTTCAACTGCACTGATAACTAGTTGAATATGAATCATTTGTATTAGCATTCCACGTGTCCATTGAGAGAGGCATCAGAACTTTATAAGTATATGGGGACTCCACCTTGGTAATTTATCAACTTCACAAAGAATGGGAAACACTAAGTTATTCTAATATAGGAGCTAATCAATGAACTAAAATAATAATTTAATGAAATTAGCTTCTAGCATTTACCTTGGGAAGATATCCAATTGGCTGATGCTATATACCTTGGCCTCTATGTTTGAAATAACTTGGGAGTCAAAAGTTACACTATCCAAATAAGTATTCATGAAACACTTGTCTATTACCATAGCATAGAAGAAGAAAGGGATAAGCTGTGTGTACTATGACATTTTTCATTATGTTCAAGACCAAAAGTATCCAAAACCTACTATATAATCTAACAAGCGAATCATTCAAAGAATGTCTACAAGTTTTATTTTGGATGTTGAAGTCTTGTAAAAGAAGAGCTAGGATCAAATATTACTCTGATATGTGGACACTCCTAAAGCTAAAGAGAATTTCAAAAGAAGTCTATGAAGGAATTTGTGGTACTTATGCTAATAGACACAGAATGACAAATTAAGTCATAAGGTCTAGATATTATTGGTTGACACTCGAAAAGACTGCATTGATTATGCTTAAAAATGCCACAAGTACCAAATCTATGTAGACAAAATATAATGCTTACAGTTGCTTTTCATTCCTAAAGCTTCAAATAAGCATTACTTCATTTTGGTTGCCATTGATTATTTCACCAAAAGCAACCTTGTATTCTAACACTGCTTGATCTATTATGTGTAAGCCAATATAGACTCCTTGAACAAATCATCATGGATAATGCACACAACTTGAACAATAAAATGATGGAAACAAATTGCTCCTAGTTCAAGCTCAAGCACCATAATTTAATGCCTTACCATCCAAAAATGAAGAGAGTGGTCAAAGCAGTTAATAAAAATTATGAAAATAGCTAAAAAAATGGTTGAAACTTATAAAGATTGGCATGAAAAGCTACCATTCACACTACATGCCTATCGCATAATAGTTTAGACTTTTATAGGAACTACCCTATTCTTTCTAGCCTATGGGATAGAGGTAGTCTTGTCTATTGAATTCAAAATCCCTTCACTCAAGGTCTTGATGGAAGCATAATTTGAAAAAGCTGAATGGGTCAAGAACTAGCACGAGCAACTTAACCTTATCGACGAGAAGAGAATAAAAGCTATTTTTCATGGATGGATGTATTAAAAGCATATGATGAGAACCTACACCAAAAAAGTCCATCCATATTAGTTTTAGAAAAGAGACTTAGCACTAGAAAAGATGTTCCTAATTCACAAAGATACTCAAGAAAAATGGACCCTAAAGTGGGAAAGTTTTTATTTGGTTAAGCAAGCTTTATTTGGTAGAGCATTGATTCTAATTGAGATAGATGGTAACAACTTGCCTAAACATGTTAATTCTAATTCTCGAGTAGAAACCTATAACGGCATCTTGATTTTTGGAAAGGTAGCTTAAGTAACCAAACCTTACCCTTGTTTGAACCTAATCAAAGCCAATACTAACTTTTGGCCCAGCCTCTTCATCCTATCTTAAGTTTGCCAAACCCACTTTTACCTAATCTTAAAGGAAAAGAATAACATCTACCTCAACTTAAGGCAACTACCATAAGGTAATCTAAGAGGTTCCTTAAAGAATGATCGACATCGAGAAAAGTGGTTATTTGGTAAAAGTCTCCAGAAGTACTCAGTAGAAATTCATGTCATTAACATAAAAAAAATCAATTACTTGAAAATCTTAATCTTTAACTCTCTTTGCATCTTTCAGAATATTCAATGAATTGTATTCCTTTTCTTCCAAAAATGAAATATAGCCATTTCATTTTTTGAATCTCCATAAATGTTAATCTTTAACTCTCTTTGTCATATAATTGATATTGCTTGATAAATTATACAAAATTGATAATGAGATTTCCTAATATTACCTCAAAGAAGATAAAACTTTGCAAGAAAATCTTCTTAGGTTCAAAGAGCCAAGAATGGTTTCTAGAACCATAATTGGACTTACCTTTCAGGCTTTCCCTATGTTGAAAAACATCATCAAAGATGTCCCTTAATAAACCTTAACCAAAAGGTAGAGCCAAATTAATGATCTTTGATCCTTGCCTTAAAACCACAGTACTATCAACCAGTTTAGACCACAAGATGCATTTTTCCAAGCATGTTAAAAACTAGCTTGCCAAGTCCATCAACCCACAAATATGAGCTAATCTGACTTAGGAATCTTTCTACATATCACGGGTCACCTTAACCTTTAAAAATGACATCGACAATTTGATAAAGAAAAAGAAAAAGATAAACTTCTAAACATTAAGAGTAAAGTTAGCAAACCTTAAAATGCAAGAAACTTAATGAAATTCGAAGATGGAAGAATATTCAAAACTCCAAAGCGAATTGCTGGATTAGATATTTCAAATCATCACCTTTACATCACCTATACATGCATGTACATCTTCGTGCATCTTCCATCCAATAATTAACATTTTTCAAGTATAAACTTTTACCTATAAAAGTAAAAATAGTAAACAACCTTAGTACAAATTCTTGTTTTAGAAAAGCCATAAAAACTCCAGATAAGGTACCTAAACTCACATCTTTTGGTTAACAAAGAGCTAAATGCTTTTTTTAGTCAACAAATAGCTGCATGCTTTTTTTTCTTTTAGTCCATCAAGGACGTCATTCCCTTTTTAGTCTACAAAGAGCTAGGTAGTTTATTTTAGCCTACAAAGAGCTAGATGCCTTTTTCTTTTAGTCCATAAAAAGCTGAACGCTTTTTTATTTTTAGTTTGCAAAAGACTAGATGATTTTTTTCTTTTAGTATGTAAAGAGTTGGATGCTTTTTTTAGTCTACAAATAGCTGAATGTTTTTTTTCTTTTAATCCACAAAGAGCTAGATGCCTACCTACCTCAGTTTACAAAGAGCTGGACACCTACCTACCTCAATCCAGAAGGAGCTGAATGCCTACCTACCTTAGTCCATAAAAAGCTGGATGCTTATCGAGTTAGTCTATAAAGAGCAGAACGTATACCTATCTCAGTCCATAAAGAGCTAGATACCTATTGAGTCAAAGCCTACACTAGCTGGTGCTTGTCTAAGGGTTCAAAACCTAGGAAACTACAAACCTAGTAGGGAGATCAAACTTTACAAAGCCTATTAGTCGAGACCGCTGCCAACATACTCTACCTATTCCTATATAATGCTTACTAGATCTTTATTTTTTCTATAAGCACTCATAAAACTGCTGCCAACATAACTAAATCTCTATTATCAGTTAAGATCGCTGCCAACATACCCCCAAATAAAATAATGTCTATTTGTCTTTGCCTTATTCTTGATGCTCAGTAACGGTTAAAGAAGGGTACCTTAGACACCCTATTTTATCTAAGTCAACATTCTCAATATTGGAAGTAATTGTTCGAGGTACCATTGAGGTCATTTGAAGAAGCACGAGTCAAATTCCTATTATTCTCAACAAGGATAAAAAGTTCATAGAGCCAAAGGCAAGAAAAATCTACATTTTTCTATGTATGTCTTGATACATAGGTGTAGGTATCAATAAAAGGCTCTACATCATTCAAATTCTAAAATCTTGTTACTTGTATTGATACCAAAGTGGTACTTGAATGTTATTAACACCAAGGTTGTCTGTATCAATATAGAGTTATGTCATAGCTAAAATCGTGATTGTTGGCCAATAGGTATTGATATAAGAGTACATGTATCAATACAACAAGCTTACTGGTATCTATACACCATGCTTTGTATTGACACCAAATTCAAAGTGTTAATACCTTTTGGGGTTTTTTGCCCAATATTGGTATAAAGCTTAATGTATTGATGCACAAAGCTATTTTTGCTTAATTCAAAACATTTTTCCTCTCTTCATACCATAACTTCAAAACTCAAATTTGACCATGGCATTAGCCCTAGAAAGCATCTAATATAGACATAATTTCATACAAATCATGTGGATTTAATTTCTAGGCTCTAAACATTGGATTAACACATTTTGAAAAAGCCCATTGAGCTTGACATGAGGGTATTTTTGGATATATGAAGGATAAAATTAAGATTACTCATCAGATCAGCTAAAACATGGTTTTCTTTCCCTATAAGAATTAACATTGACCAATCGAATGCTGAAAGGTGTCACCTTGGTCCAATGGGTCATCATAATGAAAAGCTCTTTCCTTTATTCCTTTATTCCTAATTTATAGCAAAGAAAAGGAAAAAAGTGAGCTAAAAGTTGCTGGAGTACTACTTCAGAGTATAAGTAGGAGTCCAAGCCTTAGGATTTGATGGCTTTTTTGGTGTTTCAACAGTGTTTTGATGAACTAGAATGCCATATTTCTTGTTGACATTAAAATAACCCCTGCTCTTGCATTTTTTCCAAGGTTTTCTTCATTTTAACATGCTCATTTCATGTGTAAATGCTCAGCCTAGCATATTTTGATTTAACATACTTTAAGATGCATTTTCACTATGATTTCTCTAATGAAGTGCATGGATAGCTTGCTGCTTGAGTGTTTGCTCATGTGTGATATTTTTACGTAGTTTACTTCCTCATGTGTTTATTGAAATGCCTTTATGATGTTTATAAAAATCTATTTTCAAAGAAAACCCTAAGTTAAGTCTATACTAACCTCAACCAATAGAGATTAGCATGGATTTAATGTTTTCAATATACTGGTTCTCTAATCTTAGGTATATATCAAACATAAATGTCTAGAATCATGGCCTCATTAGGCCTAATAAATTCTGTTTTGATCCAAAACAAGAAAATGTTTTTCAAATTTTTAGTGTAAGTCTTATTTTGAGCCTATGATTACCATTAGGATGGATAATAGATAGGTCGACGACCTATTTTATGGGAGTTGGATTGGTCTATTACTTTACTACCATAAACCTTGATGATTGGACATTCGCATGTCCAACACTTTGACATGTAGCTGTAACAGCACTAACCTAAAGAAACCCCCACTTTGATACTGGCAGCATAGTGATCCCTATTTGAAAAATTATTTTTAGACTCGAAATGATTTTTTTAATTTTCTAGCATTTTCCTAGAAAAAGGGCTTTGAATTATCTTTACAACGATGCCTCATTTGCCCCCGAATCATTCTGGATGTTAAAGTTATGATTTTTTAAACCTTTATTATTTGGAACCCTTAGAACTAGTGTTTCAGATTCTGTTTGGTTGAATTTGACCCATCAAATGATTTTCTAGAATTTTTGAATTTTTCTCGATAATTTCACATAATTTGTTTTTTAAAAAGGTATCATTTGCTTTCAAATGATTTCAAGTGAGTTCAAAACAATTTTTCAGAGTTCACTATTCCTTTTCTAGCACTTGCTGTTAATGTTGACTCAGACCCCTATTTAAAAATTAATTCTGCCTAAAAAGTAATTTTCTAAGATTTTTGAAATATTTTCACATTAATCCTTATCAAGTCACCTTTCCAATAGTGCCTTATTTGCCACTAGAAACCATAGAAGCAAGCCAAAATAAATTTGGGAAAGTGGGTAGTGCAATGTTGTCCCTATTTTGCTAAACTTGAGAAAATTCAATTGGATTTTCCTGAACCATCTTTTCTAGTCATTCGAATGACTCAAAAATATATTTTAATTGTTTCCCTATGGTGTTGTGAGTCACAACATAGGTCACTTTAGGCTCAGATCAAGACTAAAAATTATTTTAAAAATGAATTTCCATTCCCTATTGAAAATATTTTCCATCCTAAAATTTATTTACTTTAAAAATATCAAAAATTCCAATTGTAAAAAATCACTCAAATTCTTTTTTTGAGGGGATACTCTAGCCTTGCTTTTTAAGGGAATTTTCAAACCCTATGTCATCCGAGTTGATAATCTAACTTGGCTCTTCAAAATACATCCAAAATCTAAGTTTTCTCTTCCTTGAGTATTTCCAAACCATTTATCAACCTTTTTATGCCTAAGATGGCAACTGAATCCAAACATTATTCAAAATTGTTAATTCGATTGTTCTTCAATAATCAATGTCAACTTGTTAGCTTCAAAGGAGAGATTGAACCAAGAGGGGGTGATTGGTTCTGTAAAAAAACTTTGTAAATTTGAAAATTAAAAATAAGATAAGGAAAAGAAAAACCAACAATGGATGCATAGAGGTTCGATCCTTTAATTTGGCACCTACGTCTTCTCTTCTTGATACTTTCTTACCAAGGTGATTTTCACAATTCACTTAGGAAATTGTTACCTTTAAGGCTAAGGCATAAGTTTACATAAGTATCTTTTAAGGCTTAGATAGAACCTTTCAATTACTTTGAGAATTATACCCCAAACTCTAAAATATTTTCCTTCACTTTCACATAACCTTTTTTGTAAAATAAAAGAAGTATTTTGTAAACAAATTAAACCTCTAGTAGGTAGATATTTGTTAAAATTTACATATGAGATGAATAAGATACAAATAGACTTTATAAATTGATACAAGTGGAAAATAATGAATATGATGATTTTGAGCTTTTTGTTGTTTAATGATTCAATGAAATTTGTAACTCTACTTCTTCAGCTATTTGGAACCTCTATTTATAGCTAGAAATTAATTCATAGATGTTGGACATTTAATGTGGTGGTTAGAGAATCATTGTAGCTTTTATAAATGCTTGCTTCTATTCAATCTCGCGCTATGGTATTGATACAATACCAATAGTATCGATACATAAATAAAAAAATGACCATTATAGCTTGTTGTATCGATACTGGGATCTGAGTATCAATACTAAGCAACCTGTATCGATGCAGATACATAATTTTTGGCTATTGCCAAGCCTTGTATTGATACTCATGGGGTGAGTGTTGATACTGAGTAGTTTGTATTGATACATACACA
>JBBYHO010000012.1:659898-694311 GCA_038382025.1 Adansonia gregorii
AATAACTAATTAGAATACAGATTCTTTGATGGTAGGATACAACTCTAATTAGTCTTCTAGTATAGGTCCCTAGTCTATAAAAATTAACTGTGCACTATCATAAGGTAATTATCAAGAAAAGGATATAGACTAGAAGGCTTATACAAGGTGTTTGTCTTTGTGTATTTGGAGCGAGTCTGGGTTCTTGATCAATAATGGCTAGAGGTATGTTTCATTTAAATTATTACAGTCGATTGTATTGAGTTACAAATGGAATAAGAAAACCTAAAAGTAAAACTAAGGTTTGAGAAAACAAGATTATAAGTGACAACAAAGATGAAAAGTATGGTTAAAGAATCATTCACTACCTCTAAACATAAACTATGAATCAATATCAAAATTATCTCCAATTATCTTTTAAAACTACCAATCGTACATAGTGACAAACTCTGCTACCCCAATCTTTCCCTAGTTTGTCATTAAATAAAACAAGCTCTTTTTTTAATCTGTAACTATCGCATGACCTATGTTAGTTTTATTAGCTTTGAATTAATCACAGTTTTGATATAACAAAAACTGAAGCTTAGTTAGCTTGTAATTAATATTTTCAACTTAGTATTTTTTCCTTAAATATATTTAAAAACACTTTAAGAAAATACTAGAATGTTTTAAACTTCTTAACTTACTCAAAAATGTGTTCTTAATGCATATTTTAGTATAAAAACATTTTTTGGATAAGTTTTACAACCTTTAAAGTCAGCAAAATACTTAAAATTAATTTTCATATGAATGAATCGGTACTCTAGATGTATGTATTAATACAATGCTTAGCAGTTGCTAAACTAAGTTGAAACATTTATTTGTATCAATAAATTTAGCCATTGTATCAATACAACAGGCAAGGTATCGACATCTTGCTTGACTGTATCAATACACAGCCTTCCAATGGTTATATTTTGTATGTGTAAATGCAATGCATTGATGCCCATGGTAATTGTATCGATATAACATCGCATGAATGAATAAGAATCACATTTGAAACTTCAATGGCTTTGTTGTATCTCAACAAGTACCAACTATCATAAACCTCTTCCATACTATAAATAAACTTCACCCTCCATAAGCAAGAATTAAAAAGAGTATGAGCACATAGCCAAATTTTTCATCCATTTCGTCTTACTAAGTAGTTCAAACTTGTATAAGATTAATTCTTCCTATCATTCTTATATTCATTATAATTCCTAGTCTTTTGATGTTTTATTTGTTTACACAATAACCTCTATATTAAGGGGAGAGGTTTCTATTTAGCCTTCAAAAATAGTGTGAAATGGTTCAATCTTAGTCAAAAAGATAGAGAGTTAGAGGTTATTATCTTACCCTTGAAAGATAAGGAGTTGTGAAGATTATACGTTACTCTTCAAAGGTAACAAACAAATCAAGTTAATGACTAAAACTCCTAAGCAAGTATGGCCAAAAGAAAACACGTAGGTATTGAGCCTGAACTTTTATAAATCATTGTGTTTACTTCTCTATCCTTTACTCATTTATTTGTTTATTTCACCAACTTACAACTCCAACTACTTCATTGTTTGAATTTCTCAATTTAAGTTGTTAGAGTTTTTATTTGCAAAAGAATTTTGAGAAATCTATTCACCCATTCTTGATTTCATTCATCATAATATCTAACAAACTAGAATTAGCTCTCTAGATTTAATTAAATAGAAGCTTTAAGGTAAAAAAGATATGTTGATAAGCAATAAATACACGTCGGATTATTTGACCCAGTCTATATTCCATATTGCAATCAATGAGAACATGACCATAATCATTGATCACAATCTGTTATAAAGGAATAGGAAAACAAGACAATTATAGATCAAGATTCTTAATCTAGCAATAGATGATTATTAATATCTATTTAGTTTTGCACCTAAACAACTCAAGATAAGAACTATAACCTATTTTTATGGAAGAACATAAGCAATTTCAATAGATAATTGTTTCAATAATTCTCAAAATCAATTACAAAGTTATGTCTAGGGCTTTGAAATTGCCTTTAACTAAAGAAAAACTTAGTTCCACATGTTTGATGTGTTTAATAACAGATTCATAAAAAATAAGCATGAGCAAAAGAAAAAGAAAAGAAAGAGAGAAGAAAAAAACTCAAGCATAGTGGCTAGTTGTAATATCCTTCTTTTTCTTTTAGTTTTTCCCTTGTTTTTCTCTTTTTCCTTTTAATTCTCATTGTTGCACTCTCAAGCTCTGACCTTTCCTCCCCTTTGAGTGCCAAGGTTAAGTCTCTATTTATAGTGGTTGAAAAAGAACTTTAGGTAAAGTTGGAGAATCCTATTCAAAGAAGGAAATCTAGATGTCATTTTCATAACAGATTTGGTTGACCAATTATGATGCTTTCAAGGTAAGTATGAATCTATTACTTGGAGTCCAAGAATCAAGCTTTTACCAAAGAATTTGATCTTTTTAACTCCAACATCTTTTTTCGATTTTAATATAATAAGCTCATTAACATCCTTATTGTCATGTTTTTGCATTGTTCTCAAAAATAAATTTGAAATTGAAAAACAAATATAAGTAACCAAAATAAAGATAGAAAACATAGTAAAAACGAAAAATATAAAGTATATAACATGTGTGATTTATGAATTTATCAAT
The DNA here is from genome assembly GCA_038382025.1 of Adansonia gregorii. Classification (NCBI taxonomy): domain Eukaryota; kingdom Viridiplantae; phylum Streptophyta; class Magnoliopsida; order Malvales; family Malvaceae; genus Adansonia; species Adansonia gregorii. The sequence continues at coordinate 662,548 of JBBYHO010000012.1, forward strand.
TTTATAATGTGGGTTAAATGAGAAATAATTTATTATTTAAATAAATATTAAAATAAAAAATTGTTACATGCCTAAAAATATAAAAGAGAAAAAAGTAAAAATTTGTTGACGTATAATCTAAAGATATAGATAAAAAAAGTTTATGAAAAAAACTTAACGTTATTATTGGTTCAAACATAGCTAAAAACTCTTTATATTAGTATAGTTAATAACTATATAAATTCATTTTTTTATCAAATGAAGTTGAATTTTATTTTTAGTCCAAACTAAAGATCATAAATGTTTTCTTTTGTTGAAAAAAATTAAATTCGCAATCAAATAAATCTTAATATATATCCCACGTAGTATATCCATAGATTAGGTAAATCAAGTTTGAATCAAGCTTAACAATTTTTTTTTTTTTGCCAAGACCCAACAAATGTAAAACACGAGAAAAAAATTTTGCGTAAACTAAGCTTGATCATATAAAACCAATATGATGGCTTACTCAAATTTTTGTACAAAAAGATCAATCTTTTTTAAAAAAGAGAATTATCATTTTTTAAGAGATATATTAGTAATGATGAAATAAATCGTGTAAAATTATATTTAAGCACAAATGTCATTTCAAAAGCCGATCTCATTTGTTGACTTTTTCTTTTCTTGGCTCATGCCCATCTTTGGGCTCTACTTTTGTCAAATCCTTTAAAATGTTAGATAGACCCTTGAGTTTGGACCAATAACTGTATCCTTAAACTAGTTTATTCCTAAATTATCTATATACTACATTCAATAATAAAAAAAAACTAAATAAATTATTTAGCATAAAATTAAATAATATCTAACGTAAACCAAACACACACTACAATTGTGGAACTTGAAGGAAGAAATCAAAATTTCAAGAATATTTTGGCAAAACCTGAATGAATAAAGAGTGGAAAGGTTTGCTTAAGAATTTGATATAAAAAGTTTAGAGTCAGTGACTCTCAATAGCCAAAAAATTTAAATGTTAAATTCCGAAGATTTTTAAGTCTCAATCAAATACACAGCAGTAATGGACGTTAATGTTATTTTTGCATGATATATTATTTGTTTAAAGTATTACATATATTTGCATAAATTTTTATCACGTTGCCAATTAATTTTATTATATAAATTTTAATATATTTATATATTTATATCATATTTTTATTATTTTTTCATATTACATTTTTTTTTCATTTTATGTTAACCAGATGTAATCGGTCGACTCCACCATTTAGCACAATTTATTGCACAATCGATGACATAAAGGATCTAATAATTAATTATTAGAAACATAGAGATATTACAGGCAGCATAAAGGGTAAATATATAAGGGCATTATTTATTTATTTATGTATTTATAATTCTTGACTGCATATCTAAGCCAATGGCTATATTTTGTTGCCCTTATAGATGATAGATAAAGTTCTGGAACTGATCTGGTAATCAGTCGTAGCTGATGTATCACTATTCAATTACTAGAAACATAGTGATATTACATAGGATCTAATAATTAATTATTTCTAACGTAGGATCTAATAATTAATTATTAGAAACATAGAGATATTACAGGCAGCATAAAGGGTAAATATGTAAGGGCATTATTTATTTATTTATGTATTTATTATTCTTGACTGCATAGCTAAGCCAATGGCTATATTTTGTTGCCCTTATAGATGATAGATAAAGTTCTGGAACTGATCTGATAATCAGTCGTAGCTGATGTATCACTATTCAAGCTAGCGAGAGCACCGCTTCATAGAGAGGGGAAGTGTCACTTTCGGTCTTAACGTCAGCAGCGCATCCTTTCCATTCCGCATTATACTGACGACCAACCTTTTCTAAGCTGTTGGCAATTGTCTGCCAATCAATCCTATAGAAGTAGCCAGCTTCGTGGATCTCAGCATAAGCCTGCAAGGGCAAATACGATACAGTTATACGATAAAAACATTAATTATACGAATATATAATTACTAGGTCTAAGTAATTTACCTGGTTGTCGTAGTGGATTCTATCCCAAGGGTTGTCCCAAGCCAGCAGCCAGTCAGTGTCTCCTCCATCCTTGTTTTTGCCACGATAAACAACGGCTGCTTCTGAACCAGAAGCTGCCCCTGCAGTTTTGACGTGCAAAAAAACACCCCACTGCCCATTTTCGATCACTTGTGGGTAAGTCTGGTAAATATGCCCGAACCAGTCATGACTGGTAACGAATTTCAGAGGTTCTCCGGTCGCGTTGTAAACCAGGCAAAGCGTGGAGACTCCAGTGCCCCATTTCGCCTTCAAATCCCTCGCGTATTTCACAGCTTCCTCGTACTTCCCATCTTTATCTTTCCACTGAATGGCCACAGTCGATCGGTCTTTGCGTGCCTTGTTCGCGTACTCTGGGATTCCCAGCAAAACTTGCTCAGTTATTGTCACCCCAATCACGTTACCAGCTGCCATAGTTAATATATAGGTTCTTTTTAGAATAGATATATGTAAGCTTAATTTGCTTTGCTTTGCTTTTCTTTTCTTAGGGGATTATTAAGGTATATATAAGGTCGACCGTTCCCTTAGTTCTTTAGATATGGCCCCGATGTTGGATTAAAATATTCCACTCTCCTTCAATTATACCAACGTATATGTCATCATTGTAGCAGATGCACGTGAAAGATGGTGTCATGATGCTTTAAACAAAGCATAAAGAAGATCGAGTTGTTTCGTTTCACATTGGTCCGATTGAATTAATAGGGTTTGACATAAGGATAATGCTTAAATGAATCCCTAATTATAGCTATTCGCTAGCCTAGGGATCCAAGATTGATTCCTTCCGACATAAGCCTTAAATGAGTTGGTATTTTTTTATGACGAAGACTTGGGAAGGCAGAATGGTTCTTTCTGACGTATTGGCCTTAAAATGATAGGGAAGGCAGTGTGTTTCGATTTTTTTTTGGTCAATTTTAGAGAAATTAGCACAGTTGTCCATATCATAGTCCGTTAATTAAATCGTGGATTTCATAGCTAAGAATTGAACCTAAGACATGCACAATGCATACCTCAAGCAAGCCCTTACCACTAAACTACATCTTGGGTGGGTTAAATAAGTAATGAGCTGATATCGTTATAATTTTTTAGTAATTTCCTCAATTGGATTGGTATTATCAATTCACTTGTTACAATATCTAGCTAATTACCATATATTATCATATATTAGATAATGATCATATATTAGATATTATCATATATTATTTATTAGTCAACTATTAGATATTCTTTCCTAGTTTAGTTAGATATTCTTTCCTAATTTAGTATAATTCAATGTGTATAAATTTTTCTACTGTATATGTGAATAAACATACAAAAACTATAGATCTTTCTCTCAACTCTCATATTTTCTTCATATTTTATCATGACATTAGAGCTTTTTTTATTAAAAAAAATCTTGGGCTTCATCTATGGGGGTTCTTTTATAAATTTTCGAGATACGTGGTTCTTCTAATAGCAATTTGGTAGATATCAAATTGTTCTTCCGCTCGTGTAGACCATAACCACAAAATACAACTCTCAGAATCCCGCCCACGCACCGCCAGAGTAAGCTGCCAGCAAAACCCTGATTACCAAAAAACTGTGGGAAGAAGACGACCAAAACGACACCGTTTTGGTCCCAAGACATCCTCAAGCCACGCCATCTACCACGTCATCAAAAGAGTCCAGTCATTGCCACGTGAGTGACACATCATTAGACACGTCAAAACCCACCACTGACACATTATCAGGCCACGTAGGTGCCAACTGATCGACACATCAGCAGAAAACCACCACGTTATCATCCTAGTTGGTCTATCTTTTATTGGTCCACATGTTCGAAGTTAATTGTGATCTGGTTTGGTTCGGTCGGTTTGGTTCGGTTTGGTTCATGTGCGTTGACTATTGCTTTGACTGATCGGTTCGCCCTGTATTTAACCGGTTATGTCATAAACCAGACCTGTTCCTAAGGTTTTGAGGTGTTCTGAATTCATTTTAGGTCAAATTGGTCAAATTCAATCTCTGCAGGCAGGTTTTCTTAATATGGATGCTTCTAAATTCCCTCAATACATTTTCAATCTTATCAATGTCATCTTTGATGGGTCAAACTATGATTTGTGGGCTCAGGAAATGTGTAGTTTCCTTAAAGAGAGGCTTCTTTGGCGTATTGTTACTGGAGAAATCCTTAAACCATCCAAGAAAGCAGATGAAGAAGAAGAAAAATTTATAGCGCGTCTAATGCCTTGGGATGGCATGAATCATCAAATTTTGACATGGTTTCGAAATACATGTGCTAAAGTAATTAAGCTTGATTTTCGATGCTTTGACACCGCTCAAGAGGTATGGAATTTTTTAAAGAATCGTTATTTTGTATCTGATGATGTTAATCAGTTTCAGCTCTATAGAAGACTTCATCTGATGCAACAACAACCTGGCCAAACAATCTATGGCTACATGTCAGAATTATAAGAGCTTTGGGATCAAATCACATTTGGAGATCCCACGTGGCCTAGTTCGACTGCAACCACTATCTATACAAATCTCTGTGACTAATAGCATATTTGGCATTTATTAATGACCCTTCGAGATGAATTTGAATCCATTCATAGCTCTCTTCTCCATAGGGGTTCTTTGCTAACTCTTGATATTTTAATCAAGGAATTAATCATAGAAGAAAGTAGACTCAATGCACTTCGTATAGAAAAGTCTGCTTCATCTGCTGATGTTGTTCTTGCCACTCAGACCTCATCTTCTTAGTTTCCTCCAAAACCTATCAAGAAGTTTTACAAGGGGTTTTGCCACTTCTGCAAAAAGCTTGGTCATCACATCTCTGAATGTAGAAAATGACTTCGACAGAATTTTGCACCAAGTAATTATTCCAAGTCTGTACAACCTTCTTCTACCGCTACTGTTACTACAGAAGATCCAATAGAGAGTACTTCTCCTATGTTCTCTTTAAAAGATCTTTAGGCTTTTCTCCAACAATTACAACCAGATTCTGGTACTATCTCATCTTCTGCTTTATTTGTCATATCAGGTACTTCATCCTTATGGTACTTTGATTCTGCTTGTTTCAATCACATGACATCTGACTCTTCCATTCTTACATCTTCAAAAACACCATCTGTTCCACATATTATTCATACTGCTAATACTTCCACTATGTAAGTTCAAAGTATAGGCACTGCTCACATACCAAAATTAAATTTACCTGAAACCTTTATTGTTCCTAAACTTTCCTTAAATCTTATTTTTATCTGTCAATTATGTGAACTTGGTGTTAAGTTATCTTTTTCCAGTCATGGTTGTACTGTGCAAGATCCATAAACGGGCAAGATCCTTGGGACAGGGTATAAAGTTGGACAACTATTTGAGCTCACTTCTCTACATTTTTAATCCAAATTTGTTGGTGCCGCCACTTCTCATATTTGGCATTCTCGCCTTGGTTATCCTTCTAATGTTAGATTGGGATCTTTAATTTCTAGTGGTTCTTTAGGTTCTGTTAAGTCTGAAAACTTTAATTGTGTTTCATGTTAAATTTCCAAAAGTCATACTTTACCTTTTTATCTTAATGACACTATTTCTTCAACACCTTTTGATATGATTCATTCAGATATTTGGGGTCCTGCTCCGCATGACACTATGGGCGGTCTGAAATATTATGTGATTTTTGTTGATGATTTTTCTCGTTATACATGGATTTATCTAATGCGAAATAGATATGAATTATTCTCCGTTTATTCTCAATTTGCTAATATGATTCAGACTCAATTTTCTTGTAAAATTAAAATATTTCGCATTGATAAGGCCATGGAATACAAAGATATAACTTTCATCCAGTTTCTAGCTCAACAAGGTATTATTCTTCAAAGATCTTGTCTTGGTACCTCTCAACAAAATGGTTGTGCAGAAAGAAAACATAGACATATTCTTGATACTGTTCGAGCCCTTCTAATATCTTCTTCTTGTCCAGAAACCTTTTGGGGGGATGCTGTTTTCACCGCTATATACACTATCAATCGTATTTCTTCTCCTGTCATAGGTAACATCTCTCCCTTTAAACGTCTATTTAAACGTGTTCCTGATTATCAAGCTCTTAAAGTTTTTAGTTGTGCTTGTTTTATTCTCTTACAACCTCATGAGCATACCAAACTAGAACCAAGAGCACGACTTTGCTATTTCTGAGGATATGGCATTGAACACAAAGGGTATAGATGTTAGGATCCTTTATCACAGAGGCTTCGTATCTCTCGTCATGTAACTTTCTAGGAACATAAAATGTTTTCAGCTCTTTCAAGATTTCAAGTTAGTGAACCTCCTCGTCAATTCTTTTTCAATCCTACCATATCTCCTTTTCCTGACATTTTTGTTGCAGATTCCTCTAATAGCTCATATAGTTTGACTCCGCTTACACCTGCTCCCACTGCATCTCTTCCAACTAGAGATCCATCAAGTCTTCCGTATGATCATTCTTTATCAGAAAATCCCCCTCAACAGCCAATTCTTCATCGTACTGACCGTGTAAGTCAACCCTCTGTCCGTCTTCATGATTTTCATGTCTATTCTGCTATTGTCTCTCTATATGAACCTCGCACCTATCGCGAGACAAGTTCTTACCTTTTATGGCAGCAAGCAATGGCAGAAGAACTACAATCACTTACTAGCACAAATACTTCGAACTTGGTCAACTTACCTCCATATAAATCAGTTGTTGGTTGCCAATGGGTCTATAAAATCAAGACTCAAGTTGATGGATCAGTTGAAAGATACAAAGCCCGACTCGTTGCTAAAAGATTCACTCAGGAGTATGGTATTGACTATGAGGAGACATTTGCTCCTGTAGCTCGTTTGACATTAGTCAGCAATCTTATTGCAGTTGCTGCTAGCAAACGTTGGCAATTATTTCATATGGATGTAAAGAATGCTTTTTCTCAATGGTGATCTCACAGAATAAGTGTACATGCAACCTTCCTCTAGATATAATCATCCTCCAAATAAGGTTTGTCATCTTGGCAAAGCCTTATATGGACTAAAACAAGCTCCTCGAGCCTGGTTTGCAAAATTTAGTTCCACTATTGGACACCTAGGCTTCCAATCTAGCTTTTATGATCATGCCTTGTTTCTACGCAAAACAGATCAAGGAAGCACTCTTTTTCTTCTCTATGTGGATGACATGGTAATAACTGGTGATGACATGTAGGGTATCTCTACTCTTAAATATTTTCTTCATCAACAGTTTGAAATGAAAGACCTCGGCAATCTGAGTTATTTTTTAGGTCTTGAAGTATCATCTGATGAATCTGGTTATTATTTATCACAAGCAAAGTATGCCACTGATCTTATCTCTCGTGCTGGAATCACTGACACTAAGACAGCCAGCACTCCACTTGACTCTAATAATCATATTTCTACTATTGATGGAAATCTTCTTAGTGATGGCACACTTTATCGCTAATTAGTTGGCAGTCTTATTTATCTCACTGTCTCCCGTCCAAATATTGCACTTGCTGTTCACATCGTGAGTCAATTCATGTCTGCACCTTGTACCACTCATTTTTTTGTTGTTCTTCGTATTCTTCGGTATGCCAAAGGAACTTTATTTTATGGTCTTCACTTTTGTCATTCTTTTCCAATGGAGTTACAAGCATACTCTGATGCTGATTGGGCTGGTGATCCAACTGATCGTCGATCCACTACTGGCTATTGTTTCTTCCTTGGCACATCTCTTATTTCATGGCACATAAGAAACAAACAGTTGTCTCTCACTTTAGCACGGAAGCAGAATATCGAGCTCTTGCTGACACTACTTCTGAACTTCTTTGGTTACGATGGCTACTTCAAGATATGGGTTTCTCTTCTACTTCTGCTACTCCTTTCTTTTGTGATAATCACAATGCACTTCAAATTGCTCACAATGACGTACCATATATTAGATATTACCACATATTATTTATTAGTCAACTACTAGATATTCTTTCCTAGTTTAGTTAGATATTCTTTCCTAGTTTAATATAATTCAATGTATATAAATTTTCCTATTGTATATGTGAATAGACATACAAAAACTATAGATCTTTCTCTCAACTCTCGTATTTTTTTTTATATTTTATCATCACTCATGAAACTAACTTGTCAAAAATTTTATTATTAGTATTAGATGTACAAATTAAATATTAATCTTATTACCTAATTAAGAGAATAGCTGATGATAATTCTGATTTATTCATTATTTCATTATTGAAATATTAAAATTTATTTTCACATTAATTTTTTAATAAATTAATTTTTCTTAAAGTTTAAAATTTTGCAATGAAATAATAAATGAAAATTTTTAAGTTTAGCTAAACATGCAAGTTTAATCATGCTACTCAATTTTTGAACAAACCTAATCTTAATATCTTATAAAAATATGAACTTATTAAAATGATTCATGTGCAACCTTTTACTCAATAAAATAGATGTGACAACTTGTAATTGTTTAACAAAGTGAGTAAATGGTGGATAGTTTTCTTAAAGAAATAGTTACTTTTAAAGAGAAACTTCAGGCCTTTTAGATAATTTTTAATGTAAAAATAGATAAGTTTTTGTAAATTTTTAAGTAAAAAATTTTGTTTTAAAAAATATTGAGTAACATTAATATCCCAATTAAAGATTTTTTAATATTAATAATCATTATAACTTTTTTAGTAATTTTCTTCTGCTAAATCTCAATTAAAGATTTTAATATTAATATAGATATACAAATTAAATATTAATTTTGGAATTATTACCTAATTAAGGGAATAAGTGGCTTCCAATGAGTGAGATTTTATTTTTGGTACAAACACCAAGTATGCTTAAAAAAATAATGATTAAATTACAAATAAATATATGAATAGTCTTTTAAGTATATATGGAAATTCATTGAATAGGAGAAAAAAATTAAATAAAAGTTCTATTGCCTCATAAATTTCAACATTCATTTTTTATTTTGGGTAAAAGGTTATACTTTTTAGCCAAACTAGAAAAATGCCTAACCATAAAATTTTAGATATAATATTTACACTAATGTATGATTAGTGCATTGATCAATTGTTAAATAAATAAATTTAGGGTTAAAAATAAATTATTATTACAAACTATGAAAATATAAAATTAACTAAAACATGACACAAAAATAATATGAAAAATAATTAAAATATATCATGAAATAAAAAATAATATAAACATGCAATAAATACGCAAACATATTAGAATATTCATAAAACCAATTATTAGCACATAAAAGTTTATATAAATTTATAATATTTGAACAGGCAAAAAAATGAGCATAAACACAAGCACGAAAATTTTCTCTTTGTTTAATTTAGACAAACAATAACTCTAATCATTATACGATATCTAATACAAAATTGAGAGTTATTTTTTAATTAGACCTAACAAAATATGATTATATAACATGAATACAACATGAAAATATAGTTAAACAGGACAGGAGGCGAAAAATAAAATGAACATGATATGAATATACGAACATATTGAAATTATATAAAACAAATTAAAATGTATTAAAATTTATATAAATAAATAAAATACCTTAAAAACTATTAAATTATTAAAAAATAACACGAATACAATACAAATTCATATTTTTTTCTCTTTCATTTCCTTCTCTCTTTCTCATTTTTTTATTCACAACAATAAAAAAAATTGCAACTTTACACTTTAATTATCCTTCACACCTTAATTAATCTCGAAACTTAGGTGTCCCTCAAACTATACCCCTTATGGGTTAGGGATAGCTTTTATAATTAGTTATAGATTATAGATTTCGCCAGATTGGGATGTGGATTGGGTAAATAGTATTTATCTTGAATGCTTTAGTATTGAGTAATAGGGAAGTTGAGGGAGTAAATAGCATTTGTATGAAACTCTTTTAATATTAAAAGTAAAGTACAAATACCGACATTTAATAGCGGATGATTACCACTATTTAATTTGGTAAGGTGCTGGAAATATATAATAGTATATAGATTTTAATTATTTAAATAAGTTTATTACTATTTATTTTTGAGTTCATGGTCATTTTTAGTTTTATTCATTAATTAGGTATCATGATGCATTGACATTGTATATGACACTTACGCATTGGTAATGCATTAATTATGTAATGAACTACACTAACTCATCTAGTATTGAGATATGTCTTATTATTTTTTTTTTCAAGCTATGAGGGAGAGAGAAACCACAGAAAGAACGAAAGAAAAGAAAGAGGAGAAAGGAAGGAGAGAGAAAGAAAGAAAAAAAAAGAAAAAGGAAAAATTTGGTGCTTATATTTGTATTATTTTGACATATTCGTATATTTATATTATATTTATAATATTTTTCGTAATGTGTTTTAGTTATTTTTCTTATATTGTGTTTACTTTGTATCCTAACATATTATATTCTGTATAGTTTATCATTGTGATTCAATTTAAAAAAAATTATACATTCTTATTATATTCGTATAGTCATATATAAATTTTACGAATGTTGCCCGGGACAAAGTTACGTGTATGGTGTTGGTTATGTCTCTAGCTATTATTGTTGTCATCATCATCATACCAAACCCTCACGATTAAAAAATATGATAAAATTTTGGTTCAAAATTCACTAATTACAAATAAATTTAAGATTCATATCTCACTAAATAAAACAATTTTTCTATCAAATAAAAAAAATCTAAATCATCTATTCTCTTTTTTATATATAAAACTAGTTTGAGATTCATTGATGCACGGATTTTATCTATTTAAGTATGTGTAGATAGGCAATATTTAATTTTTTTATATTATATGTAAGCCTTCAAAATTTATATGTTTTATAATAAGAAAGCTCATTTAAAAAAAAATTAACAGTATTATATTAAACAGCATTATATGAAGTAAATGATTAATAAGAAAGCCAAATATATGTTAAACAGTATTATAGAAGTAGGAAAATGATAAATAAATAAATAGATAAATAAATAAATGTTTATATGAAGTAAAATTAAAATCCTCCGATTTTCATTGTTTTCTATAATGATATTTTTGCACTTGCAAGTTTATATTAAATAAAGATAAATTATTTGTATTTGAGATTAATGATGAATTGATATGTTCAAATAATATATAAGTAAATTGATAATTATTAAATATTTCCTTTTTTTTTGGCTCTCTGTATTTTGTTTGCCACTTACATATTTGTTTATAAATAATTATTATCTATTAATTATTAGGGCTTTTGGGCATTTTAATTGGACTGTCTACATTTTTTTGTATTATATTTCCTTCTTTTTTGTCTTTATTTTTTATTTAATTTCCTTTGAATATCTATAATATTTTCATTTCTTTTGTTCCTTCGCAAAATAGTCAAAAAGAGGGGAAAAAAAAGGAAAATCAAAAAATTAAAATCATAAACCCAAGCTCCCAGAATTTGAGTCCAAAAAGAACTGCCTTTCAGTTACTGATTTGTAAACAGTAAGACTAAATTCAAAAGAATTTATGAAGGTTTGTTAAAATCTCCTATTTACCACCGTTAATAACTTACACACATTTATTGGCATCAAAATATTTACATAAAGCACAATAATAATAATAATAATAACAATAATAATAATAATAAGGTTTTCGTATTTTGGTTGAAATTAGGGGTCAATAAAAGTGGGTTAAATTGACTTAGCTGACCAAAATTGATTTAATTTGGTTTAAGTAATTTTTCAAATTTATTCAATTATGTTCTTTTAAAGATAACAATTTATTGAGCTAATTCGATCAATATTTTATGTCTATACTAAATAATAAACCAATTGAATTAACCAATATAACTAGGTATATGCTTAATTTAATTAGTTGTTTTAGTTTTAAAAATAATATTTATATTAATTTATAATAAATGCAATGATTTAGTTTTGCATCAATAAATTCATTGTTTAAATCGAATAATTATGAAAAGTTATACAAAACATCTTTATTTGAGGACAAATTATAAAGTAAGGTATAAAATATTACAAAATTTAATCTAAAAAAATCGTAACTCTTAATGATGAGATGACGTGTGACATCAAATTAAAAGTTATTTTAACTAGTGTCAATTAAAACTAGATAATTTTAGACATAACATGATTATACAATATGACCATAATATTGAAACAATAATTAAAATATGATATGATACAAAAAATAATATGAATATGATACAAATGCACAAACATGTTAAAATTTACTTAAAACAAATTTAAACACTTAACATAAATATCTAATACCATAAATACAATTATGACATAAAAATGAACGCAACGGCACATGATATATAATTAATAATTATTTGAATAGTATTTATTATATTGTAGAATTTTTAGACACAACATAATTGATTATACGATACAAATACAATATGAGAAAAATAATTAAAATATATCATGATACAAAAAATAAGATGAGCAAGCACAAATATCAAATGTAACAAATTTTACATAAAACGAATTATAAATGTGTTAAAATTTATATAAATATATAATAAATTAAATATAATTATAACAAAAAAATACAAATACAACATACATGAAGACAAATATTTTTTAATAAAAAAAATTAACATATGAAATGACCTTTTTAACCTCAAGACCCTAAGTCCATGACAAAATAACCCAAATCTTAGAGAAATTATTCCTTAAACCCTTTTGCACTATGTCAGTTATAGTCTCCACCAATTAAACTGATTCATGTTAATTTTTGTCCATGTTAGCCTCGAAATCCTCAAATTTATTCTTTTTCTCAGAATGAATGACAACAAATAATGAAAAAAATTAAAAAGTTGGGGTTTGATTCATCAAAGATATAAAGCTAATGAATGGTATGCGATTGAGTTTTGGAGGAACTTTTTACTATGGCGGCGACTGGTGGGGGTAGTGGGGAGTTGATGGTGGATGAGGGGTGGAAGAAGCGGCATATATTGGAGATAGAGGTTTATTCGAAGCGACTGGAGTTGGATCATAATCAGATTATGGCAATTTTGGAGAGAGCTTCAGTCAATGGGAGAGTGATTTTGTGATATGAATACTTAATTTCATTGAAAGATTTCTTTATTGTAGTGTTGGGGAGTGAATAACTGGTTTTCAGTTCCCATTTGGATTTTTTTAAAGAAAATATGAACAGTCTTTGGAATTATGGTTTCTAATTATTTGGCATTTCAAATTTCAATCAACAAATTATTCTATTCAATAGTGGATTTTGAACCCATCGAGCCATCAGCATTGCAAGATTGACTGTATTATCCTGCTACTAATGGAGATTGCTTTCCACAGATCCAATTAAAAAAAAAGACTCTAATATTATACACACCATTTTCCATGGATAAAATAGGCAAATGACAATGCTCGCCATATAGTTGGCTTGATTTCAAACTCCATTATCTTCACTGTCAAATTGAAAGCCTCATTGATCAACCCTTACTCTCAGAAAGTGAAATATGATGCAAACTCTTTGTTTTTCATGAATCAAATCATAATTTTTTTAAAAAAATTTTTCATTGTTTGTCGTTATTTGTCGTATAAGAAAAAAAGTGATTTGAACATTGACATAGAAAAAAGTTATTATAGATTAATTTAATTGGCGAAAACTATAAGTAAAATGCTGAGAAAGATCTATGTAATAATTTCTCCGAGTCTTATAATTTTTTATCCAAATTAATCCCAAACATTAATATAAGACAAAGCTTAGTTGTCTTACAACTGAGTTCTCCAAGATCCCAGTTGAACAATCCTAAGAGTGTAGGTAACTTCTAATTATTATATAAATTTTTAAATAATATTAAATTATAATATAAATAAATATTAAAATCAATAAATGTTACCTGGCAATAATATGCTTAATATTCGACAAAATCTTACCCAACCTTGACACCAATAATCTCGAAGGTTTTTTTTTTAATCCTCTTTGTTGTTTTCTTTTTTCTCTTCTATTCAACAAACTCCCCTACTCATTTAAACCTCAGCATCATCCATTACCTACTTGAACACAAAATATCTAAATCTTTTCTTCTTATTTGTCATCTAGCTACTTATTTCTATTTGTTTTTCAATACTTTTCCCCTTTAAAACCTAACAACACAACATCCTAAGGATGGTAGTAAGTTGGATTTTATAATTTTTAAATATCCAAACTCGAATCCATTTAATTTATCCAAAATATGGTACTAACTATTACTATTTGAATTTAAATCCAATTTAAAGAGCAATATCCATTGGATATCCAAATCCACAAAATATCCAAATTTATTAAATGAAATTTTTTTTACAAACATAATAATTGAACAATAACTAAACTATAAATAGATATTGAATTCAAATATCCAAATATACTGTGCGCATAAATAAATTGATTCTGATAATAAATTTAGATATTAGACACTATCTAAACCAAAATCAAAAATGGATTTTCAAATAATAGATATCTAAAGGTTCACATATGAATCTATTACGAATAGTAAATCTAATAATTGAATTCGTAAATCATCTAAATCTTTAATATCTGAATATGTAAAAATAGATTAGGTAATGTTAGATATCTAATTTTTTACTATCTATTGTCATCTCTTTAGCCACTACTCACTTGAGCCCATGCCACCATCAGTGTTTAATAGCCTTTGCTCACCACCATTGATGAAATGTTGCACTAATAGCCACCTTAAGCCTATCTTGTGATCGAAGTAAACCTTGAATTTAGACGCTACAAAAACTTGATACTAAATGAAAAAGTGTAACCATGTATGAGTTTTACATAATTATGTTTCATGTATCACTATGTTCTATTGTGCTAACCTAGCCAAAGCTTTCATTGTTTTTCCACTATACTTTTTAAATCTAAACTTTCATTCTCACATAAAAACATCAGTTTTTTTTTTCTTTTCACGTCTCAAAATCTTCTTCAATCCTTACTTTCTCACATTCATAAGCTCAAAACTCGAAAATATTCTTCACCCTAAAACCTTTCTTAATCTTTAATTTCCAAACCTCATTTTTTATTAGTTTCTTTCCTTCCTTTAGAGTTGAAGCAATGGCTTTAAAAACTTCAAGGTATTTGTTTCATTGAGAACTTGTTTGGTATGAATTTAACTTGAACAAAATTATTGATTATAGGTGATGTTTATTTCCATTTGGAACTTATTTTTAGGTTGTTATGAAAGTTAGTGACTTTATCTTGTAAAGTATAATTTCTAAATTTGGTTTTATTTCAACTAGTTTGTTATTTGTTTGAAAATATAATGGCAATTTTTGGATTGTATGAGGTTCAAATAGTGAGATTTGCTTCAGTCTTATTTTTATTAGTTGGTTCTTCTCAAGTTTTTGCTCCAATGAGTATTCCACTTGTAATTTTTATGAATTATGATTCATAAATTTTATTTGTTATAGCTTTTCTCATGCAAAAAACTTTAGCATATTGCATTATTGTCAGATTTAATCTTTTGTAATCCTTACACAAACTTTAGCAAACATTTACAAATTCACTTATTCAAATAAAAAATTAATGTAATTGTTCATTTGTTTTTGATAAAAAAAATATGTGCAAAGTATTATTATTAACTAATATTAAATATATTTTCTAAGCAGATCTGATAATATCAACATTAGCCTTCAATCAAATTCTATTATTATAAGTTTGGTTGAAGATGATGATATGTAAAGGTAAAGATAAATAAGATTAAAAAAAAAAATAAGTGAAAGACAAAATGAATTTCAGCTCATCTGTTTGATCAATCTTTTCAGTTATTACCGAAAAACATTTACTAATGTTTAAAAAGCAAAATACAGGAATCATAATATTATTAAGAGTTATAAAAACAAACATGGAGCAGGTAATTTGAAATGCTATATAAATAATTGCAATGAAGCAAACACCTTTGAAATAAGCCAAATAAAATTGTTTGCAAAACATGAGTCTCTATTAGTAAAGTATTCAAATTTAGTCTTAAAAATATCATAAATTACTAACAGCTACAATTGTCATGCATAAGCTATTATTATTTGCAAAGTACTCTAGCATTAGAGTCATCATATTTTATTTGTACGATGATGTGACTTCAATATTGACAAACACTACTAAAGTTAATATTATCAAAATGCATAAAAGAGAAGGCAAGATAATTGTTTAAGGATTCATTAGTAAGACTTGTTTAATTTGTGAACTTTTGTTACGAATCTAATTGAAATATATATATTATTGTTCACTTTATTGATCAAAATTAGATTTTTTTTTAAAATATCTTTAGATTTTTTTTTCATATGTTACCTCTAAAAGTTGCATTAAATTAAAAGGTGCATACAAATTAGAAGTAAATTGTTTTCTTTAGCATTAAATAATGCTTCCATTAATGATGTTTTTATTGATTTTGAAGTCACAATTGAATATGAAAAAAGCCCTATTAAGATGCAACCAATTTTCACCTTAAATGTTGTGCTCACATTTTTCATTTGACAATGCAAGGTGGTTTGAAAAAGGTTGAGGCTATAAAAATTTTTGAAAAGTTATTAATATGTGGAAGGTTCTAAAATGAAAAAAAAAAATAAAATGTATAAGCCCAGTGAATTTAAATGCGAAAAGGGGAATTTCATAATTTCATGTTGAAAATGCAATTTACTTTCTAGCAACTTTTTCTTATTTAGCAATTATTGATTTAAATTATAGGAGTTATCTATGTTTAGATGAATGGGTCGATATTGAAAAACTTTGCAAGTTCTTAGGTGTTTTCTATGATATTACTTGTGTATTTTTTCAAATAAAGTACCTTATTGCCAATTTTTATTGTCATTTCATTTTCAAGGTGCACTTAATACTGAATAAATACTTCAATGATGCTATGGTTAATGTGAAAAACATGATACCCTCAAATACTTAATAAATATCAAACGTATTTGCCTTCGCTTGATTTTAGCTATAGCTATATTACTAGATCTTTAGTACAAGCTTCAATTTTGTCGATTTAAGTTATAAGAAACTTATAAGAATGATTTATTTGAATTTAACAATACTGGAGATGACTGTGTTGTTCATTATAAATGTTCATGCTCTTAATGAAAGATTTAAAATGTTCATGCTCTTAATGAAAGATTTAATGGCATGAGTACTATAAATGATGTCTTTGACATAGTTCTCTTATTTTTTAAAATGATTCAATTTTAATTTTTATATTATTTTATTACAATTATATCATTTAACTTTTATATATTTGAACTTTATTTCTTAACTAGAAAACTTATGACATTGAGTATAAAAATGCTATATAAAGAATCTCAACTAAAGCTATATCTTAATAAATAAAACGGTTGATGGAAAACAAATCTTATATTATTGAAAGGCAAACCAATTTTGGTGTCTTAAGCTTGCTATCATGGCACGAGAAATTTTAAGCACTCTTATTTCAACAATAGTATCTAAATTTTCTTTTAGCATTAATGGTAATGTTATTGGCCAATATTATAGCTTGCTCATGCCAAATATTGTAAAAAAAATTTATCTGTTATAAAGGTTGGTTACTAGAACAAAATAATATGGATAATTCTTCCATTTTTATTGAACATATAGTATATTTTTATATCACAATTATTACTAGAACTAGCACAATTGTGAATAAAAACCCTATTAATTGAGATTCTACTAAGAAGTTAAATGAGATTACTTAATATATCTTTGAGGTCATATTAGCACAAAATATTTACACAAACTTTCCATCTAGAGCAAATGCATTTAATTTTTTAACCCATAAACTTTATTCAAATTTGATTAAAATTTTTTAATTTTATAAATAGTGGTAAGGAAAAAGCATGAATGAGATGAAACATATGAGAATGAATTTTTTTTATTTTGAATTTTGACATGTTTTGTTGAACATTTACTAGTTATGAACTTGTCAAAATTCTATTAGATATAAGAATGTATTTTTGCCTTTATTCGAATTGTATTGAACTGTTTATTTTTTCTATTTTTAAGACAAGTTTATGGTTTGGCATTTTGTTAAGAACTTCTAAAATTATGATGGAAACTTATGTTATATGCTGGGTGTCAAACTATTGTTCGAGGCACTAGTATTGTTATGTTGAAATTTGATATTATTTTGTAATTAGATTTAAGAATTTATCAAACACTACAGCAAACTAAGCTTGTAGTGGCATTTTATTGCGGCATTTCATTAAAAAACGTTGTGAGCTCCTGTATTATAATTAAATAAAGACTTAAGCGGTGTTTTACCCTAAAATCCATTAAGTAATTAAAATTAATGATATTTTTCAATTAAAAAACCGCTAATTAATTAAAATTAATGGCCCACCTATATACAACTAATGGTTATTTATAATTGCATGGCATTTTTTTAGGTGTCTAAAATTTAGTTCGCATCATTGTAATATTGAAATAAGCAACATTTATTAGGCAAAATCCGCTAAATTTGTGCAATTAGTGGTGTTTTTTTTATATAATAACATTTCATATCGTTTCTTTATAAAAAAATGGCTAAGGGTCCCATTTAAAAAAAAAAAACCTTTTTTCAAACTCTTCATTTTTCTCTCATCTCTTCTATTCAATTTTTAACAAATTCTGATTCTCTCTATCTCTCTTTATCTCTCTCTTACTTTTTCCTTTCAGTAACTTGGCTTCATCTCTCTTGGCTTTTTTCTCTCTGGCATTAGGGATTTGAAGGTAAAAATTTTTTGATTTGACATATTTTAAGTGTACCTGGTTGGGTGAAAAACTAAAAGGATAGATGAGAAAGATAAAAAAGTGTAAGGAAAATGAATTTTAAGCATACTTGGTTAGAAAGAAAAGTTAAAGGAAAGAAAATAGGAAAAATTTTCATTTTTCATACTGACAAAAGCAATTCAAATTAAAAAGAAAAGAAGAAAAAAATGAGAATGATATAAGTCTAAGTGTGTATATATATAAGATTATCCATATCTTTTAGATTTTATTTTGTCATCTTAATTTACAAAGGGTATAATGATAAAATAATATAAAATTTTATTTTATTCTTTTCTCTTAATTTTTTAATCATACCAAGCAATGGTAGGAAATAATATTATTTGTCTTTCCACTTTTCTATTTTTCCTACCTAACATATGAATGAAAAAAAATATTTTTTTCGATCCTTTCAATTTTTTCCTCTGCCAATTTTTTATTTTTATAAATTTTTTTCACCTTATCAAATAAAGCCTTTATTCTATCATTAAAGAATTATTAAATTGGGGTTGATATTTTGGTAGTTTATGAAATTTATTTAAATGAATGAATCTTACCTTAAACTTCTATTGTTTTCATTTTCTTTGTCGTAAAGAATTTGGTACTACTAAATTTGTGATTGATATGCTTACACAGCTAAAAAACCAAAGGCATTAGGCTTGCCAAACTATTGGGTACCATTATTTATCTTTCTACATAGAAATTTATTTTTATTACTTATTACCTAATATTTTCTATTCATATAAAAATTAAGGGTTTAAAAAGTTAATGTGTTGCATATTTATTAGATTATAAACTCCTTTTATAGTTTTTATAGTATAAATTTATCAATTTTGATATTTAAAATAGTCAACACTTCTACTTTTCTCCCCCTATATACTCTGATTTTTTTTGGTTATGTATCATTGCTAGTAGCCTTATTTCCACATATGATTAAACAGGTAAAGACTTGTTTAGGCTTTAGAATCCTTTTATTCTAATTGCACTAGATGTAATTATAAATCTCGTAATATGTTTATGTATGTCATTTTCATGAGTTATTTTATTATAATTATATTTAAAATATTATATATTTATATAAATTTTGATTAATGGTCGTTTCTAATTGAAAGTTATCAACTCAAAACAAATTACTGTCGTGAAAATGACATGTAATTGATGATTTCATCTTCCTTTAGGTAGGCCATTGTTTTGTCAATAATATGTTTTTGATTGTTTGATTGAATGTTAATACATATTACTTTTTTATATTCTTGTTTAGTTATGATTCAGAATCTATCATGATATATAAAGTTTATAATTCTTACTAATAATTTATGGATATTAAAAAATCATCTTGAGAATTGAAAGAGTCAAATTCACTATCAACGCTAAGATAGGCTTGATGAAATTATGTAGTATGTTTTAGCTCTTCTTCTCTCAGTTGCTTTTTACTTGTTTGATTGAACGTTAATACTAATTCTAATTATTTACATTAGTTTCTTATTTAATTGAATATTAATTTTTTATATTCTTACTTAGATTTAGATTTTGTCAAAACCTATATAGATTTTATAATTGTTGCTAAAATTTGATGGATATATATGAATCATTTTTAGAATTAAAAGTTTTTAACTGACTGCAACATAAAACTCACCTTGATGAAACTCTGTGGTATGTTTTCAGTCACGATCTCCTAATTATGTTTTTCTTGTTTGATTGAATGCTAAAACTGCTATATAATTTGAAATTCTTTATACTATAATTTCTTGTTTGATTGAATGTTAATACAAATACTAATTAATTCTTTATATTTTGATGTGTCAAACTAGAAACTTGAAAATTGTTTATGATTTTAATTTAGTGGTAAGTAGATAAACTTATAACCATGTTAGGCAATATCTTTGTAGGAAAAGAAACGGAATAAAAAATTACGTAACATGGAATGGTGAAAGTATGGTTGTTTGTCTATTACTCGCTTAAATTTAGTAGCCTTTAATAAATTAAGATTACTCAAAATTGAAATTTAACCATAGAATAGCTATAAAAGTTTCACATTTGTTATTTTCCCTTCCATATGCATTTCAACATCCACTGCATCTTTAGATTGCTTTTCTCTATTGCATTTGTAGTTATTAATTTTTTAAAGTAAATAATTATGTTACTAATACTTTTTATATTTTTAAGTATATAATTTCATTATTTATGTTTAGTACATTCTTAAAATCTTTCTTGTACATTTACACCCAAACCCATAAGAATGAATCCCAAATACTACTTCCAAATGCATAAAGCCAACCAATTGTATTCGCTTGGGTTAAATTAAATAATAAAAAAAATAAAGTCTTTAAACTAATTTAAGACCTAAAGAGATATATCTAGTTGTAGATTATTTTCTATTCCTCATTAAGACTTATCTAAATGTGTTAATTGTGCTATAATCTATTAATAGAATGATAATTTTCATTTTAAATCATTTAAAACACAAAATTTTTAAAACCCTCAAATATAAAAATAAGTGTGTCTTTAAATTTCATAAAGATGTATATATATATATATATATATCTAATAAACTTATTAAAATACTTCTTTGCTAATTTGTCAAATGAAATATATCCTATATTGAGAAATATATATATTTCAATTTAATATATATATGTTTTACCAACATAAAAAACAAATTAAAGAGTTAGATACTTAGGTTATATTGTTTTATGATTTAGACTTTTTAAAATATAAAATTAGATAAGAATTTGATATAAAAAACAAGCTTAAGTCAAGAATACATAGATGGAGTATAAAATTTTCTCAGCTTCGCTTTTCATGGAGCAAGCGAAGTTAATATGATACTATATTCTTGTTTGATATGTGCTAAGATTAATTAGCATATATGTGAAATTGTATTACAACATTTAATTTACTTTGGATTTCTCTCGAAGTATATATGATCATATTTTTATAGAGAGTTCATACTTATTAGATCATCCTTTAAGGTTCCTCAAAATTTCACTTGCAATAATCAACATCAATCTGCTAGACAATATAATATAAGCGGCATTTTGTGGGATGCGTTTGACATGTAGAATCATAATTTTTAAATTTTTACACTAGAAGCTTTGGAGTTAAATGAGTACAATGTCAAAATGAATAATTTTCCTGAAATAGGAAATGAAGTAGGTGATCAAGAGCCTAATGGAGAAATGGCAAAATTTTATAAGTTGCTTGATGGAATGAATGAACTTTAAAAAAGATATAAGCATTCAAAATTATCTTTTATCTAATCTTTTCAGTTAAAATACTTAAGTGGGTGGACAAGAAATTTCTTTGACACTATTATTAAGTTCCTTAAGGAATATTTTCTTTTGTTAAAATTTATTATATCTTGTAAGAAAGCTAAGAAGATGATAAAGGATTTAGGCTTTAGATACAAAAAAGTTCATAGTTACCCAAATGACTTTATGTTGTATTCAATTGATAGAAGAAATTAACATTTCATCATTTTTGTCATAAGTTTCGGTGGTTAGATAAAAATATGAAAGATAATGCGCTTAAGCTTGAAGCTAAAGCACGTTTAAAATAAGGCTTATAATGATTTTGTGGTATTATCCTTTAATGCCAAGACTTTAATAAATTTACATGTCATCAAAAACATCTGATTCTATAAGGTGACATCATTACGAAAAGATTAATGATGGGTTATTAAGGCATTTTGCAAATTATCTAGCTTGGAAAACATTTAATAAAAAGTCTTCTTGTTTTGCTAATGATTCTTGAAATGTAAGATTTGAATTTTATTGCATTTAAAATGATGAATATTTCTTATATACTTGGCCAGTTGTTTTAGTTCCTTTCAAATTTGCTATGGATTTGCATGAAATAATCTTTCTTTATCCTGTTATGATAATTCTTAGGGAGAAAGCTTTAGAAAATGATATTCTAGTTTGTATGCAACATTTTATTGCAAAGTTAAAGTAATTATGGGAATAGTTGATACATATATGCATTAAAAAGAGAATTTTGTCTACTTGCAGCTTTACTATAGATTATAAATGATTTTTCTACTTATACAAATCTCTTTTGGTGGAGTGCTAAAAGCCATTATACTTGTCTTTGTTGTACTGCCAAAGATATTCAAAGTAGTCATATATATAGGACATTATCTGTGGTTAGATAAGCACCATATATTTTAATTTCATAAACATATCTTTAATGACACTAAAAAGTTTAAAGAAACACCTAAAGCTACTATTTGGCAGATATCTTGTTGATGTTGAAAGATATAAATTTCACTTATGGAAAGATAAATCAATCAAGTAGCATATAATCAAGGTAAAGAATAAATAAGGTGTACGGAAGTGATGATGTTGATAATTAGAGTGATGAAAAAAAGATAAGGAAAATGATCCAAATGAAGCAAATTTATGGAAAAAAGGTTTTTTTTTTTGAAGCTACCTTATTAGAAGCATAATTTATTACATCATAATCTTGCTGTGATGCATATAAAAAATGTTTGTAAAAATATAATCAGAAAATTGCTTAATGTGAACAAAAAACATAAAATACAATTTAAAGAGTTGGCTTAACCTAGTTAATATGGGAATTTGCCATCATCTTTATCTGAAATTACTTCATAATGGCAAGTCAAGGTTGTCGCTTGCTTGTTTTCGAATGTCAAAAAAGGAAAATGGTATGTTTTGTAAGGTGTTGAAAGAAATAAAGATATTGAATGCATATGCTTTAATATATCAAGATGTATGAATCTAAAAAATTAAAAACTTTTTTCCTTAAAGTCACATAATTATCGCATCTTAATAAAAGACTTACTTTCACTTGCGTTGCGTTGTTTTATGTTAAAGTAAGTGGCCTCTAGTATAATTAAAGGTAACAACATAATGAAAGCTATTTATGGTAAAGTTCTCAAACTCAAAAAACTTGGAAAACTTTAAGATCAAATGGCTTTAACTTTGTGCCACTTAGTAAAGATTTTTTCTCTTTCTTCACTGCAATAGTGCATTTGGTTATCCATCTACGTTATAAAACCAAAGTAAGCCGATCTATTATTGATAAATGTACCCATTAGAGAGGTATTTTGTTATTTGCTTATTGCAATATTATCTTAAACATAAAGTTTAGGTGCAGGCACTAGTATTGTTATATATTATGTTATAAGATTTTATGAAAGTTAAAATCTTATTATCTAAACCCAATGTTTAATTGCAGAAAGATACTTAGTATATGAGTGTGTGACATTTTGTGCAAAATATTTAAAAGATGATGAAATAGACCGATAAAAAATGTTGGGATTCTACAAATAAACTTATTTAAAATTTTTAGATAACCAATCGTTAAACTTAAAGTGGTAGAGATAGATGATAAATCTTGAACATAAGCACATTGATATGTGCTATTCTACCATGATTTAGTGGAATTATCCTCAAAACATTTTTTTTAATTTAACATACTCTTTGTTCATAGTGACTATAGAAACAATTGGAGAGCTTGTATATATTCTGAAAGATCACACCTCTGTAAGCTTGATAAGTTACTTCTCATGTAAAATTTTCATAGTGGTTAAAAAAATTGAGTAACACAACTTCTTCTAATTTCATTGCATTCAATATGTTGTCTTTTTTTTTGCACAAAATATTATTTTTTGTGTCTCGTAATAGGTTTAAAGTGGAAGAAATATCAGTGAATAAGGAAAGTGTCTTTCATAAGAATTAAACATACAAAGTTTAATGAAAAATTTAAGAAAACTTAAAACAATGGAATAGTTGTAATTTGTCTCAACTACAAGCTATGCTAATGTTAAGGATAATAATCCTTTAGAGGAGAATGTGGATCATTTAGAATTATTAATAATATTGTTAAGTTAGATTATTTTAACAAGTGGAAGGTCATGTTATTTTGATATAATTGAGTTGGTTTGAACACTTGTATAAGCATTAACAAAGATCAATTCAGATTTACAATTGTGAATTTCTTTTGATTAATTCACAATGGACAACAATTGATTAAAAAGTCATGTGTTTTTTTTTTATTTTATGTAAAACAAGTCTAAAGATCTAAATGATTTGAGTTAGTATGTTTTACTTTATAATACACCTAGAGATTGGTTTGATATGAGTGATACATGTTGGGATGGTATTAAACAAATAGTTAAATACTTACTTTTTGCTAATCAAAACTTAGATAATAATATTCTTAATATGAGTAAAGAAGTTTAATAGTTTCATGAAAATGTCGATGAAAACATTAATGATCATGAATAAAGTGAATTTAGTCAAATTATTATGTCACGATTGATTTGTTATATATATTTTACATTTTTAACATTTTGTTATAAGTAATACTAATATTATTAACTTAAAATTATTGCAGATAATATGCTGATGAGAAAATTCAAAGGTTTGAATATTATTCACATCCATTTAAAACCAGAACCTACTGAAGCTGTGACTGCACCTTTTTTGGTAATCTATAATCTCTCAACAAGGATATTAATCTAAATATGCCTTTAGAAAATATGACTATGTAAAATGCAGCCCATAATAATTTGAATGCAGGTATTATTAAATGCCATAACAGTTTTTGCTTATGTTAACAGTTGAATATTTTGTAATTATTAAGTTTATTTTACTTTTTTTTATAGTAAAAATATAGAGTAGCATAATTTGAGGTCATACTAATTTGAAAATTTTATGGGAACTACCTCCTGATGATTATATTATTGTCTCTAAAATTAGTGATAACTAGCTAATTGGTTCAAACACATAAGTACTGGTTGGCTTTCTAGAAATGATTGCTTGAAATAAGATGAAAGTACCAATTAGTTATGAAGCATAGCATAAAGTGCCAAAAAAAGAGAAGGTTAAGGTTTTAAATTTTGTTGAGGTACTAATATAAATTTTTTGACATTACTTTTCACGCATTACTTTAAGAATTTTGTTTTTATCAAAACTAACTTTATAAATTTTTTTTCATTTTAACAACGATTTGCTTTGGATATTCCACCATTGTATGTTTTGAAGTCAGTAGAAAAAATGAAAAGATTTTAAACATGACTTGAAGCAAAAGTACTTTGATCGAAATATTGATATTGCTATCATGATGTTAGGTGAACTGGTGACGTATGAAAAATTTGTTGACTCTGATATTAAAAAAAGAGGTATAATGATGTTTTAATAGTATTTGACATTTTTATAATACAACTTTTTTGTAACATACATGATTGCTTATGTTTGAGCAATATATGAGAATGGAAACAAATAGGACTTTTTAGTGAAAAGGCGATAGAAATATAGTCACATAAGTGGTTTAAAAAGCGTTATTAGAAAAGCATATAAGAAAGTAAATCAAAAAAATTATCATTATTTATAATGTTTTAACATAAATATCATATTAAATATTATTTTTATAATAAATGGAGTGAGATGAGAAAATATGATAAGTTGAACTATTCTAGTTAGCTTATCCAAAGACAGATAACTTTGATTTGAATGTTAAGATACAACAAATCATGATATGTTAAAATAAATATAGCATTTTTTACTTTTGAAAAATATTTTCTTATCAAATATTAATTTGATTGTTTCTTAAGAAAAAGGAAAGGAAAACTTGACCAAATATTAAGCTATTGCACCATCAAATAGCTTAGTAAATATTCATGATGTGAAAAATGAAATATTCATGGATTTTTTTTAAAAAGAAAAACATGGACTAGTTTGAGGTTTTGGAATGAGCCTAATGCCATCTATCTACTATGATATTAATTTTCAACGACATAATTCATAGACTCACTCTACATGTTCAAATATTAAGAAATAAGATGAGAACTATACAAAAGCATTTTTAGGAAGTAGAAGTAGCGAGACACACATAAATAGTTAGGTTAGAGGAAGCAAAAAATGTAGAGAGAGAAGAAGAAAGAAGAAGATATGAGCAGCTCTAATCGAAGTTTAGTTCATTGATGAATTTAATGCAACAAAAGTTCTCACAATATCAAGTAATATAATATCTTAGTTTTAAATTATTTCACTTGTTTAACTTCATGATATATATATATTACTTATTTATGTTAATCTCATATATATTTTGTATGTTAGGGTTAATCAAATGATAATGATTGTGTTGTGGAAAATAGTTTTTCCACTGACTATGTTTTAGCTTTATGACGGTTTTAACTTGTGCATTGTTTTAAGTTTTAAGCACATTTGTTTTTAAGTGTATTGGGAAAAAATTGTATAAAGATATTTTATAATACGTATTTATGTTTTTATTTATTTTGACCTAGTTTTCTTTCTAATTTTTGTTATAAGATTATTATGAATTTAAATATTTATAAGAATTGTATAGAAAATCAAAAAAATAATAGTAATATAAAGGAAGTAAAATTTTTCAAAAAATTAAATTTTAAAATTTAACGGTGTTCAAGAATAAAACGCTACCATTAATATGACATTTTATGAATATTCAAAATCATATTTAGCATCATTTCTTATTATGAATATATGCTGCTAATAATTTTTTCTAATTATGAAAATTCAACTGCTAATGCCATTTACAAACATCATGGAAGGTCTATAAAACGCCTTTAAATTAATAGTATTTTTTATATTAAAATTTTTTACATAATTTTTTTGAATTTTTTTATTGTATTTTATTTAAACGTCGCTAGCTTTAAAAAGGTCGCTAAAGCTCCATTCTTTTATAATAAAAGTGTTTAAAATTCTACATTATGATGTTTTTGTGCTTAGTGTGTTGGAATTTGGATAATTGTATTATATAAGTGTTGAATGTTTATCTTTCGTTTAAATATTTAAGTTAATATTTTTAGTGTTTTTATTGCATTATATGTGTTGTTTTAATACAGTATACTTGTTATTTGTGCTTTCATGTTATTTGTGTCGTGCAAATTTTAATTGTGTTGTACAAATTTTAATTATGTTATGTCACGTCAAATTTAAACAAATAAGTTTTAAAGATATTACTCTTGCTGTATTGTAACACATGTAATAACTGTGTAATGTTTATGTTTTAAGATTAGACACATTTAATTATTAGTGTCATGTTCATGTTTAAATCATATCTAAAATGAGACACGAAACATAACATGACAAAATGAATTGTTAGGTCTACACTGAAGATTTGTAGCTCTTTCGTATCTTTCATAATTAATCACAACCATTCCTCCACTTTTCTTCATGTTTTTTTATTGATAATTGGCATTTGTTTTCATTTGATTTTATTTTTATTTGTGGATTTTTAATTTGTAATTCTTTGAAATTAAATTTGCATGCATTGTTACATATATACATATGTTTCATGAAAATGATAGCTAAGATTGAACAATTTAATTAATTCTAAGTGCAATGTATCAAATTAACACGCGCGTGTGTGAATATTCATATTAAAATTTGAAATTAGATAATAATATTTTGTTGTTGACTTTTAAAACTAGATTATTTTAGTAGAATAATCTTTGTATTTTTAGCTTGAGCATTTTAAGCTTTATCTATCATAAATTTACTGTTTACTAATAAAATTTTGATACCAAATATGAATGAATTACTTTAACCTTTTATCAAAAATAGTTTTTTGTCATAATATGTATAAGTGATTAACCATTAATAAAATTTGCATATGATGGTATTAGTTCTTAAATTTTATTAACTCCAAGTTTACTTAGTATGCGGATTTTATAAAAAAACCAAAATTGTTATAATATTTTAATTGCTTTTTTATTATTTATGTTTTTGTTTTTTAATATGTTAAATGAAATGAACAAAATAGATCTTACACTGAATACGATATAATCAACCTTTTGGCTCCTTTACACGATGAAAAATTCAGAAATAAAGTTGTAAGCTCTAAAGAAATGAGAAGATTATATAGCCATGGTCAAATGTGTTAGATCATTTCACCAAATTTATCTACAAGTAAGGTGATGCAACGTTAGATATAATTATTGATATATATATTCTTAAAAAAAATGAAATAACACATAGCTTCTTGTAAAAACTAAGAAGACAATTAGAGATATTAAAATATAAAATTCAGTTAAAGAAATAGTATTTGTGATATATATGTTCCTAAAAAATGAGATATGTGTAATGTTTATCATAATGATTTGATTTTTGCGCTAAATAAATTTAGTTAGTTAAGATATTAAAATATAAAAATATTTAAATAATTTGTCATAATTGTTCAATTAAGAAAAAAATTATTTTGTTATTTTTTATATTTTTGATTTATGATCCATATCCAATTCACTCAAAAAAATTTTATTTTTTTTTAAATTTCAACTGATATATTTAAAGGAGTTAGCTTTTATTTTCTCGCACGGGTTGATTTAGCACTCATGCTTACCTCACTTAGGGAAAACAGAAGTTTATTTTATTTTATTTTTAAATGATTTATTTAAACTTATTTAAGACCTATAATTGATTCGTCTGGAAAATTTTTATTTTTATTTATTTTTCAATGATATGTTTAAAAGAATTAGTACATATATTTACTCAAATAAATTTATTATTCTTATCCGACCTATTCAAAAAAAATAATTTTTTTCTTATCTTTGTTTTATTTTTAAATAATATTTTCAGTGTAATTGGTTTGCATATTTACTCTAAGTTAATTTAAGACTCATTCTCGATCTTAAACAATTATCATAAATTGTTCATATCCTTTTATATGTATTAAGATTCGTATTGAGTTACTTAAATACATACAATAATCATAAATATAATTTAAAAAATTTAAAAAAGCCCGAAATTAGCGGGTCTAAATCCTAATTATTATAAAAAAATATGTCAAATTTGATGTCCTACATTAAATTTGATTATGTAGCATTACTACAATCGATTGATAACTTTTTCAATTAGGGAAAAAAGAAAGATGAAAAAAAATATTTTAGTTTTTTATGAAATAAATATATTATGCCATTTTTTTAAAAATTTTTTATGAGTTAAATTATTATTATTAATAATTAAAAATTATTTTAAATAAATATTTTTATAAAAATTTGTTTTAAAATGATAACTAATCAAAATTTAATAAAAATTCAATTAAAGTAGCAAATTTATTTTTAACCAAAAAAAAATTGTGGAAAAAATGGAAGATTATAAAAAAAAAAGAAAAAAAAAATTCCGACAGCCATTAATCCGCGAGAATTGGCGCGCAATTATTCACCAAAGGTTCTGTCTTTTAGGGCTTTTACAAAAACCCAACACTAAACCCCCAGAAATTGTTTTTCACTTTCAATGGCATAAATGAAACCTTTATCTTCTTCTCCTACTCTCGGTGACTCACCTTCAATGTCTCTCGCCGCCACTCTCCGCTTCTCTTCTTTCCTTGGCCGCAGCGTTTTCCTCGGCCCTTCTCGCATCTCCGCCCTCCGCCGTAACGTTTCCCACCTCCGGTTCCTCTCATCAGCCCCTGCTCGCCCCTCCCGTCACATCGTCAAAGCAAGGCGCGGTGGTGGGCAGGAGGACGAGGCTGGAGCGGGGAATGGAAGTTTGACGGCCGTTGTCAAAAATGGCAGCGGCGGCAGCAGTGGCCGAGATGGGCGGGTTGTTCCGACTGAGCTCCACAAGGAGGCTACCGAGTCATATATGGCTTATGCATTATCTGTGTTGCTTGGACGGGCGTTGCCTGATGTTAGAGATGGTCTGAAGCCAGTGCATAGAAGGATCCTGTAAGTAATTTATTTTGGAGTGTTACGATTTATATGTAGTTCGTAAGACTTATTTTTGAATTGATTTCTCATTTTTTGAATAAATGCACAAGTTTTTCCTTTTCTTTTTGAAGCAATAAACAGATGTTGTCTATTTATTTATCTAATTCGAATCCTATTTGTGTTTTAGTCTGTGCTTATATCCATAGTCATGTATCTATCTCAAGTATATTCTCTAACATGGCTTTGGTTTCTTCTTGAACAGATTTGCAATGCATGAATTAGGTCTTTCATCTAGAAAACCATTCAAGAAATGTGCTAGAGTTGTTGGAGAGGTAAAATATTTGAAAGTTACCACTTAGCAGGTTGTTTGTCTTCATTTTCTGACGGTTTCTATTTTTTATGCCTCTATTGCAGGTCCTAGGTAAGTTCCATCCTCATGGGGATACAGCCGTCTATGATTCCATGGTGCGGATGGCACAGGTAACTATTTTTTTTTTCTGTATGCTTCTCAAATTTTGGCATGATTTGCTTTTGAGCTTCTCTTTTGTCCATGATTTATTTTAACAGTTTGTTATATTTTATCCAGGATTTTTCATTGAGATTCCCATTTATCCAAGGTCATGGAAATTTTGGTTCAATCGATGCAGATCCTCCGGCTGCTATGCGCTACACAGAGTGCAGACTTGAAGTATGTTTAAAGTTTTCTTCCTCTTAAACATGATTTTTGGACTCTTGATCTTTGCCTGAACTCTACTATCATAAAATACTAGTGAGTCTTCTTTATATAAGCATTAAATTACAGAAAAGGAACTGGAAGTCAAGGAATCACTTCTTTCATAGTGTTGATTGGAATCTGATGCTAGCGCGATCACTATCGCATTGTCATTTTGTTGTTTTGTAGTAGAAAAGAGATGGGCAGGTTAATGAAGTTAAAATGGTGTAAAAATAATTTACCTTTCAAAATTTGAAGTCACTGACCTGCTGAAGTCATTAAGTCCCTTATTTTTAAATTGTTTTTTTTCCGTTCCTATTTCTTGCAATCTAAACTGAGCCTCAAATAAAGTAGTTTTACCACCTTTTTGATGATAACCTACCTTACCAAAAATAGATGATACCTGCATGGTTGGAAGTCGGGTCCATTTCTAAGTAAATAGATTTCATATGGATAGATATATCAGATGGCTCTGTAGTAATATCTAGGAAAATACGTCTGCAACGTCAAGAATGAAAATTCATGCCTGGTAAGATAAGATGCATTTGACTACTGTCAATATGCTGTATAAAAAAGAAAAGGAAGAAAATGTTTTAGTTGACTTAATGGCCTATATACTAGATTAAATGTGATGACACAGAGAGAGAGTCTTTGCATTG
>JBBYHO010000012.1:694411-704505 GCA_038382025.1 Adansonia gregorii
AGAATTTGTACAATGCATCCTAGGTTTAATCACTTTCAAAACTTAACCGCTAATTTTTTATTTCGAAAGCTCTCTTCAGATGACTGTATGATTTCTCTGGTTCTGGTGTTTGCAGCAGGTGTTTTTTTTGGTCTGCTCTAATGTAGGAAATAAGGAGATCACTTTAGGATATCCATGCTTTTTACATGTGGGGACAGTCTTAAGCTAAGACTAGATATGTATGGAAAATCTCCTGCTAGTTTACTCTAGAAAGCCTCCTATATGAATTTTGTCTCATCAGCTTTGGTTATCATCGCATTAACCTTTCTCCTGTTACCGTCTTTCCCCTTAGAATTTTTTGTTAAAAGCTAGTATTTTTTTTTTATCATTCAGCATTACTTTTGTCAGTTTACCTTTTAAGTTTTCATTTCAAAGGCTTTTGTCAAATCTAGCAAGAAGTTATGATTTATTTCCCCATTTTTAACAAGGTTAAAAGATGGCCATTTTAACAATTTTACCTGAGTGAGAATAACAAGTATGCATATTTCGAAATTCAAAGTTAGGGCTGTAAATGAACTGAGCTTGAACATACGGACCGTTGTTCATGTTCATTTGTTTATTTTTGAGCCTGTTTGTGTTTGGTGCGTGTTCATTAAGAATCAAAATTATGTTCAGGCTCAGTTATTGTGAAATTAAGTGTGTTCGTGTTCGTTCCTTTAACTTAAATGAACTTGTTCACGAACATGTTCATGAACATACAATTGAAAATGTTTGTGAACAGGTAAAAATCGGTTCATTTACACATAAATTTAAACAAACAAATAAATATGTTTATTAGTTTTAAATATAAAATAATAAAAGATATATATTATTACATAAATTTTAAATAAATAAAATAAAAATAATAATATTAATAAGATTATAATCGAACAATAAACGAGTTTTAAATGATTTATTAAATGAGCTTTAAATGATTCATGGAACGATTCATGAACGAGTTTGTTTGTGAATATAAACGAACCGAGTATACTTTGTTTGTGTTTGGTTCGTTTAGGAAACAAGTCTCAAGACCTTGTTTATATTTGTTTATTTAGCTTGATAAACGAACATAAATGAACAAAAATCAAACAATTCATTAAATGCTCTCTTCATTTAGCCCTATTCAAGGTAGCGGCTGAGGAGGGTTTTTTTTCTTTGTCTTTTTGCTTCTAGATCTTTCTATTTTCATCCTTCATTGTTTACTTCTGACTCTTCTGACAATTATAAATTGATCATTCCTCAAAACTAACTCCTTCTTGGTGGACTTTGATGGTTTATTGTATTTTTTTTCAATGATTGCTCTTTGGTCATTTAGAACTATATGGTTTGGGAATAGTATTTATTTTTGACCTGACAAAAAGAATTTCTCTAGTCACTTATCGTCATTAATGATAATAATAGTTTATATGAAGGTATCAATTTGGATGTGCACTTGGAGAACCAAGCGAGGCTGAAAGTCCTAAAAAGCATTGGTTTTAGTTTTAATATTTGAAGCCTTAGGTTATGTTAAAACGGTTGACCTAGAAGTATTACATGGAGAAAGCACACTGTTTGAACCCTAGGGTTTATTATCCTTAAGGAACAAAACTGTTGGGACTGTTTCCTTAAAACCCTTGATTTTAGGGTAAGTAAATTCAATTTTATAATAACAATCACTTGGAAAAATAATGAACTGATGGTTTTAATCTCTTGGATGCTTGAAGTGAGGATTAGTCCACTTCTAAGTTCCTATTCATGAATATGGAAACTGCTTTCACATGCTAGTTAATGTTCGCAGTGCCAGTTGTTTACACTAATCTCACTGATATTGTTGCAGAAAAAATGCTGGAGATTTGACACATTAATGTACCCTTTACTACAGGAGTTTGGGAGTTATGATTTTTGGTTATCCTTTTAGTATACAGTCTATGGCTTGCATCATATTTGCATACCAGTTTGAAAGTTTTTAACTATTAATAAGAAAAAATGGGTTTTGAGATATATTGCCCTCCCTATATCATGTTTATGTTCATATGTGCACATGTTCCCCTTACAAAGATGTTATATAATGCATCGATTACTTCTAGGATATGTGCATTGATACATGAACCTTTTTATCATGCGTCAATGAGTAAGTCAAACTTTTATGTTTTATGGATTTATTTGGAAAGTTGAAGAGATTATAGTCGGCTGATTTTTTCCCTTCAAATTTCTTCACTTCTGGCGTGGTCAAAAGCTGATGTTCTAGTTAAATTATTATCTGTAAACTCTCTTCTATTTTTTCATGGCTTATTTTCCCTTCCAATATAGATAAAATATGATTTTCGTCCCATCAATTTCTACTTCAATTTTCTTAAGCCTAATGTGTTAAATTGTTTAAAAAAAGGGCGAAAGTTTATAGACTACCTACGAAATGAAGTCCCTTTGTGGTGCATAGAAAGAATTAAGAGATAAGGTTTGGATTGTCAAAAATATATGCAAGTCTACTTTAATCGCAATCATCTCAGCCTATTTCTTTAACCATGCTTCCAATATGCTGGTATGTACAGGAGGGTGGATGTGTTGACGTAAACAATGGTACAAGAATTGAACCACTTTTGTAGTTCTTTGTGTGGTCAATCTTTTGTCAGATCAATAACCCGATTTTACCTGTTTCTATTTGTCATGGACGCCAAATTTCAAGTTGTTTCGATATTTATGTCACATGAATAAAATAGATGTATTTTATATCAACTATTTTATGGTGGACATTTCATGATGCCAACAAAATAGCTGGAAATTCTCAATCAGCTTGAAATTTAGCTGCATTTTATATGAATAGATTTTCAATTATAATAGTTGGATTAACAGAAACATACAAGTTGTTAAAAGGTGAAAATATTGAAAAATCAAATAGTAATGGTTATTGTACTGTTATAAGTTTGTCTCTCATTGTTTTTTATTTGTTCCTTTATTGGCCTTTTCAGAGGACGGAGGGGTTGTGTGGTGTAGAAGGTGTTGTTTCGTGAACTAGTTATCTTAGTTGCAAAGTTATATATATGTTTGCATTTTTGTGAAAGATATAGATGCTCATACCTTAATTTTGATTTTTTTTTAACTTATCATGTGTGATATTTGTGACAAGAATGGTAGATATCGCTTAGTTTCTTCAAAATTTATTGGTTAGAATGTTAAATTTCGATCGCCTCTCCATTGCTAGAAGCATGCTGCCAGGGTACCAGATTGGTTGTTCAATATTCTTGATTTTGTAGTTATTTGCTTCAATTTTGTTCCTCCAGGCACTTTCTGAAGCAATTTTGTTGGCCGATCTGGATCAAGATACGGCAAGTTCTGGTCTTTAATTCTCACCACATTGTTGTTCAAAGCTGCGATGCTAAATTTTTCTAGACTTTTGTGGGCAATTTCAATCATTAATTTTATCGCAGGTTGATTTTGTTCCGAACTTTGATAATTCATATAAAGAACCATCACTTCTGCCTGCTAGACTACCGACATTATTGCTGAATGGTTCCTCTGGGATTGCGGTGAGGATATCTGATTTTGTTTTTCATCAGAGATTGATCTTTTCATGCACATACTTGCTTCAGGACACAGACACACAGACACGCACATACATACATCTGTAGATATGCTTATATCTCTACTGAAGCTATTTATAGTTATTTCACATTTTCATTTAAAAGTTGAGTGAAATGTCAATAGATGATAGTTATGAATTTCAGGTTGGCATGGCTACTAACATTCCTCCTCATAATCTTGGAGAGTTGGTAGATGTGCTCTGTGCTTTGATTCATAATCCGGAGGCCTCTGTAAGTGCTAGATTCTCGCTGAAATGGTAGAAATTCTGAATTGTTTTTTGTTTTACATGTTGGCACTTTCATTTTTTGACTGTACTTGTGGTTATCCCATATAAAATGAAATTTAAGGTGGATTAGTTTCATTAGTTAGAGCTTGTTCGTAGGAATATCCTATTATGATTTGTTTGCTTAACATCTTGGGAGGCCTAATTATTTGAGCCAGCATTATTGGTCAGCTCAGAGAGAGTAGTTGTTAGTTGATGAGCTATAATTGTTAGTAGATTTTATGTTTTGCTGAAGAGATAATTAAAGATAGTTCCATTCTATACCAGAAGAGGAAAAAAGGTTTTGTTTGTGGAGTATTTTCGTTGCTACTGCTTACATTTTCTAATCCAGTTTTATTCTTGCAATATGTTTTGACAATGAACAAGTTTCTGAGCCTGGTATGACATTAATCAATAAGAGTTAGCGTGTTCAACTTATGTGTGGGATCTTAATTAAGTGGTGCAGAGATCTTTTATAGTTGTTTTTGAAAAATTATGGCCAATAATTTAATTTGTGTTTTTTAATCTATGGGTGAAGTATGGCTGCTATAGGAAAAAAATGCATTGGTGTGTGTTAGTGGTTATCTTCAAACCAACATTCAAATGTTTTCAAAGAGATGAATGAAAGATTTTCATTTTGATTCTACATAGATGCTACTGGCTATCTTGTCTTCGCATGAAAGAAATTGCAACTTTATTATGGTCCAATTGGGCTTCGAAGATTAAAATTTGGATAAACTTTTTTTCAGTTTGTATAAAATACTCATACTGTGGATAAGTCCGATGGTGCTGTATTGTTTGATATCTCTAGTTAGTTGGCTATAAAGTTTCTCTTTTGGACTGTATTATTAAGATTGAGCATTAATTGTCTGCTAAGCTTGTGTGTGTTAGACCGTATTTCCACAATTTAACATTTGTGTTCTGCTGGATGGTTACTTTTACTTGTGATTACCATCTGTTCACTTTGATGCCCCTTCAGGCTTCCATGGGCTTCTTTTATATGCATATTATACCGTTCACATTAATATACTTATCATCTATTATCATTATTGTTGATGGAGATTCTGCTGTTTGTTTTATTTTGACTTCCAGTTCTCATATTTATTTATCTTGTTTCAGTTACAAGAATTGTTGGAATACATGCCTGGACCTGACTTTCCAACTGGAGGGCTAATAATGGGAAATTCTGGGTGAGTTACTTTTTAGTGCCTCCCGCCATCCCCCCCCCCCCCGGGGGGACTGGGAAAGAAAGCAAAACAGAGCCCCTTTATTTTGCATGATAAGCATGAGGATATGAGGCTTTCATCTTTACTTAATGACTCTGGGTGCTTTTTTGTCTGTTTTTGGGGTTATAGTTGGTTTTGATAGTCTTCTGGCTTGGAGGTTAAATTTTTGTTCATAGTTCATTCCCAAAAAATTGGGCAACATATATGCCTAAATTTCTGATAGTATGGGGTTAGGCACTGAATTCTGTTTAAATTAGATAGAAATGAATTGACAGAACTGGTACTATTAGTTAAAACTGACAAGTTTGAAGTGGCAGAATGATGGCTAATTCAGTATAAAATATACGTGGTGTTGTTACAGTAGTGCACGGACCATAGGATTATGATTACTGCGAAGTGCCTTACTTGGTGAAAGTCTTTACCTTGGTAGCCTAAGGCAGGATTTACTTGCCTTACTCTATTTTCAATGGTGTTTCAGTTTAGGGCTCATTAAAGGAGGACCATTACTGTGGTGGAGGATGGATAGAAGCTAGCTGATGGATTAAATTGTATTGGACTTTTAAGTTCATGGGTGGTATGGATGTAACTAAATGAAAAGGTCTCCTTTGTTGTAGGTGGCATACTGATCAAAGCTAAAGCATCCTAGGATCACCTAATTGTTGAATCTAGTCCTACCAAATCAGATCTCTAATTAATAGCCTAATAATAGTAATTAATCTGAAGACCGAATAAACGTTAGGGGTTGAAAAAGCTGAATGATATGAATGAACTGCTTGAAACAAGAGGTGTCTATGGGCGGGGCTGGGCTGGGCCAGGCTTTGGTGGCCTTTGGAAACCCTTGTCTGAGTTCTGGCACAGCCTTTTGAGTCCAATAGGTTCAATTGTTTAAGAAAATATTCAAATAGTAGTACTTTTAAATATATTTTAGAATTACAATTAAATAAACATTTTTATTCATTGAATAATATCGTGGCCGGGGTTGGGTCCACGCTTCAAAAACCTTTTCTAAGTGTGGATTGGTCTACTTGAAACTTGACTTGACGGTATGAACAAATTTTAGGAGTTAACAACTTGAACTCCATATACCTTTAACTTGTATCTAGACTAAATTGCTATTCCTAGGGGAGTCAAAGCGGGAAAGGCTAACCTCAAATCTAGCCTAAAATTAATTGATTCCAAAAAGCGGTGACTTGAACTTGATTGACCTCTTCTGAAAATGATCCATGCTTGAAATGTCCGATCTTGACCTGAATGATTCTTTTCTCTACTTGTAACTCATTAAAGTGCTAATCTAATTTATGGTTATAATGTTCCAAGAATAGCATTGTTGCATTGTCCTTCTCAAGGTTGCCGTATTAATAGCCAGTTGACAATATTTGCAGTTGTTAGAATTGAGCTTTGAATAAATGTTACAAAAAGCATTGAGTTTTAGTCCTTGCTGGATTAACTTGGTAAAAAGTAAGCAAATGTGGATATTGCCATATCTTTCGAAGGTCTCAGAATCTTTGATTATTAGTAAATGAAATACATAAATCTTTTATTAGGTAAGTTGTGTACCTTTCACATGAGTTCGGATACATATTTGATGTTTTGGTATATCTGGTAAAGGAAATAATGTAAACTTTAGTAATTAAGAGTCATATGCACTAGCTAAATTCAGGCCCTTTCTTAGCTGTTTATTACGATTTATATAGCTTTGTGTTGATTCTGCTGGAAAACATCATATGTGTGATAAGTGTGTTATTGTCGATTACTTTGTTAAGGATCTTAGAAGCTTATCGAACTGGGCGAGGGCGTATAGTAGTCAGAGGAAGGGCTGAAATTGAATTGCTTGATGCTAAAACCAAGAGACATGCAGTTATTATTAAAGAGGTGATTATCTTTATTGCATCAATTGTGGATATTAATTTTTCTCATGTTGTATGTGGGTGTTTTGAGAGCTCTCCTTATTTAATGTTTTGGGAATGAAACAGATTCCTTATCAGACAAACAAATCCTCGCTTGTTGAGAAGATTGCTGAACTTGTCGAGAATAAGGTATTGCAATCTTATTTCAGAATGTTAATTTCTATGCTTTCATCAAAGGTCTGTGAGAGATGTTGTTGTTCTTAGAAGTGTGTGGCAAGTTGGTCCCTTGTTCTTCAAAAATTACATTCCCTTAACTTTTATTTATATGCAAAAATTGAGGGAAAATAAGGTACTAAGAGGAATAAGGGAAGAGTATACCTTCAATCTGTTTCAAATTGAATAACAAGTGGAAATATCATTTCAAAGAAAGTAGTACTTGTGTTCTGGCCGCTATCTATGTTTTTGTTTTAACTGCTTCTTTATAACTCAGCTTGAATTTGGAATACACTGCCTATGTTTCCAATCCCCTGCCCTTCTCTCTATCATGAGCACAAAGTGCAGATGGTTCACAAGAAAGTGCTCTAGTAGGGACATGCAATTGCTTACTATAACAACCATTACTTCAGAGGGCGTTGAAAGTGTCCATGTTATTGCAAGTAGTGAAACCATAGAGTATAAACGTAGGTTATTATATCTCATAGAATATATGTT
Source organism: Adansonia gregorii (assembly GCA_038382025.1). NCBI lineage: Eukaryota > Viridiplantae > Streptophyta > Magnoliopsida > Malvales > Malvaceae > Adansonia > Adansonia gregorii. The sequence continues at coordinate 702,034 of JBBYHO010000012.1, forward strand.
CCTATCTTTTCTAAACAAATATAATTTGACTTAGAATAGTGTGTCTACTGCACATTAATTATCATTTTACTTCTGATTTGTAAAAACAGTCTTCATTGCTACAAGATTCTAATCAATTGCCTTGTCTAGAGAAAATTTGAAAACTTAATTGCAGTTATAGTAAATATGAAACATATATTTATTTGCAATAGCCAAGAAAGGTAATAAGGGCAATAAAACATGAATGGTGGGAGCATAACAAGTTAACTTGAAGTTTGGCTGCCTCGTTTTCCATTATTTAGGTTCTAGTTGAGGTTTTGGAGCTTATACTTATGGTTTTCCATTTTTCCTTTTCCTATTTTCAAAGGAACTGGTATTATTTGGTTTATTGAATTGTTTCGATACACTTCAAATTTATTTTCCAGCTCTTGATGTGTTAATTGAGGTTAGATGAAAACATAATTTGCCACTATAATACAGCTCAATGTTGAATTTTTTGCTGCAATATTTCCATCGTGTTGAATTGTGTCACTATACCTTTATTTTGTTGATTTTTGGACAAATACGATGAAGGAATATTTCATGGATTTAGAACAAATAAGTTTGTAGAAGCAGAATGTCGAATTTAACAATTTCTGCTTCACAATCATGAAGGGGCAGAGAGATCCAACTTAAAATTTATGTCCGTGTCACCAGTACTTTTTTAAAATTGCATAACGTATAGTGAAAAAGTTCAACAATGGGACATAATCTAGTGGTAAGTTTGATATTTATCCTTTAAACTTTGGTTATTATTGGTTCTAGAATGTCATTAACTGAATCATTTTCATTATTACCCCACGCTTTATGTTGCTTGAGTAGAGTATATGATGTGCACTAAACGTAGTTTTATTGTGGATTGAATTATAAATATGGTTTATTGTTCTGCATGGCTTTAATAGGAAAATTTCCAATTTGGTACCTATCAGGTACTCAAATTTGAATTCTAAGTATCAATCAACCTCGACTCTTTAACGTTATTAGTGGAAAATGTTGATGTGGTTTGAACTAATAAAAAATTGACGTGTACAAAATTGTGCATGTAGATAACACGGTTAACATGTCATTGACATGACTGCCATGTCATATTTCTAAATGAAAATTAAAAAATTTAAAGAAATTGAAAATTTCCCCAAAAAATTCAAAAATTAAAAAAAATAGAAAATTCAAAAATTATGAATTTTTAAATTCAAAATCAGAAGATTTTAAAGTCTGAAAGTTAAAAAAATTAAAATTTTGAATAATTTTAGGACAATTAAACTATGGAAAGAGTTATTAAAAATTCAAAATTAAAAAAAAAATAGAAAAAAGAGGGAAACGAATTGAGGAGAGAGAGGGAGAGAGAGGGAAGGGATGATGATGTCCACAAGCCAAATTAGTGCCGATTTGCTTGGGTAGGGGCAAATTGTCCCCTATCCGCTGTAGGCCAAGTAAGTTGGTGCAAACAAAGCTCCTTCCCTTCCTCTTCGTACCTTTTATCTCTCACTTTTTTTTTTTTTTTCAAAAAAGAAAAAAAATCCAAAAAAGGATTTTTATTTTCCCTTTCTAAAATTTTTAATAAAAAAATATAAAAACTCACATGTTGAGACACATTTACAATTACGAATTGTTTCCCTTGATGTGGCAATATTTGAACATGTGTCAAATTTTTATTGGTTGAAATTTCATTAACATTTTCGTTAATGGTGTTAAGTGTTGGGGTTACTTGACATATGGATTTAATGTTTGGATACTTGATTGAAAATATTTTAGTGTAGGTATATTACATTGAACATTTTCCATTGCTATAGGGGTCACATTGGATATTATCCCTATAGAAATTACTCAAATGATAGCTTTTATCTTATTATGATTTTTAATTTTTATTTAACAAAGTCTAGAGGATTATGGAAAACAATCAAATTAGATGTTATCTAATTATGATACTTGATTTTTTAACAGAGTCTAGAGGGTATCAATGATATTCGTGATGAGAGTGATCGCTCTGGAATGCGTGTGGTCATTGAGGTATGATATATATTGGATTTGTGCACCTCTTTTCATTTGCAGTTGGTAAAGACACCTGTCCTAACTTTTTTCCATGAATTCACTTCACAGCTTAAACGGGGAGCTGACCCATCTATTATTTTGAATAATCTTTACCGGTTAACTGCTCTCCAGTCTAGTTTTAGTTGCAATATGGTGGGGTGAGTGATTTATCCCTTACTTTTCTGACTTTGGATGGGGCTCAAGGTGCCATATTTCTACAATTTTTTTTTTAAACAAATTATCAGCTAAGATATTTTTCCAACTATGCGAAGCTTGCCTCAATTATTGGCTAAATGTATGAGTGTAGATAAATCAAATTTCTTTTATAATGCATGCTTTTTCTTGTTATACTTTGATGGGTGATCTACCAAGAACTACCTGGTCAGAATTTGAGATATCTCCCATATATAATATAAGGTCTCAAGA
>JBBYHO010000012.1:727430-738735 GCA_038382025.1 Adansonia gregorii
TGAATAAGTAGTTTTAAAAGAAATAAGCAAATTATAATGGTAAAAATGTGAGTTATTTTTTTAAGAGATAAAGGCAATTTTTTTAGAAAATTATTTTTTTATAAAAGTAAATTACATAAATATTTTTAAAATTATATTATTATTATATTATTATTTTGGTTTTTTTAATTAAATTAGAACCACTTAACTTAGTGATATCAAACTCAATTAAAAACTTTATATATATACTAGAATTTATCATTCTCATAAAGTAGGTGAAAGATTTTTTATTAAAAATATTATATTGTAAAAAAATATTAATTAAAATTAAAATAAAAAATAATTTTTTAAAATAAGTAAATGATAAAAAATAATTTTTAAATAAATAATTAATTTTTAATAAATAATTTTTTAATATTAAAAGATTTAAATACCCGTAGTTCTACTCTATTGTTGTAAGTTTAGTTTCATTTTATTATTCATTTTTTAGTGGATCGGTATTTGATTCAGTAAAATTAAAATTCAATCAGAAATATTATACATAATATAAATTGATGAGATAATTATTCAAAATAGTTACTGCACAAAAAACAAAAAAAAATGATTGGGAATTAGTAGTAACGAATTTTTTCCCCAATCTCTAGGGTTAGGCCGAATAGAAAAGAAATTAAAGAAAGAACTTTGGTTCCAGCAACGACAGATTTAATCATCGAAAAAAGAAAAAAAATATTTATTCACTGAGACACAAACTGGGAAGAAGAAAAGGTCACTCAACCTTTCTCTATGTTCTTCTAAAATGCCATTTTAAGACCCTTTCTATCACTGTAAGTTTCTTTCCTCAAATAATAGTTTGATTTTGTAAGAAAACCCAATTTTAATTTCCCCTTGTCTCTCAATTTCATAATTCTTTGGGTTTTTTTTGGGACATTTTTCTCTGCACTTTTTGTTTTGAGCTCATTTCTTAGTTATTTTGTCTGTCTGCTCACTTCTCATTGACTACGGTAATGCTTCCTTTCAATTCTTCTGTAGATTTAATTAATGGCTTTTTTTGTTCTTTGAAATATTTATGTCATGTTAATTTTTTTTTCTAGTTGAAATTCAATAGTTTTTAAACATTAGTAGATAAGGCAGTGCTTTGAGTGAGGTTGTGATTGATCATCATGTAAATTGAACAGATAGATGGAACCAATGGCGGACGGTTTAATCTGGGTTTAATTTAAACAAAAACATGCTGAACTGGTTGTTGTATGCACGGAAAACATGGATGCGGGTGGGGGAAAAGGGGATAATGTCCAGGGAGTGAATGTTGAGTCTAATAAGTGTGGTGATAATAATTGGAATTTAATTGAAAATTCGACGGAGATAGAGGTAGTTGTTAATCAGGATGATGATGGAGGTGCAGGAGCTAAGCCGTCTGTGGGGATGGAATTTGAGTCGGAGGATGCAGGCAAGACATTTTATGATGGATATGCTAGGCGGTTGGGGTTTGGCACTCATGTTGGTCAGTTTAAACGTGCGAAACCTGATGGGCCAATTGTAACGTGGGATTTTGCTTGTTCGAGGGAGGTTTTTAAGGGGAAAAATGTTGAAAGTTGTAATGCCATGTTTAGGATAGAGAGAAAGGATGGAGGGAAGTGGGTTGCAACAAAGTTTGTGGAGGATCATAATCATTCTATGGTTACTCCTAGTAAAGTTCATTACCTTAGACCTCGTAGGCATTTTGCTGGAGCCACTAAGAATGTTCCTGACGCAATGGATGCCACTACTGATGCTTATGTTTCGGTGGATGGAAACCATGCTTCTAATGAAGCAACCAGGGTCAGGAATGCCTCCTCTGTTGTGCACAATCGCGTTGTAAGGAGTATGGGGCCTGTAGGCTATGTCAGACCTTCCAGCCAAAGGAGAACATTGGGGAGAGATGCTCAAAATCTCCTGAACTATTTCAAGAAGATGCAGGCTGAAAACCCTGGATTTTATTATGCTATACAGCTTGATGATGATAACCGAATGACTAATGTTTTCTGGGCTGATGCAAGATCAAGGACAGCTTACAATTACTTTGGAGATGCAGTAATTTTTGACACAATGTATCGGCCAAATCAGTATCAGATTCCATTTGCTCCTTTCACAGGCATAAATCATCATGGCCAGATGGTGTTGTTTGGTTGTGCATTACTTCTAGATGAGTCTGAGTCTTCTTTTACTTGGCTATTCAGGACATGGTTATCTGCAATGAATGATCGAACTCCTGTTTCTATCACCACGGACCAAGATAGAGCAATACAAGCGGCAGTGTCACGGGTCTTTCCAGAAACCCGCCACTGCATTTGCAAGTGGCACATCTTGAGGGAAGGACAAGAAAGGTTGGCACATATCTACCTTGCTCATCCTTCCCTTTATGGTGAGCTCTATACTTGCATAAACTTTGCTGAGACGATTGAGGATTTTGAATCATCATGGAGTGCTCTCCTTGATAAGTATGATCTCCATAGAAATGAGTGGCTTCAGGCTGTATATAATGCTCGTAAACAGTGGGCTCCAGTTTATTTTCGTGGTACTTTCTTTGCTGCTATTTCTTCAAACCAAGGGGTTAGCTCCTTTTTTGATGGCTACGTAAATCAGCAGACAACTATACCTCTTTTTTTTAAGCAGTACGAAAGGGCTCTAGAACATTCTCTAGAGAAGGAAATAGAAGCAGATTATGATACAATCTGCACCACACCAGAGCTAAAGACACCATCACCTATGGAACAGCAAGCTGCAAACCTCTACACAAAGAAAGTTTTCTCAAAGTTTCAGGAGGAACTAGTTGAAACTTTTGTGTATACTGCAAACAAGATTGAGGGTGATGGCATTGTTAGTAAATTTAGGGTTGCAAAATATGAACATGATCATAAGGCATACTTTGTCACGCTGAATGTTTCTGAGGTGAAAGCAAGTTGTACCTGTCAGATGTTTGAATATTCTGGAATTCTATGTAGACATATATTGACGGTCTTTACTGTGACTAATGTTCTTACCCTCCCATCCCATTACATTTTAAAGAGGTGGACCAGAAGTGCCAGATCTTGGGTTGGATTGGATGAGCAACATGCTGATCCTCAAGATATTTTGACTCTAACCTCCCGATTCAATAACCTATGTCATGAAGCATTCAAATTGGCAGCGGAAGGAGCAGTTGCCCCAGAGACGTATAATGCAGCAATGAGTGCTCTTACAGAAGCTGGGAAAAAGATTGCCTTTGTAAAGAAGAACGTGGCTACAGTCACACCACCTAGCTCTCATACTGGTGGGAATAGTCATGAAGATGGTAGCAAAAAAACCACTTCTCCTGTCTCCAAAATGCTCCCATCTTTATGGCCGTGGCAAGATGCAGTACCACCTCGCTTTAATCTTAATGATGTTGGGGCTCCACTTACTGACTTGAATCAACCTAGCATGGTCCCTGTATCTATTCATCGTGATACTGGTCACCCTGATAGCACGGTATGTGTGGAAGAAGTTTATATCTGTTGCATTCATATACACTAAAAATGTTTGTCACTAACTTAGATCAGCATATATGTATTGGAATACTGTTGTACGCAGCATTAACTGACCCTTTGTTAGTGATAATATGATCTATTTCTGTTGAATGCAGGTGGTTCTCACTTGTTTTAAGTCCATGACCTGGGTTATAGAAAATAAAAATGCAATGGAGGCTGGAAAAATAGCTGTCATAAACCTGAAGGTATGTTGCCATATACTCTCATTATCATAATGATTCATCAAGTTAACTGTCTTGTTTGCATTATTCTTTTTTTTTTTTTTTTTGGGTTTCTTTTGGGTTTCACATTGTAAATTCAAGAAACAGTTATCTATTATGTATTAGATACTTTGCCAACTGGTACTAAGTAACAACTAACAGCTATTTGATTAGTCTAATGCACGAAAATCCTTCCATACTGTTTATGTCTCATGGTGCTTTTAATGACTATTTGCTTCGGTGAATTGTCAAAGCAGGCAACATTGTAGCATGAGTTGAGTTGATTGTTTTTCATTTCTATAATTTTCATTTACCTCTCTTGCAGCTGCACGACTATGGCAAGAATCCTTCAGGAGAGACAGAAGTGCAGTTTAGGCTCACAAGGGTTACTCTGGAGCCTATGCTGCGATCGATGGTTTACATCAGTCAACAGCTCTCAACACCAGTCAATAGAGTTGCTGTCATAAATTTGAAGGTTTGAAAATTTGAACTTATGTCCCTTCATATCCTAGCATTTATTATTTTCAAATTTACTATCATTTAGAGAAGAAATGTAAAGGAGTTGGTTGTTTTGTATTGATTTGTTATTTTTATGAATTGCCTAAGTGTTTTAGCTTAACGATATTGGGTGCTATAGTAGTGTCAAATCTGTTCAGATAAGCTGACCTGTTTTTTTATTTTTTATTTTTTTAAGAATATCGTATTTAACGAGTTTTTAATGAGTTTAACCAGTGTTTAATATTTCATTTTTATTTATTTTTTATAAGTTTCCATCCGTTGTCAACATGTCTTGACATTTTTGATATGCCATGTCTGGCACCCTATGTCTGAGTTGGCAACGGTGTAATTTTATCATTTTGTTATTGTCCACAGAAAGTAGGTTCTATTGATAAACATCATGCGATTAGCATTATGTTAAACTGAGTGGCACTGATATGAGAGATTGAGGATTATCATCTTTCTTTTCTTGTACACTGCTGCTTAGAATTGAAGAGCCAGAATTGTGCTTCTTATTGCTTTAAATTTTTTATGTTTGTTTTAAAGTAAGTATAATTCGGAATTTTTTTTTTACTTATTGTTTGTTTATTTGCATTTCTCAGCTCCAAGATACCAAGACAGCTTCTGGGGAAACAGAAGTAAAATTTCAGGTTTCAAGAGATACTTTGGGTTCTATGTTGAGATCAATGGCCTACATTCGTGAGCAACTTTGACAATTGTAAGCATTTATTTCCCCGGTTCAATTTTATTGTTAATGGAAACATAATTCAACAAATTACTAGTATGTAAGTAGAAAGCTTCCTACTTTTTAGCAGGCAAACAGATGAATTTCTTAATGGTGAATCAATGTTAAAGAATTTCATTCTTTGGACTGCATGAAGTTCATAGAGTTTGTAGTGGCCATTGAATCAGAAACATTAATATTTTCATATTTATAATTTCAATACTATTAATATGGGACCTGAATTTATAAAATCTGGCTATTTTCATAAACAAGGCAGAATTATGAAGCTGTCAATTTCCATGCACAGGTTATTTTGTTAATTTCTGTTTTTAATGAATGGACTTTATTCATGGTCCATTGGGTCTTATGTTTGGTTTAGATAAACTATTACGGCTTTTACACGGTATTTGGTTTATATTAGCTGTCTTTTTTCCTAATTCAATGGTTTTAGCTTTTTTGCGTCATAGGCCAACTATTACATGTTATCTATCTGTCGATTTATATCTTTTTGTACTGCTAGAATTGTTATTTTTCGTTTTTTAATTAAGGTTCCAGTTATTGTGAGTTCTTAGAGAATTTTCTATAGAGTTTCAAACTTTCATGAAAGTTCGGGTCAGTTACCACTTTAGAATAAATAGAGAAAGGGATGGTTAGGGGTCTGCATTCCATTACAAAACTCAAGTATGACAGATTAAGTCAGTCTACGTTTATGGTTAGCTATTGAATTTAAGGATTTTAAGGAGTGTTGCTGTGGTAGGAGTTAGGTTAAAGTTTTTGTATCTAAGGTGTTTTATTTGATACCAGGGCTTTAAAAGCAGCGGCATAGCGGTGTCGCAGCCGCTATTTTGCAGTAGTGGCACTGTCCGGCAGTGCTAAAGGCTTAAATTGCGGTACGAAGAAATTTCACACCTATAGCAGCCTATAATGACTACAAAATAACAGTATAGCGGAAAATAGCTGCCATAACGGCACGCTATTTCCGCTACACCACTGCTATCCATTGAAAAAAAGAAAAAAAAAAGCTTATTAAAATTACCGTAGATTAATAGAGAAAGAGTGAGAGACAGAGTTAGCTAAAGCCATGAGGAGCCTGGGATGGAAACCATTCGACACGGGAAGGCTGTGGAGTCAGGTTCTGGAAGAGGATGAGGAAAATAAGAAGGGGAAAAAAAAAAAAAAAGAGAGAGAATGGGTAGCGGCCGGTAGTTTCTTGAACAGAGAAGCAGCAGCAGCATTTGTGATGTTTTTAGTTTCTGAGGAAAAAAGAAGGGCACGAAGAAAGTGAGTAAAACTATCTACTTTTGGGTTTTTGGTTAAAAAGTATAAAATGGTGTGCATTGGAAAATTATAGTTACAATTTAAAATTTTTTGAGATTTTATATAATATAGAAAGGATATAGTGAAATTTCAACAGTTTTTTTTATAAATAATTTAGATGAACTATGTTTATTGTTAAATAATTAAATTAATGATTTTGTTATGTACCCTCAAGTAAGTATTATTTATCTCTACTTTTCTATTTCCTAATTATCTTGAGTAAATTTTTAAATTTAGATAGTTTATTGTAATCTAAAAAATTGAGAATAATTTTTTTTTCAGGTAAAATAAAGACATTAGGTGTTATAGATTATTTTTAAAATCATAAATTAACAATTTTTCTGATTGTAATTCTAATTATTGCATTTTATTGTAAGTTTTGTGCAAAAATTTTAAAAATTCACGACTACGTTGACCGTAATGATTGCGATAGCATCCGTTACATCTGCAAACGCAATAAAGGCGATGCTACCGAAAATGCAGTTGCTACTGCAATTTAAATCCCTGTTTGATACTACAAGAAGAGTAGAATGGGTGAGAAGGATTGTTGGAAATCTATATCACTTTGACTCAGGTGTGAATGTCAGATACATGTATTCTGACACTGGTCTGATCAATTTTTTCTACCGTTTTTTCATGTATTTAGAGGGTCTTTGGACAGTTATATCCCTATATCTATGTCCAGAAATGTTTTAGGCACAGTTGTCAGACATAGGTACTTCATGCAAAATGAAGAGTCAGAATGACATAGTTGGAAATTCTGGGCAGCAGAATTGGAGAAAGGAGGTCCAAGGGCTTCTTTTTCTGTGAAAAATAACAGGAGAGTACTGTTGAGAGAGAGAGGTAAATGTGTAGATCAATATGTATTTGTTAAAGGTGCAGTAGTACTATCAAACCTAACAGGACTGAGTTTCCGAATGGGAAACTGACTTGTAACTTGTGCCTCGTGAAAATAATCAGACCTAGGGATTCTTGGAGCAATCTAGACCTAGCACCATAGATACATGACAAATCTGCCTCATAAATTTAAGTTGCTGGAATAAATAAGATAAAATGCACAATTGCTGACACTGTAATTGTGAACATGAATGACGAAGTTTCTTCTTCCATATCTGTATCAGATTGCTTGCTTGTGTATCCTTTGCATCCAACTTGATTCCAATGTAAATAGTGAATATACAAATAGTGCCTTCACTTGCAGACATGTCATCCCTATCTTTGGTGAGGGAAAAGCACATGAGAGCAAAGTGTCTTGCTTCAAACCTTGGGATAGTCTGCTCGATATATTAGTAAATGAAACAAGTTAGTTCCAACATGTCTTGTGGTGCTTGCTTTTGTTTTAACATGATTGTCGTTCTATTCTGTCCTTTTCTGCTGTTGTTTGTTATGAATCATCATTTGCTGGCATAATTTGGAAGGAGCATGGAACTAGTTACTTTGTTGTTCAGCTGAACAATTAACTAGAGGGCATGATGTATACCTTAAATTTGCCCACACATTGGAGTTCTATGTTGCCCAGACTCTTCATATTTTTTGAAGTACCTGTTTTTGACGTGGGTGTCGGATGAATATTTGGACATGCATATGGAGATAAGATCCTCTAGACCTTCAAATACATGGGAATCTTGAAAAAAAAAAAAAAATTCCTGTTGTCCAACAATCACACCCACGTCCAAGTAACATAGCTGAAGTTGCACCTGATGATGATGATGATGATGATAATAATAATAATAATAATTTCAGGTATTTAGCTGAGGCTGCTTTGGGGCTGAGACAAGGTGGTATAGTTAATCAAGAAAACTTAAAAGAGTAACTGGATTTTGGATAGGTAGCTAAGATAAATAGTAGACTTAATTTTTTTGTTAACATTGTGAAAATCAGAATTAATCACTAGCTGATGGAGAATATGAGAGGGAAGGACGGACAAAGTAACAAATAAAAGATAAACAATAGGGGAGACAGGAAAAAAAAATCATAGTTGAATGCTTACTTTTAATCTCTTTATGTTGGTCTTTTGATTATTATTATTTCTATTGTCCTTCAAAGGGATTAATTTCAAGGTTATTATTTTACTTTTGTGACAGTGTCCTCAATCAGATGACATGCTCTTGAAGATGGTTTAAGCTCCTACTGCAGGGCTCGTGGGCTGTATCAGAACTCTCCATGTGTGAAATGCTCGCTGCACTTCATTCGCTCGTGCAGTATGCAACTTTTCGTCTAATTACATTAGTATTCTATGTTAAATGTTTGACAGAATCTGATTAGTTATACCGAGGTATGATAATTCTTGTGACACCAACTGCATTTGGTTTAGTTTTAGGTATTTGTCATTCTTATCTGTCAATGCTTAGTTACATTAGTTATTTGTTGGAAACCCATTTGTAAATTGAATTTGTGAATGAACACCTTTTTTTCTTTTTTCCCCCGGTACAGAGGAGGTTGTAGCTTAGGTATAGGGAAGGAGTCTTTGTTCCTTTAGCTCTTCATTTTTTCTTGAAATATTCATGTCTGACCCATACCCGGATATTGGTGTTGGGATATGATCCTCCAAGGACCCTCTAAATACAGGGAAAACTTGGAGGAAAAAAAATTAACATTAACCATGTCAGACACATACCTGTGTCCGATACATGCCTGAGTCCGAATAACAGTGGAAGGAGTTGCAAATACTGAAATTTGAATTTAAATCTTGCTGGATGCTATCTCTTAAGGGTGGTCGCATAAATTAGCTGGGTTAAACCTAGGTTCAATACTGGTTATTTGTACCATGTATGTTTCAGCTTCCATCATATTTAAGCAATTCTGAAGTTGATCTGATTTGCTAAAATATTCTTGGTCTTATCCCAAAACTTGTAGGGGAATTTAATTTGAACCTGAACTACTAGATACAAAAGAGGCTACAGCCTGCCATCCTGGTTTTTCAAACCTAGTAGTTGCTATTTTTTAAAGGTGATTGCATGAATCAATTAGATTAAGTCAGAATTTAAATAATGGTTATTTTTACTATGAATATTTCGGGTCCCACCATATTTAAACAATTCTAAAGTGGATCTGATATGGTAAAGTATTCTTGGTCTGACCCCAAAAGCTTGCTAAGAAATTTGAAATTTAGCTTTGGCATAGGTAGGATGTGATGTTGCGTCATTTCTGCTGTAATCCTCTGTTGTTATATCTTCATTAGACCAAAGTAAATATATTTTCTTTATTTTTAAGATTTGCTTGACGTGGGATATAAAATCCAACGTAGGCTTTTTATTTTTCTTAATGTATTCGTGTTTATTGGTAAATATTTGGACATAAGTATGAGTTATGATCTTTCAAATATGTAAATAAAAACTTAAAATAGTTTGAATATATTTATGTCAGACGTATAACTGTATCTGATATTTACTCTTGAGTTTGGGTAATACAGGAGAAGGGAAAGATGGTATAGAGAAATGCAAGATGGGAAATAGAATAGAATAGAAAATCTACGTCATCCAGCTTCTTTATTTATTTTTTTTAAGTATTTGTGTTCAATACCTAAATTTGATGCATATTTAAACATAAGAACGAGATATGTTGATTTAAATATATGAATAACTTTTTTAAAAATTTTGAATATGCCTGTATAAGGCACATAAGTGAAACTTATTCCCATATCATGCATATAAGTGAAACTTACCCCCAAGTCCGGGTAATAGAAGAATGGAAAGATGAAGCAAGGGAGAAATAAGAGATGGAAAATATTTTTTTATTAATTTTTATTTTATTCGTGTGCTTAACAAGAAAGACAGAAGAAAAATAATTTTCCTTTTATCTATATTATGGTAATGCTAAAAAAGAAAGTAAAGAAAATAAAAATATATTGTTTATCATTATATTTTTTCTCATTAGAGAAAAAAGGACACATTTAATTTTATATATATATATATATATATAAGATGGGCAATTTATAGGTTTGTAATTTTGGGATCTCACTTTTTCTTTTTTCTTTTTCTCTTCCCATATTTCAAAATAGGAATTATTAGGTTTTTAAAAAAATGGAAAAATATAATATTTTATGACATTATTCTTTTTTATACTTTTATAGAATTTTTAAACGTTAAAATTGGGTTTGAATGAGTAACATATTTGAAAATTTTTAGAATCCCACATTTAATGATTTTGTTCATTTATTAATTTCTTTAGGTTTCTTTTGATAAAACTTTCGCCTTTTGTTTTGCATTTTTATGGCAAAAAAAATTAGGAAAAATAAATAAAATGTAAATAAATAACCAAAAGCAAAAACACCAACAACGTAATAATAGCTTAATAAACAAAAGAAAAGAAAAATTCCTAAAAATTTCACTTATAAAATTGAAAACTCTCCTCGCCTATATAAAACATGTCCAAGGGGTTGAGCTGGCGGTTGATTATTGGACAAGTTTGTTTGAGAATTCAAGTTTGGTATGAATTATTATTTAATAATGAAAATAATATATTTATTTAAATTATAAAATATATACATAATAATATAAAAATAATATAATGAATAATAAACTAAATTTTTAAAATGATTCAGATCCAACCCAACATGAGTTTAAGAAAACTTTTTTAAATATTTTGTTCTCAACCTGACCGATGAATTGATCTAGTTGACGATACTATGCACTCACATAAGTAACACCATAAACTCTTTTTTCCTCCCTAAAAGAAAACAAGACTACATGCTTTTTTTTTTTTAATTAATTTTACAGCAATCCAAAAATTTTTTCTTTCCTTACCAAAATCTGATCAAGCCGGATCAAGTCATAAAACTATTTTATTTTTTATTTTTATTTTAATATTTATATATTTTTATAATTAAATATTAATAAATATAAATTTTAATTAATTAAACAATAATTCATATCAAATTTGTTGGATCTGACAAATAATTCGATACTTAAATTGGTCTACCTTTTATGACCGTCTAATACTGAATCGATGTAACCGTAGTATCCCACAAGACCAATCCAAGGTTATGAATGCTAGTGATCCCATTAATCTCAATGCGGCTATGTTGCAAGAAAATAGCACCC
>JBBYHO010000012.1:738835-761992 GCA_038382025.1 Adansonia gregorii
GCATTGTATCGATACATTAGAACCATGTATCGATACATTCAAGTAAAATTATGAATTTTCTCATATCTTTTCTCCTTGGATACCTTAGACTATGTCCCTTGATGCCACACTTTGTCTTTACCTTTGATATGATCCCTAGGCCTTCTTGACATCCTTAAAATACTTTTTCGTTGGGCAACATCGTCCCCTCTTATGTCGATGCTCTAGGTTGCTAAAAATTAGCCCGGACAAAATAAGGTGTCTACACAAGTGTACCTTTGGAGTCACTTTGGGTAACCTTCTAGGCTTTATAGTTAGCGAAAAAGGGATTGAAGCTAACCCAAACAAAGTCAAAGCCATTTAGGATATGCGACCACCTTAAACCCAAAAGAAAATGAGAAGCTTTTTGGGGAGACTAAACTACATTGCTAGATTTTTATCTTAGCATACTAACAAATGTGACCCCATCTTTTGGTTCTTTCTCAAACAAAATCTAGGAGAGTGGAATGAGGCATGTCAAGAAGCCTTTGATAAAGTCAAGCATTATCTATCAAGCCCGCTAGTGTTGGTACCACTGATGCCTGGTCAACCTTTAATCTTTTACTTAGCAGTCTTGGATAAGTCTATGGGTTGTGTATTAGGGCAGCGTGATGAGTCAGGAAAGAAGGAACAAACAATCTACTACATAAGCAAAAGGTTCATGAAATATGAGTGCAATTACTTCATAGTTGAGAAGTTATGATGTGCTTTAGTATGGATAGCCAAGAGACTCAGGCAATACATGCTGTATCACACCACATGGTTGATTACAAGGCTTCATCCTATCAAGTATCTATGCAAAGCCCCTGCCCTATCAAGAAGGCTAGCTAGATGGCAAGTCCTGCTTTTTGAATATGACATTGCCTATGTTAGTCAAAAGGCCATTAAGGGCAGTACGATAGCTAATTTTTGGCAAGTTGAGCAGCAAATGACTATGAACCTTTAAGTTTTTACTTCTTAGATCAAGATCTAATGTGCATTTTTTAAGACGAAGATGCCTCTAACCAAGATCAATCTTGGAACATGTATTTTGATAGAGCATCAAATGCTCTAAGGCATGGAATTGGGGCAGTATTGATGTAACTCGACATGAGTCATTATCCGTTCATAGCAAGGCTAAATTTTGACTGCACAAATAATATTGCAAAATATGAAACTTGTCATAAGGCTTTAAGAAGCCATTAAGAGGACTATCAAGATATTATAGGTGTTCGGTGATTTGGCCTTAGTCATTTACCAATTGAAAGAAGAGTGGCAAACTCATGATGCCAAGCTGATATAGTATGGGAAGCTGATAGCAGATCTTAAGAAAGAATTTGATGATATTAGTTTTCGACACTTACCTCAAGAAGAGAACCAAATAGCCGATGCTTTGGCTACCTTGTCATTTATGTTTAAAGTAAACCAAGAGTCAGACGTTGCTCCCATCCAGATGAGCATCTACACAACTCTGGTTCATTATTATAGTGTCAAAAAAGAGAACAGTGGCATACCATGGTACTATGACATCCTTCATTACATCAAGGATCAGCAATATCCTAAACATGCAACTGAGACTAATAAAAGGACTATCAAAAGGTTGGCTAAGGGATTTGTTCTCAATGGAAAAATGTTATACAGAAGGAGTCATAATCAAGTATTGCTCAGATGTGTTGACACTCTTAAAGCTAAAAAGATGCTCGAAGAAGTTCATGAAGGGATTTATGGCACACATGCTAATGGACACCATATGGCCAAGCAAATCATGAGATCGGGTTATTACTAGCTGACCCTCGGGAGAGACTGCATCAATACACCCGAAAATGCCATAAGTGTTAAATCTATGTAGACAAGATCAATGTCCCTCCAACACCACTTCACGTCATGATGGCCCTATGGCCTTTCTCCATGTAGGGCATGGACATAATCGGGCCAATCACCCCTAAAATCTTCTAATGGGCATCATTTTATCTTAGTAGTGATCGATTATTTCACCAAATGGGTGGAGGCTGCCTCGTATGCTAATGTCACTAGATTGACCATCTGTAAGTTTGTCAAGGGGGACATCATCTGTAGATATGGCCTCCCAAACCAAACCATCACAGACAATGCAAGCAACTTAAACAATAAAATGATGCAAGCAGTCTACTCATTGTTCAAGATCCAGCATCATAATTTTGTCCCTTATCACCAAAAGATGAATAGGGTAGTCAAGGCAACCAATAAAAACATTAAAAGAATAATTGAAAAAAAATGGTTGAAACTTACAAGGACTAGCATGAAAAGCTATTTTTTGCACTTTATACCTACCAGACCTCGGTTGGCACTTCCATGAATGCTACCCTATTTTCTCTTGTCTATGGGATGGAAGTTATATTGCCTATCGAAGTCGAGATCCCTTCTTTTAGAGTCTTGATGGAAACCAAACTTGAAGAATCTGAATGGGTCAGAAACAGATACGACCAGCTCAACCACATCAAGGAAAAATGCATGAAAGCCATCTGCCATGGTCAAATGTATCAAAGATGCATGATCCGAGCCCAAGACAAAAAAATGTGCCCATGAGAATTTCACCCAGGTGAATTAGTATTGGAAAATATCCTCTTAAGTCATAAAGATGCATAGGGCAAGTGGACTCCTAATTGGGAAGGACCATATGTCGTGAAGCAAGCCTTCTCCGAAGGGGCCTTAATCTTGTCAGAAATAGATGGTAATGTCTTGCCTAACGTAATAAACTCAGATTCCATCAAGAAATATTAACTAGATGGTGAAAACATGAAAAAGAATCCTTAAAAAACAAAAAAGAAAAAAGAAAAAAATAAAAAACAAACAAAAAAAGAAAACAAAAAGAGGTCCTTATAAAAGTCTGAAAAGGCATATGGATAGCCAACCTGACTATAGTTGAAAACCCGCAAGGGCAATTTGAGAAACTCAATTTGATAGGGCATGAACTGAGAGTGCCTACAAGGCAATGCAAAGCAATCCTAGAGATCTTTCGAAGATCAACTCATACTAGTCACATTTATTGTTCAAGAAATATCCTAAAAAGTACTTAAGGAACATCCATGTTATAATTGTCAGAGGCATCTTCTGCCCAAAATATCATACTTCTGGCCACTGAATCACCTGTTTGTCAAATAGTATATCAAGTTGTATCTCTTTGCTGTCATGAATAAATATTGCCTTGCTTTTTTTAACCCTTGTACAATTCATATTATACTTGTTATTTAGTTGATAATGTTCGATAATCAACTGAAATATGCATCAAGACATCTCAATATTACATCGAAACATAAAGAAAAGCACATGGGACTTTGCTTATGCCTCGATCATCAAAATAATGGACTTTTTGCATCCAAGCACCCGTTCGACATGACCATACATCAAACCATTTCTAGCTTTCACAAGCCATATCTTAACAAAAACCACTTTAAGCTAACAAAAAAATCAACCTATGTGCTCTATCAAAATCCTATCAAAACCATAGATAACAACCTAATCGGTCAAACGTTCTCTAAATTTCTAGCAATGCCTTCCAATTATCAAGAAAATGATTAAGCCTCCTAAATCGAGAAATGCAATAATCCAAATTCTTGAGAATAGATTTTTGTCATATCCCTAGTGGAGCTGGGACAACCTACGATCCCCAGTGAAATCAAGAAAATTTCAATCCCTGGTTGAACCAGGATGGATCGCCATCCCTATGAGAGTCTGAATGATATACAAGAAGAACTACGACTCTCTTCTGTATTAGACTTCACATCATGCATTCATATTACAATCATACATCATCATTTTTATAATATCACTCTAAGCCAGGTTTACTGAACCTCAAAGGAATTCTTGGAAACTACTATTAAAGGGTTGGTGCCAAGAAATTGTTACCCAAAAACTATCGTCAAAAACTTTGGTCGAGAACATTCGCCAGAAGCTTTGTTAAGCATTTTGTCATGAACTAGTGTTAATACCCTTTCATTAGAAAATTTTGTCATGAACTTTTGTTAAGAAAAACTTATATTAGAAGTTTTATAAAAAGAATGTTGTTAGCACCTTTTCAAAGCCCACAAGTTAGTGGCACCTCTTCAAAGCCCATAAGTTAGTGGCACCCTTTTAAAGCCCACGAGTCAGTGGCACATTTTTAAAGCCCATAAGTCAATGGCACATTTTTAAAGCCCATAAGTGAGTAGCACATTTACAAAAGGCCATAAGTTAGTGGCACCCTTTTAAAGCTCATAAGCCAGTGGCATTTTTTCAAAGCCCACAAGTCAATGGCACATTTGCAAAAGCCCACAAGTCAATGGCACTCTTTTAAAGCCTACAAATTAGTGGCATCTTTTTAAAGCCCATAAGCCAGTGGCAACCTCTTTAAAGCCCACAAGCTAATGGCACCTTTACAAAAACCCACAAGTTAATGGCACCTTTACAAAAGCCCATAAGTCAATAGCATCCTTTTAAAGCCCATAAGTCAGTAGCATCTTTTCAAAGCCTACAAGTCAGTGGCAACCTTTTCAAAGCCTATAAGTCAGTGGCACATTTATAAAAGCCCATAAGTCAGTGGCATCTTTTCAAAGCCCATAAGTCAATGGCATCACTTTCAAAGCCCACACAAGCTAGTGGCACCCAAGTCTAAGTCAAAGCCTATACACATTGGCAGCACTCCAGTCAAAGCCTACACAAGTTAGTGGCACCTAGTCTGAGTTAAAGCCTACATCAGCTAGTGGCAACTAAGTTTGAGTCAAAGCCCACACGAGCTAGTGGTAACTAAGTCTAAGTCAAAGCGCACACAAGTTGGTGGCACTCGAGTTAAAGCCTATACAAGCTAGTGGCACCAAGTCCAAGTCAAAGCCCACACAAGCTGGTGGCACCCAAGTCTAAGTCAAAGCCAGCACAAGCTGGTGGCACTTGAATCAAAGCTTACACGAGCTGGTGGAACCCAAGTTTAAGTCAAAGCCTGCATAAGCTGGCGACACCCATATAAAAAATCTACGTTACTCTGTACCTACCTAAGGGGGTCAAAACCTTAGAAAACCTAACACCCTAGTAGGAAGGCAAATCCTACAAACTTCACCTAAACCTCTATCAAGATTGTTGCTAATACACTGCACTTATCACAACGAAGTTAATTATAATTTATTTTTTTATAGGTGTTCTAGGCAACATCGTTCCACCTTGAACAAAATAAAGTCTATTTGTCTTTGCCGTATTCCTAATTCTCAACAACGGCCAAAGAAGGGTAGTTATAGACACCTTATTTTATCCAAGCTAATTTTTTTAGCAACTGGGCTAATTTTCCACGGTCTGAGTATTTTTTACTTATCTACCATTGATTAAAAACTCAATTTTAACTTGTTTCTTTACATCAAAAAAAGATCAAAACCCATGTCAAATTATAAATTTGAACTTTTGAATTAATCAAAACATTTTTTTTGAAGTCTAAATGAGATAAAAAAGGTCAATGTCACATGATCACCCTACTTCTTAGTTTGTTGACTAAGATCATCATTAGCCACCATATTTTCTAGAAAATCATTTTAGCATTTAAACCAACCACTCTATGTCCATCACATTGGTAGAAAGTTGCTCACTACAGCCACTTTATAGCTCCAAGCTGACACTACTTTGTCCCCCTTGAGAAATGACCAAAAACACCTCTAAATTGGCTTCAAAATGCTAGTATAAATAGACCACTTATATATCAGCTAAAAAAGGTTAGATCTTAGCTTATTTTTAGCTTCCAAAACATATTAACACACCAAGAAAACCAAACCTCGTAGCTCTCCACTAACCACCCAAAAATAGCCCCAAAACACTCATTCCCAACCATTGCATACTCCAAAAATCACCCTCATCCATACCAGAACCAAAACCTCATTATTTCTCTCTTTTTCTTGCTTATTAACAACAAGGAAAAGAGGGAAATTGAAGCCATCTCTACTACTCCAATTATTTGGTCAAAAAGTGAAGTTTTATTGGTATAACTCCTCACTTTGTCACATTCATTTTTTGTTTTTTAGTACCTTCATCATTTTAGTGAGTTTTCCTGGTTTCTATCACCTTGTTAGGATTTTCATACATTATTGTGGCCTTTGTTTGTGGTAGTTTAGGATTTGGATGCCTTAATGCCCCTTTAATGTGCAAAATGCCCTATTTTATCCGTATTAGTTTGATATCTCTTACTCATGCATTTTATGCCATATCCATGCATCTCGTTATCTTTAATCCATGTATGAATCATTAGCCTAACGTATTTCAAGCATATTTATACATCAGCTTGCATCTTCTCATGAATCATTATCATTTCCAGCTTTCATAACATTTCCTTGTCAAAATGTATAACATTTCCTTTGTCTAGACCCTTGGTAAAGTTAGAATCCCCATTCATTTTATATGCCATCCCCTTGTATGTTTGTTGTCTTCCCCTTGTCAAAATGCATGTTTGATGGCTATCAAAAACTAATTTTTAAAACCTCCCCAAGCTAAGCATATTAACCTCAACCAATGAGGATTAGCATGGATTTACCATTTTTCTTAAAGCTAGCAAAATATCTTAGGGAAAATTAAGTTTTGTCGATCTGGAATCTTAGTTAAACAAATTCAAATCTTTTGATTTTGCAATGAAAATGACCTTCCACTTGTTCTTGAAATGTTTGTGCCTTGTTTTTTTAGTCAATACCTTGAGTGGTATGATCAACGGGCTATTTCATCATCCCAAATTACTCTAGGGCTATGCAAATGAGTTCGTGATGCTCATGCTAGTCTTTCTTTTCAGTTATGGATGTTCGAATGTCAATGACTCGAGTTTGGACCTGTAAACATAAAGAAAATAAGAAATATCCCCTAATTTGCTGTGTCCCCTACTAATAGCACAACTATTGCAAATTGAAAAATCACTTTAAAATCCTAAATGATTTTTTATGAATTTTCTAATATTTTCCTTTCAAAATGTGTTGATTTTTCATTCCAGATCAGAGAGTTATGATTTTTCAAATCTAAACTATCCAGAACCTTTGGAATCCAAATATGTATTCTGGTTGGGCTGTTCAGCCTCTATAAATGATTTTTCTAAAATTTTCAAACATTTTTCCTAAAACATTCATGAAATTCCTTTTTTAGAAAGGTATAGCTTGCAATTTTTTGATTCCAAATGAGTCTAGGATGATTTTGCAAATTTTGACACATCTTTTCCCTTATATGCTCTGCTAGCAGCACAATCAATCCAAACTTGAAAATTTATTTCCATGGAAAGTGACTTTTTGGGATATTGGGAACACTTTTAGATTGACCCTCATCGAGTTTCCTTTCTAACAATGCCTTGTCCATCCTCTAAAGCCTTCAAACCAATTTAGAATAAATTCAAGAAGTGGGATAATGCAATGTTGTCCCCTGTTTTTGGTTATGGTCAAAATTAAGTTGTTTCCCCGAGCTTTATTTTGAGACATTCGAATGCCACCATAGCACCCTAATTAGCCTTGAGAACATGCTTTGACCTCCCACAAGCTAGTATCAAGGTATAAACATACTTTACATCTTTACCGTCCTCGTCCACAATAATTTTTTTACCAAAAGTCATCAAAATGCTCACTCATTTTCCAAATCATAAAGTTTTGTCAATTTACATTTTCTAACTCAACTTCTCTAAAGAGTGCTAGACGTGTCACTTTTAGGGATCTCCAATCTTGACTTTCTGAGGGGATACCCTAACCCCGCTTTTCTAAATTATTGAGATTGAAAAACTTCCTTTGTCAAAATGATTTGTTATCCATAGGGATACTCTAACCTTATTTTTCAAAATTGTCAAGATCTAAAAATCTTCCTTTGTTAAAATTATTAGTCATCCACGAGGACACTCCAACCCTATCTTTCTAAAGGGATACTTAAACCCTGTCTTTCAACTATGATTAATCTTTTTTTTTCCTTCTTGGAGTCCTATGAATATGTCAAACAAATCCTATTTAATCAAGAAACCCAGATGCATCTAAAAAATTGTCGATTCAGTTATTCCCAAATAATAGATGATAATTGCCAGATAAATTCCAATACTCAATTCCTTTTCATTACATTGAATGATCCATGTTATGTTGCTTCATTTGTTACCTCACTAATGTGATTTCTTTGTGATGATTATTTGCATTCATATTTTCAAATTATTTCAAATAAAATTAAAGGTAATGTTTCACGTGGGTATCTTACCAGAGCCCAAAGTGGAACATTCCATTTTCAAAGTAAAATCCAAAGGTTATTTTATTAAAAATCTCTATATTCCCTATCTCTCCGGGGCATAAATAAGATTAAATCTTTTTCATTAAAACTTGGATTTGTATCTCTATAATATTCATGCATTAAGAATGGTTATATCTAAATAATGAAGAGTTAAGATAAAAGAAACCAAAATTGAGATAAGACATAGCTAGTATGATACTGATTTTGGGCGTCGTGAAGAGGTTCATACCTCATCGTGCGTAACTAACTCTTAAACCCAAACGTTGAGTCTTTGTACTATATAGACCACGTGATCGATGTTTTAAGTTTCGTAACTCAAAACATAGGTTTCAATAGGTGTCCGATCATGCCTAGCTTGAAATGATCAGTGGCTACTCCAAGCGTTGGCCATTTCATAATGGTCATCTGAGACCAATAAGATGAGCGATTTGTCTTATGGTCCCTTTCACTATATCACAAGTTCAGAATCCATATTTTTTCATTCTCATCACATCACGAAAGAAAAGTCTTGATCAAAAAGACATTTCCAACTTAGAAAAATATTTTAAGTTGTACGCACCTATAGATCCATGAAAATCTACCCCAGGGTACGTTATAACAGGTTTGACAAGAAAACCTCACTTCCCTCTATTTTTTAGAATTAAAGGTCATCTATCAATTAGGATAAACATGAATTCACATAATGATATCTTTTCTTTTCATGATTGGGCGACATAAACAAATTCTTACCATTGGGATAAATGATTTTGATGCTTTGGTTTCATAAGAAATAATTTTCTTTCTACCATTTTTAGAATTAATATTCATCCGTTGATTTAGACAAACATGGACTCACATAATTATCTCTTTTCTTTCCAAGTTTAGGCACCATAAACAAATTCTCCTCATTGGGATAAATTATGTTGATGCTTTTGATTCATAAGAAAAACTTCTTGTTGTACCATTTTTAGAATTAATGTTCATTCGTTGATTTGAACAAAAACGGATTCACATACTAATCTTATTTCATTACAAGATTGGGCACCGTAAACACATTCTCCTCATTGGGATAAATGATATTGAACTTTTGGTTTCATAAGAAAAACATCTTTTCCCTCATTTTTAGAATTGAAGTTCATCTTTCAATTAGGATAAACACGGATTCACATAATAATCTTTTTAATTTCAATGATTGGACACCTCAAATCCATTCTCCTTAGTGTGATAAATGAATTGATGCTTTAGAGCCATTAGAAAAACTTTATTTCCCTCCATCTTTTAGAATTAAACTTCATCTATCAATTGGGATAAACATGAATTCATGTAACGATCTTCTTTCTTTTGATGGTTGGGCACCATCAACACATTCTTCTTATTGGGATAATTGATATGGATGCTTTGGTTTCTTAAGAAAAACTTCTCTTTCTACCATTTTTACAATTAATGTTCGTCTGTCGATTTAGACAAACACAAATTCACATAATAATCTCTTTTCTTTTCAAGATTGGGCACATAAACGCATCCTTCTCGTTAGGAGAAATGATATTGATTCTTTGGTTTCATAAGAAAAACTTCTGTTTCAACCTTTTTTAGAATTAATGTTCATTCGTCGATTCAGACAAACACGGATTCACATAATAATCTCCTTATTTTTCAAGATTGCGCACCATAAACACATTTTCCTTATTAGGATAAATGATATTAAAGCTTTGGTTTCATAAGAAAAACATCTTGTTCCACCATTTTTAGAATTAAAGTTCATCTTTCAATTGGGATAGACATAGACTCACATAATAATCTTCTTACTTTTATTGATTGGACACCTCAAATTCATTTTCCTCATTATGATAAATGAATTAATGCATTGGTTCCATAAGAAAAACTTCACTTCCCTCTATTTTTTAGAATCCAAGTTCACCTATCAATTGGATAAACATGAAATCATGTAATAGTCTTCTTTCTTTTCATGGTTGGGCACCATAACACATTCTCCTTATTAGGATAATTGATATTGATGCTTTGATTTCATAAGAAAAACTTTTCTTTCTACCAATTCTAGAATTAATGTTCGTTTATCACTTTGGACAAACATAGATTCACATAAAAATCTCCTTTATTTTCAAGATTGGGCACAATAAACAAATTCTCCTCATTGGGATAAATGATATTGATGCTTTGGTTTCATAAAAAAAACTTACCTTTCTACCAAACTTAGAATTGTTGTCCGTTCAACGATTTGGACAAATATGGATTCACATAATAATCTCCTTTCTTTTCAAGATTGGGCGCCATAAACACATTCTCCTCATTGGGATAAATGATATTAAAGCGTTAGTTTATAAGAAAAACACCTTTTTCCCTATTTTTAGAATAAAGTTCATTTTTCAATTAGAATAAACATGGATTCACATAATAATCTCTTTACTTTTAATGATTAGGCACCATAAATTCATTCTCCTTATTGGGATAAAAGAATTAATGCTTTAGTTTCATAAGAAAAACTTTACTTCCCACTATTTTTTAAAATCAAAGTTCGTCTATCAAATGGGATAAAAACAGATTCATTAATAATCTCCTTTGTTTTCATGATTAGGAACCATAAACTCATTCTTCTCATTGGGATAAATGATATTCATGCTTTGGTTTCATAAGAAAAGCTTCTCTTTCTACCATTTTTTAAATTAAAGCTTATCTTTCAATTTGGATGAACACAGATTCACATAATAATCTCCTTTCTTTTAATGATTGGGCACTACAAATCCATTCTCCTCAATAAGATAGATGTATTGATGCTTTCATTTTTTAAAATCAAAGTTCATCTATCAATTGGGATAAACATGAATTCACGTAACAATCTCTTTTTTCTCCATGATTGGGCACCATAAACACGTTCTCTTTATTGGGATAAATGATATTGATGCTTTGGTTTCATAAGAAAAACTTCTCTTTCTACCATTTATAGAATTAATGTCCCTCCATCGATATGGACAAACATGGATTCATATAATAAACTCTTTTCTTTTTGAGATTGGCATCATAGGCGCATTCTCTTCATTGGGATAAATGATATTGAAGCTTTGGTTTCATAAGAAAAACATCTCTTTTCGCCATTTTTAGAATTAAAATTCATTTTTCAATTGGGATAAACACGAATTCACATAATAATCTTTTTTCTTTTAACGATTAGGCACAAAAAATCCATTCTCCTCATTGGGATAAAGGAATTAATGCCTTGGTTTCATAAGAAAAACTTCACTTCAAACCACCTTTTAGAATTAAAGTTTATCTATCAATTAGGATGAACATGGATTCACGTGATAATCTCCTTTGTCTTCATGACTAGGAATCATAAACACATTCTCCTTATTAGGATAAATGATATTGATGTTTTGGTTTCATAAGAAAAACTCCACTTTCTAATATTTTTAGAATTAATGTTCGTTCGTTGATTTGAACAAATACGGATTCACATAATAATATCCTTTCTTTTCAAGATTTGGCACCATAAACACATTTCCCTCATTAAGATTAATGTATTGAGGCTTGGTTCAGAAGAAAAGCATTTCTTTCTACTATTTTTAGAATTATAATTCATTTTTCAATTAGGATAAACATGGATTCACATAATAATCTTTCTTTTAGTGATTAGGCACCACAAATTCATTTTTCTCATTGGGATAAAAGAATTAATGCTTTGGTCACATAGGAAAAACTTTATTTCCGTCTATTTTTTAGAATAAAAATTCATTTATCAATTGCGATAAACATGAATTTGTGTAATAATCTCTACTATTTTTCATGATTGGGTGCCATAAATGCATTTTCCTCATTGGGATAAATGATATTGATAATTTGGTTTCATAAAAAAATTTTCTTTCTACCATTTTTAGAATTAATGTTCATTTGTCAATTTGTACATACCTGGACTCACATAATTATCTCCTTTTCTTTCCAAGATTGGGCACCGCAAACAAATTTTCCTCATTGGGATAAATGATATTGAAGCTTTGGTTTCAGAAGAAAAACTTAACTTTCTACCAAACTTAGAATTATTATCCGTTCATCGATTTAGACAAACATGGATTCACATAATAATCTCTATTCTTTTCAAGATTGGGCACCATAAACACATTCTCCTTATTGGGATAAACGATATTGAAGCTTTGGTTTTATAAGAAAAACATCTCTTTCCACCATTTTTAGAATTAAAGTTCATCTTTCAATTGGGATAAACATGGATTCACATAATAATCTCATTACTTCTAATGATTCGACACCACAAATTCATTCTCCTTATTGAGATAAAAGAATTGATGCTTTCGTTTCATAAAAAAACTTTATTTTCCATCATTTTTTAGAATCAAAGTTCATCTACCAAATGGGATAAACACGTATTCACTAATAATCTACTTTGTTTTCATGATTGGGAACCATAAACACATTCTCTTCATTGGGATAAATGATATTCATGCTTTGGTTTCATAAGAAAAGCTTCTCTTTCTACCATTTTTAGAGTTAAAGCTCATGTTTCAATTGGGATAAACACAAATTCATATAATAATCTCTTTTCTTTTAGTGATTAGGCACAACAAATTCATTCTCCTTATTAAGATAAATGTATTGATGCTTTGGTTCCATAAGAAAAACTTTACTTCCCTCCATTTTTAAATCAAAGTTCATTTATCAGTTGAGATAAACATGAATTCACGTAACAATATCCTTTCTTTTCATGATTGGGCACCATAGATGCATTCTCCTTATTAGGATAAATGATATTGATGTTTTGGTTTCATAAGAAAAACTTCTCTTTCTACAGTTTTAGAATTAATGTTTGTCTGTCAATTTGGACAAACATGGATTCACATAATAAACTCTTTTCTTTTCAAGATTGGCACCATAGGCACATTTTTCTCATTGGGACAAACGATATTAAAGTTTTGTTTTCATAAGAAAAATATCTATTTCCACTATTTTTAGAATTAAAATTCATTTTTCAATTGGGATAAATATGGATTCACATAATAATCTCTTTTCTTTTAATGATTAGGCACCAAAAATTCATTTTCCTCATTAAGATAAAAGAATTGATGCTTTGGCTTCATAAGAAAAACTTCACTTCCAACCATCTTTTAGAATCAAAGTTCATCATTCAATTAGGATAAACATGGATTCAGGTAATAATCTCCTTTGATTTCATGATTAAGAACCATAAACACATTCCCCTTCTTGGGATAAATGATATTGATGCTTTGTTTTCATAAGAAAAACTTCTCTTTATGATATTTTTAGAATTAATTTTCGTTTGTCGATTTTAACAAGCACTGATTCACATAATAATCTTCTTTCTTTTCAAGATCGAGTGCCATAAACACATTCTCCTCGTTTGGATAATGTATTGAGGCTTTGGTTCAGAAAAAAAGCATTTCCTTCCACTATTTTTAGAATTACAATTCATTTTTTAATTGAGATAAACACAAATTCACATAATAATCTCCTTTCTTTTAATGATTAGGCACCACAAATACATTCTCCTCATTGGGACAAAAGAATTGATACTTTGGTCACATAAGAATAACCTCACTTCCCTCAATTTTTAGAATAAAAGTTCATTTATCAATCGCGATAAAGATTAATTTATGTAATAATCTCCATTCTTTTCATGATTAGGCACTATAAATGCATTTTCCTCATTAGGGTAAATGATATTGATAATTTGGTTTCATAAGAAAATTTTCCCTTTCTATCATTTTTAGAATTAATGTTCGTCCGTCAATTTGGATAGACCCGGACTCTCCTAATTATCTCCTTTCCTTCTAAGATTGGGTATCGTAAAAAAATTCTTCTTATTGGGATAAATGATATTGATGCTTTAGTTTCATAAGAAAAACATCTCTTTCTACCACTTTTAGAATTAAATTTTATCTTTCAATTGGTATAAACATGGATTCGCATAAGAATCTCCTTACTTTTAATGATTCGGCACCAGAAATTCATTCTCCTCATTGGGATAAAAAAATTGATGCTTTCATTTCATAAGAAAAACTTCAATTCCCACTATTTTTTAGAATCAACGTTTGTCTACCAAATGGATAAACACGGATTCACTAATAATCCACTTTGTTTTCATGATTGGGAACCATAAACACATTCTCCTCATTGTGATAAATGATATTCATTCTTTGGTTTCATAAGAAAAGTTTTTTTCTACCATTTTTAGAGTTAAAGCTCATCTCTCAATTGGGATAAACACAGATTCACATAATAATCTCCTTTCTTTTAATGATTGGGCACCACAAATTCATTCTCCTTATTAAGATATATTGATGCTTTGATTTCATAAGAAAAACTTCACTTCCATCTTTTTTTTTTAAATCAAAGTTCATCTATCAATTGGGATAAACATGAATTCATTTAACAATATCCTTGCTTTTCATGATTGGGCACCATAGACACATTTTCTTCATTAGGATAAATGGTATTAATGCTTTGGTTTCATAAGGAAAACTTCTCTTTCTACTAGTTTTAGAATTAATGTTCGTCCATGGATTTGGACAAACATTGATTCACATAATAAACTCTTTTCTTTTCAAGATTAGCACCATAAACACATTCTCCTCATTGGGATAAATGATATTGAAGCTTTGGTTTCATAAGAAAAAATCTATTTCCACCATTTTTAGAATTATAATTCATTTTTCAATTGGGATAAACACGGATTCACATAATAATCTTCTTACTTTTAATAATTAGGCATAAAAAATTCATTCTTCTTATTGGGATAAAAGAATTGATGCTTTGGCTTCATAAGAAAAACTTCACTTCCAACCATATTTTAGAATCAAAGTTCATCATTCAATTAGGATAAACATATAACAATCTTCTTTCTTTTCATGATTAGGAACCATAAACACATTCTCCTTATTAGGATAAATGATATTGATGCTTTGGTTTCATAAGAAAAACTTCTCTTTCTAATATTTTTAGAATTAATGTTCATTTGTCGATTTGAACAAACACGGATTCACATAATAATCTCTTTTCTTTTCAAGATTGGGCACCATAAACACATTCTCCTTATTGGGATAAATGTATTAAGGCTTTGGTTCAGAAGAAAAGCATTTTTTTCCACCATTTTTAGAGTCATAATTCATTTTTCAATTAGGATAAACACGGATTCACATGATAATCTCCTTTCTTTTAATGGCTAGGCACCATAAATTCATTTTCCTCATTGGGATAAAACAATTGATGCTTTGGTCATGTAAGAAAAACTTTATTTCTCTTTATTTTTTAGAATAAAAGTTCATTTATCAATTGCAATAAACATGAATTCATGTAATAATCTCCATTTTTTTCCATGAATGGGCACCATAAATGCATTTTTCTCATCAGGATAAATGATATCGATGATTTGGTTTCATAAGAAAAATTTCTCTTTCTACCATTTTTAAAATTAGTGTTCATCCGTCAATTTAGACAAACCCGGACTCACATAATAATTTTCTTTCTTTTCAAGATTGGGCACTATAAACAAATTCTCCTCATTGGGATAAATGATATTGATGCTTTGATTTCATAAGAAAAACTTATCTTCCTACCAAACTTAGAATTATTGTCCATTTATCGATTTGGACAAACATGGATTCACATAATAAACTCTTTTCTTTTCAAGATTGGGCACCATAAACACATTCTCCTCATTGGGATAAATGATATTGAAGCTTTGGTTTTATAAGAAAAACATATCTTTCCACCATTTTTAGAATTAAAGTTCATCTTTCAATTGGGATAAACATGGATTCACATAATAATCTTCTCATTTTTAATGATTCAACACCATAAATTCATTCTCCTCGTTGGGACAAAAGGATTGATGTGTTCATTTCATAAGAAAAACTTCACTATCCCCCATTTTTTAGAATTAAAGTTCATCTATCAAATTGGATAAACACAGATTCACTAATAATCTCATTTGTTTTCATGATTAGGAACCATAAATACATTCTCCTTATTGGGATAAATGATGTTCATGTTTTGGTTTCATAGGAAAAGCTTTTCTTTCTACTATTTTTAGAATTAAAGCTCATCTTTCAATTAGGATAAACAAAGATTACATAATAATCTTCTTTCTTTTAATGATTGGGCACCACAAATTCATTCTCCTCATTAAGATAAATGTATTTATGCTTTGGTTCCATAATAAAAACTTCACTTCCCTTCATTTTTTAAAATCAAAGTTCATCTATCAATTGGGATAAACATAAATTTACATAACAATCTCCTTTCTTTTCATAAGAACTGCTTCGGTTTCACAAAATAATCCTCTTTCTTTTCAAGAATGAGCACCACAAACACATTCTCCTCACTGGGATAAATGATATTGAAGCTTTGGTTTCATAAGAAAAATATCTCTTTCACCATTTTTAGAATTAAAGTTTATCTTTCAACTGGGATAAAATCAGGATTCACGTAATAATCTCTAATGATTAGGCACCATAAATTCATCTCCTCTTTGATATAAATGAATTAATGCTTTGGTTCCATAAGAAAAACTTCACTTCCCTCCATTTTTTTTAGTCAAAGTTCATCTATTAATTGGGATAAATATGAATTCCTGTAATAATCTCCTTTTTTTTTCATGATTAGGAACCATAAACATATTCTCCTCATTGGGATTAATGATATTGACGCTTTGGTTTCATAACAAAAACTTCTCTTTCTACTATTTTTAGAATTAATGTTCATTCATCATTTAGGACAAATAAGGATTCATATAATAATCCCCTTTCTTTTCTAGATTGGGCACCATAAATGCATTCTCCTCATTGTGATAAATGATATTGAAGCTTTGATTTCATAAGAAAAACATCTTTTTCCACCATTTTCAGAATCAAAGTTCATTTTTCAATTGGGATAAACATGAATTCATATAATAATCTTCTCCCTTTCAATGATTGGATACCTCAAACTCATTCTCCTCTTTGGGATAAATGAATTGATGCTTTGGTTTCATAAGAAAAACTTCACTTCCCTTCATTTTTTTAGAATCAAAATTCATCTATCAACTCGGATAAACAAGAATTCACGTAATAATCTTCTTTCTTTTCATGATGGGGCACCATAAACACATTTTCCTCACTGGGATAAAAGATTTTGATGCTTTAGTTTCATAACAAAAACTTCTCTTTCTACCACTTTTAGAATTAATGTTCGTCAGTGGATTTTGACAAACACAGATTCTCATAATAGTCTCCTTTCTTTTCAAGATTGGGCAACATAAACGCATTCTCCTCATTAGGATAAACATTATTTTTAGAATCAAAGTTCATCTTTCAATTGGGATAAGCATAGGTTCTCATAATAATCTTCTTACTTTTAATGAGTGGATACCTTAAATTCATTCTCCTCATTGTGATAAATGAATTGATGCTTTGGTTCCATAAGAAAAACTTTACTTCCCTCCATTTTTTAGAATCAAAGTTCATCAATCAATTGGGATAAACATGAATTCGTGTAATAATCTTTTTTCTATTCATGGTTGGGCACCATAAACACATTTTCCTCATTGGGATAATTGACATTAATGCTTTGGTTTCATAGGAAAAACCTCTTTTTCTACCATTTTTAGAATTAACATCTGTCCGTCATTCTAGACAAACACGTATTCACATAACAATATCTTTTCTTTCAAGATTGGGTACCATAAACACATTCACCTCATTGGGATAAATGATATTGAAGCTTTGGTTTCATAAGAAAAACATCTTTTTCCATAATTTTTAGAATTCAAATTCATTTTTCAACTGAGATGAACGTGGATTAACATAATAGTCTCTGTTCTTTTAATGATTAGGCACCATAAATTCATTCTCCTCATTGAGATAAATGAATTGATGCTTTAGTTTTATAAGAAAAATGTCACTTCCAACCCTTTTTTAGAATCAAAGTTCATCTATCAATTAGGATTCACATAATTATCTCATTTCTTTCCAAGATTGGGCACCATGAACAAATTCTCCTCATTGGGATAAATAATATCGATGCTTTGCTTTCATAAGACAAACTTCTCTTTCTACGATTTTTAGAATTAATGTTCATTTGTCAATTTGGACAAATGCGGATTCAGAGAATAATCTCCTTTCTATTTAAGAATGGGCACCATAAACACATTTTCCTCATCGGGATAGATGATATTAAGGCTTTGGTTTCATAAGAAAAATATCTATTTGCACCATTTTTAGAATTAAAGTTCATTTTTCAATTAGGATAAACACGGATGCACATAATAATCTCCTCACTTTTAATAACTAGGCACCACAAATTCATTGTCCTCATTGGGATAAAAGAATTAATGCTTTCATTTCATAAGAAAAACTTTATTTCCTACCATTTTTGGGAATCAAAGTTCATCTATCATATGGGATAAACACGGATTCACTAATAATCTCCTTTGTTTTCTTGATTAGGAACCATAAACACATTCTCCTCATTAGGATAAATGATATTGAAGCTTTTGTTTCATAAGAAAAAAATCTCTTTCCAACATGTTTAGAAGTAAAGTTTACCTATCAACTGGATAAACATAGATTCACATAATAATCTCTTTACTTTTAATGATTAGGCACCACAAATTCATTCTCCTAATTGATATAAATGAATTGATGCTTTGGTTCGATAAGAAAAACTTCACTTCCGTCCATTTTTTTGAGTCAAGGTTCATCTATCAATTGGGATAAATATGAATTCATGTAATAGTCTCCTTTTTTTCATGATTAGGCACCATAAACACATTCTCCTCATTAGGATAAATGATATTGATGTATTTGTTTCATAACAAAAACTTCTCTTTCTACCTTTTTTAGAATTAATGTTCGTCCATCATTTTGGACAAACACGGATTTATATAATAATCTTCTTTCTATTCAAGATTGGCACCATAAATTCATTCTCCTTATTGGGATAAATGATATTGACACTTTGGCTTCATAAGAAAAACATCTCTTTCCACCATTTTTAGAATTAAAGTTTATCTTTTAATTAGGATAAAGATGAATTTATATAATAATCTCCTTCCTTTTAATGATTGGACACCTTGAATTCATTTTCCTCATTAGGATGAATGAATTGATGCTTTGGTTTTATACGAAAAACTTCACTCCTCTTCATTTTTCTAGAATCAAAGTTCATCTATCAATTGGGATAGACATGAATTCACGTAATAATCTTCTTTCTTTCATGATTGGGCACCGTAACACATTCTCCCTATTGGGATAAAAGATATTGATGCTTTGGTTTCATAACAAAAACTTTTCTTTCTACCTTTTTTAGAATTAATGTTCGTCCATCGATTTTGACAAACACGGATTCTCATAATAATCTCTTTTCTTTTCACGATTAGCCATCATAAACGCATTATCTTTATTAGGATAAATGATATTGAAGCTTTGGCTTCATAAGAAAAACATCTCTTTCCACTATTTTAGAATTAAAGTTTATCTTTCATTTGGGATAAACATGGATTCTCATAATAATCTCCTTACTTTTAATGATTGGACACCTCAAATTCATTCTCCTCATTGTGATAAATGGATTAATGCTTTGGTTTCATAAGAAAAACTTCACTTCCCTCCATTTTTTAGATTTAAAGTTCATCTATCAATTCGGAAAAACATGAATTCATGTAATAATCTTATTTTTTTTCATGGTTGGGTACTATAAATACATTTTTCTCATTGGGATAATTGATATTGATTTCAAGAAAAAAATTTCTCTTTCAACCATTTCTAGAATTAATGTTTGTTCATCGATTTGGATAAAAATGGATTCACATAATAGTATCCTTTCTTTACAAGATTGGGTACCATAAACACATTCACCTCATTGGGATAAATGATATTAAAGCTTTGGTTTCATAAGAAAAACATCTCTTTCCACCTTTTTTAAAATTAAAATTCATTTCCAATTAAGATGAAAATGGATTCACATAATAGTCTTTGTTCTTTTAATGATTAGGCACCAAAAATTCATTTTCTTCATTAGGATAAAAGAATTGAAGCTTGTTTCACAAAAAAAACTTCATTTCTAACCCTTTTTTAGAATCAAAGTTAATCTATCAATTAGGATAAACACAGATTCATGTAATAATCTCCTTTGTTTTCATGATTCAGAACTATAAACACATTTTTCTCATTAGGATAAATGATATTCATGGTTTGGGTTCACAAGAAAACTCCTCTTTCTATCATTTTTTGAATTAATGTTCATTCATCGATTTGGACAAACACAAATTTACATAAGAATCTCCTTTGTTTTTAGGATTGGACACCAGAAACACATTCTCCTCATTAGGATAAATGATATTGAAGCATTGGTTCAGAAGAAAAACATCTCTTTCCACCATTTTTAGAATTAAAGTTTATCTTTCAATTGGGATAAATAAGGATTCACATAATAATTTCCTTTCTTTTAATGATTGGGCACCACAAATTCATTCTTCTTATTGGGATAAATAATATTGATGCTTTGGTTTATAACAAAAACTTATCTTTCTAAAATTTTTAGAATTAATGCTCATTCGTCTATTTGGACAAACACAGATTCACATAATAATATCCTTTCTTTTCAAGATTGGGCGCTGCAAACACATTCACCTCATTGGAATAAATGATATTGAAGCTTTGGTTTTATAAGAAAAATATGTTTTTCCACCATTTTAAGAATTAAAATTTGTTTTCCAATTGGGATAAACACGGATTCACATAATAATCTCATTTCTTTTAATGGTTAGGCAACATAAATTCATTCTCTTCATTAGGATAAAAGAATTCATGCTTTGGTTTCATAAAAAAAAACTTCACTTCCAACCCCTTTTCAGAATCAAAATTCATCTATCAATTAGGATAAATACAGACTCACATAATAATCTCCTTTGTTTTCACGATTAGGAATGATAAACAAATTTTTCTCATTGTGATAAATGATATTGATGCTTTAGTTTCATAAGAAAAGCTTCTCTTTCTGCCATTTTTAGAATTAATGTTCATTTATCGATTTGGACAAACATAGATTCACAAACTAATCTCCTTTCTTGTCAAGATTGGGCACCTTAAACACATTCTCCTTATTAAGATAAATTATATTGAAGCTTTGGTTCAGAAGAAAAACATCTTTTTCCACCATTTTTAGAATTAAAATTCATTTTTTAATTTGGATAAACAAAGATTCACATAATAATCTCCCTTCTTTTAATGATTAGGGATCATGAATTCATTCTCATCATTGGGATAAAAGAATTGATGCCTTGGTTTCATAAGAAAAAACTTCACTTCCCTCTATTTTTTTAGAATAAAAATTCATCTATCAATTATGATAAACATGAATTCACTAATACTCTCTTTTCTTTTCATGATTGGGCACAATAATACATCCTTCTCATTGGGATAAATGATATTGATGATTGGCTTCATAAGAAAAACTTCCCTTTCTACCATTTTTAAAATTAATGATCATCCATCGATTTGGACAAACTCGAACTCACATAATTATCTCTTTCTATCCAAGATTAGGCACCATAAACAAATTCTTGTCATTGGGATAAATGATATAGGTGGTTGTGGTTCATAAGAAAAGCTTCTTCTTATACCAAATTTAGAATTAATATTTATTCGTCAATTTGAACAAACACGGATTCACATAATTATCATTTTTGTTTTCAAGATTAGGTACCATAGACACATTCTCTTTATTGGGATAAATGATATTGAAGCTTTAGTTTCATAAGAAAAACATATCTTTCTACTATTTTTAGAATTAAAGTTCATCTTTTAATCAGGATAAAGATGGATTCACTTAATAATCTCTTTACTTTTAATGATTGGGCACCATAAATTCATTCTCCTTATTGAGATAAATGTATTGATGCTTTAGTTCATTAAGAAAAACTTCACTTCCCTCCATTTTTTAGAGTGAAAGTTCATCTATCAATTGGGATAAATATGAATTCACATAACAATCCTCTTTCTTCTTATAATTGGGCGCTATAAACATAGTCTCCTCATTGGGATAAATGATATTGATGCTTTGGTTTCATAAGAAAAACATTTTTTTCTATCATTTTTAGAATTAATGTTTATCCATCTATTTGGATAAACACAGATTCACATAATAATCTCCTTTCTTTTCAAGATTGGCACCATAAACACAATATCCTCATTGGGATAAATGAAATTGATGCTTTGGTTTTATAAGAAAAATATCTCTTTACACCATTTTTAGAATTAAAATTCATTTTTTCAATTGGGATAAACATTGATTCACATAATAATCTCCTTTCTTTTAATTATTAGGCACCATAAATTCATTGTCCTCATTGGGATAAAAGAATTGATGCTTTGGTTTCATAAGAAAAACTTCACTTCCAACCATCTTTTTGAATCAAAGTTCATGAATCAATTAGAATAAACAAGGATTCACGTAATAATCTTCTTTGTTTTCATGATTAGGAACCATAAACATATTCCCCTTATTAGGATAATTGATATTGATGCTTTGGTTTCGTAAGAAAAACTTCTTTTTCTACCTCTTTTAGAATTAATGTTCGGTCATCGAATTGGACAATCATGATTCGCATAATAATCTATTTTTTTTTTCAAGATTAGGCACTATAAACACATTATCTTCCTTGGGAGAAATAATATTGATGCTTTGGTTTCATAAGAAAAACTTATCTTTTTACCATTTTTAGAATTAATGAACGTCTGTTGATTTAGACAAACTCAGATTACATAATAATCTCTTCTCTTTTCATGATGAGGTAGCATAAACACATTCTTCTAATTGGGATAAAAGTTATTGAAGCTTTGGTTTCATCAGAAGATCATGTTTTTCAACCATTTTTAGAGTTAAAGTTTGTTTTCCAATTGGTTTAAACAAGGATTCACATAATAATCTCCTTTCGTTTAA
>JBBYHO010000012.1:787440-799656 GCA_038382025.1 Adansonia gregorii
AAAAGTTGTATAAAACTAATAAAAAATATAATTTGATTCAGAATTTTTATTTTTTTCACTTTATGATTCAAAAATGATCCAAACCGAGTTAAAAATTTTAACATTTAATCCAAATCCAAATCAAATAAAAATTTCGACCAAACTAAATTGAATGTGGTTTCAAATCAATTTTCATTTTTTTAAAATTTTTTTTGCTCAATCCTATTTAAACATG
The DNA here is from genome assembly GCA_038382025.1 of Adansonia gregorii. Lineage (NCBI taxonomy): Eukaryota > Viridiplantae > Streptophyta > Magnoliopsida > Malvales > Malvaceae > Adansonia > Adansonia gregorii. The sequence continues at coordinate 787,655 of JBBYHO010000012.1, forward strand.
AACTTAAAATTGATATTTAAAAATATCAATTGGACTTGATCTTTCCATACACACTTGTACAAAAAAAGCTAACGAAAATGAATAATAAAAATGTATGAAAAATTTTATTTCTCAATTATAATTTATATTTGAAAGTGTTTATCAGTTGGGTCGAGTAACTGAAACTCCAACAACAAAAAAAATTGCTTCCTCAAGCTATATCGGACTTAGCTCAATACGAAAAGCTAGTTTTATTATTTAAAATGTACTTTTATGTTATTATTATTGTTTTTTTTAATATTCAAATTTAACCATCGATACAACCTTCAAATTTTATATGACTAATAATTTTTTTAATTTACAGATGAGCTTTTTTTTTTTTTTCATTTTGATATTACTCCACAAATTCTTAAAAAAATAGATAAAGAATATGATTAAACTCATACATTTATAGAAAAATGCTAATACTTATACAAGTTTGCACTTAATTTTATCTTAATAACAAATATCTTAATTCTTGAATTTCCTTATTAATAAATTAATTTTGAAAAAATATATTTTGTATAGAATTAATTTTTAGTATACAATCTCTTATGCATTAATTATAAAAAAAATAATTTTAATTGAATTTTTCTTTAACTTTCATATTATATAATATAATTAATTTCAAAATTATTCACGTGATAAATAAAATAATTAATTTTGGAAATGATATAATTAGAGCAATTTAATATAATATATTAATTTTTTTTTTCTTTTGCTTAACCGAACAAATGTTATAATCAATATCTCCCTTCCCTTTCCCTTTCCTATTTTAAATATCCAAATGAAAGAATAAAATATCATTTACTTTGCTTTCTTTGCCTTTGAAAATCGCTTATTTCTTTTCCTTTTCTTTATTCGATAGACGTGAGATTCAAAGACATCGATATGTTTCTTATAGGACCTATCATCTATGAAACCAAAAGGACTTTGCCTGTTTTCAGGTAATGCATAATCCAACATGTATACAAAAATAGGAACTTAGCTACAGGTAGTCTCAGCTAAGCATGGTCATCAAGTAATGAAAGACACATTTTGGGGTCGAAGGCCACCTTGATTCTATTAATAGTATATGTGAATTCAGAATGTACTTTTATGATTTTATTAATGAATATTATATATTTTTAAAAAAAAAACTCAATATCTGCGATAATTTTTTTATTTTAAAATTTAAAATATTTAATAAATACATACAGCAATAATATAATTAATCTTTTAAAATAAAAATATTTTTTATTAATTAAATAATACAGAACAAAAAAAATTCGGGTCGGACCTATTGGGTCTAATTGCAAAGTCCATATGTGTGTGTTTCAAACTTTCAAAAACTTATTCAACCACAATTAGACGTATGGACACCTCTACCTTGTAGCCACAAGCAATAATAAAAAGATCTAATCTTAGTTGTAACTTGTTACATTCCGAGCATTATTTGATTTAATAAAAAAATTAATCCCACCCAAATCAACTAATTTCGTTTGGATTGCAATACCCAAACACATTAAAAAAATTAAAAATAAATTAAATATGTTTATCAAATTTCATTGATGAAATTAAAAAAAAAAATTAAAGCACCCCTTACAGTGTCTAAAAAGCGTACGTTTTAGATGCCATCAATTTTATCAATGTGAGCGTATAATTTGTATAAAAATAATAGGAAAAGAGCTAAAAATAATAATTTTGCATAATGCAAGGACTAATTTACAATTTGACCTAGTCTATAATAAGGGCAAATTAACCCGTAGACAAGCACTTTAGAAAAAAAGGAAAAGCATTGGGTTCATGAAAGATTGACTGCAGTTTGAAATTAAGCAGCATTTCATCCAGATTTACTGTAGTTTCAAAGCATTCATTCATCTAGGAAACTCTAGCACCAAATAACCATACAAAATAGTAATTATATATATATATGTATATACATGGTAATGCTTAAGGTCTGCGTTCAAGGGAACTTTTCACCAGCCGCCATTGCCACTACCACCACTACCACCATGATAGTGACTGTTGCCACTGCCAGAACAAAACCACCTCCCAGTGTTCATAATCCCTTGAGAACCAGAACTCCAACCACCTTGATTTCCAAGAACAGGACCGCCCAACTGCTACCGTCGCCGTTGCCACCATTGTGGTCAGTGGCAGCTGCCTCAGAGCGCTCCCAACTGCCGCCAGCGTATGCTCCGCCATTACTGTTCCAGCTATTCCAGCGGTTACCATTAGACTTATCCCCATATTGGTAACATTTTTATGGGCCCAACTTCCATAAGTAGTATCACCAGGGAAGTTTGTTATTTTATCATGGCTCCGCTTTTTGTCCTCATTGTTGCAATCCCAGTTAGATGACTTGGGGCCATATTCACTTTCTCTGTAGCTGTTATCAGCCCTCTCATTACCGCGGCCTCTTCCACGACCGTAGCCACGTCCACTCCCTCTGCAGTCTCCCCTGTGACTGTCCCAATTGCCGGTCCTACTGCCATAACCACGTCCAGGGCCATGACCACGTTTACCACCACCGCGCCCGCGTCCACCTACATTGTTTCCAGTGGAATTCCCAACTCGATCGTTATTCTCACTCCCTTTTGTACCAGCCCAACCACTGCACCCACGTCCACTACCACGATTTCCTCCTAAATTGTTTCCAGTGGCATGCCAAACTCTCTCGGCACCATCAAAGCTGTCACTACTTCCACCCCAACCGTGACTGCCACTACGCCCACGTCCACGTCCACAACCACGACATCCGCGTGCACCCACATTGTTTGCACTGGCATGCCAAACTCCTTCATTTCTATCAAAGCTGCCACCACTATTTCGACCCTCATTGTTGCCACCCCAACTACTGCTACAACCACAACCATGTCCAGGACCGGGACCATGATCATGCCCACCACGAGCACGACCCCCACATCCACCTGCATTGTTTCCACTTGCATGCCAAACTCCATCATCGCCACCGCTATCACCGTTTTTGGTGCCGCCCCGGCCACTGGTAGAGTAATCCCCAGGAGTATTATCACCACTTTGACCCCATTCTCTCCCAGTATTCTTGCTCCATTCACTGTTCCTAATTCCATTTTTATCCCAATTTCCACCACTGGCAACAGCACCGCTGCTCCATCCACCAGGCAGATCATCATTATCGGGGCAAAATCAATGTCATTACCCCATTTTTTAGCGTCATCGGAAGAGATACGGCCAGGGCCATTGTGCGGCCTAGGAATGCCGCTTGGATGCTTTTTCCCGACATCTTCATCTTTATCTCCATCTCTATGATTCGTTCCTGTCAATAAAGGCAGAACATAATAATAAATAAGCCAATGCATTCAGCCAGAACAACTTCATAAAATACCGAAGGCACACTCGAATATTACTCCACTGGGAGAGTCCTTCAAAATTAAATTTTCATAATTTCATGCTTAAAGCTTTTAAATCAAATGGTTTATCAGTTTTTTTCCCCACTTGGAAATGAGGCGGAAGGGTTAAGCGGGAGACCCTTTTTCATCATTGTTGTAGACCATCATATGAAATGTGCACGACTCTGGAGAAATATCAGATATCTAAGGTAAAATCTTGACACTTCTGATATAAAAACAGGCCATGGCAAGTGCTTGAGTACTACACTAAGTAATGTACTAACTTGAATCTACATGTAAGCAGTTTTCTAGATGTGGACAGTGGCGTATCTATGTCCCACGCATATTCAAACCTTGATATGCATATATAATCCGGCCTTACAAATATATAAAATTTTTTTTTTTAAAATTAAGCATACCTGTGTGTCCACACATACTCGTGTTTGACACTTGGATTCAAGATCCGGTAACTTAGGTTGACACTAACCAAAAAGAATAATTGAGACATGTGAATGCAACGTTCCACAAAATAAATAAATAAATAAAATAAAATAAAATAAATAAAAAAGCTATAAGGTTGCTAGAAAGCTTAAATCTCCTGAAAAAATACATACATATATATATATATATGACATTTATTCCTCAATTCTCTCCAAAAAGGAAAAAAGGGAATTTAACATCTTGCAAGAATAGTGGACTATGCTTAATATCTCACAAAATTGAATCTTTTCACTCAGAGACGCATATAGAGACCAAATAGATACTGAGGTCTCAAATAGGAAAGTATATGCTCTTATGCCAAGAATGATACCTTCTAAAGATGTCATACACTATGAATTCTTGAGCTGATTACAGTGTTTATTTTTTATATGAGAATAGTTCACAATAAGAATTAGAATGTTCTTCTCATTTTAGAGAAAAACACCCACTTAAAAAATTCATGCATATGCTTACACTGTAAAAATACCTGAAAAACTTTTCAATAACTAATCGATGGCATCAATATGACCCCGAAATATGGAAGATACACAACCTTGTGAGACACCTTATATCGAATACAAGGTGCAAATAACATACTTATAGCCAAATTATCCACAAGGCCAATGAGTACAAACAAAATTCAACATCATCTACATGGACATGAAAATTGAAACCATTCTTTATATCATAAAGACATCTACTTTCAAATCCTATGTTTGTATTGTTAGTTATCAGTAGACCTAGCAATATTTGATACGATCATATGAACACGACATACATAAAGCAATAAAAACACGAAATGACAGGACACGAATACAAGTCTCAAAATCTATATAATATGAGTTATTAACATATCAGATTGATATAAATATAAAATACCTTAAATACGATTATGATATGACAAAATACACAAACATGATACGAATATACAAATTGATAGGTCTAGTTATCAGGCACCCTCAGGTTCATCATATCTAGCATCTGATTAAATGACTCTAGGAAGACTAGTCCGATCAAAATGAGAATAACACTTCTTGTTGCAGTTTATACTAAGAAAAGAAAAGCTCTCAAGTTTTAGCTTAATGCAAATAACAATAGTTTTCATCTGAGCTATCGATAGCAGACAGAATAGAAGACAACATCGAAATATGTCAAGGCAAAAAAGGGATGCATGATTCTGCTGTTTAGATTGTCTCTGTCAAGACAATAGTATTTCCTTATTAGCTATCAATTCTTCGTGTAAGGTTAAATTGTTTGATGAAGTTTATTCACTTTACCTCTGAAACAGATCTGTCTTCACCATAATTAAACTGGCCTTGCCTACCACCACCAGTATATGAATTCCCAATTGCAAGATTTTTCGGTGCCAGGGATTTGTGCTGCAAAGCATCATTGTTTTTCCGAAAAAATCCCACGAGGTGTTCAATCTTCTCAAATGTTCGTTTCCTGAATTTGAATCCATTTGGAAGCAATCCAACATACTCATGATGTAGTTTTCTACTTCTTATGTATGACAGAATGAAAGTGCCTGGACGCTCATAAGAAACTCCAAAACAATAAACTATCCCCGTAGGAAATTCTGATTTCTCGGCTCTCAAGACTTCATCAATCTCTGCCTTGAAGCCCTCTTGAATTTTCGAAAACCTAGCATTTCTTTCAAGTGCTTTACCAATGGGACAACATAACGATCCATTACCTGTTTTTGACACCAAGGCTTTTAATACATGAATGTGGACAGTACGACACTAGACGTTCTCGTCAAAATAGAACAACCCCATTTCAAATATGCTTAGCATATATAGATTCAAGAAAAAAGTAACCCCAAAGTTATACATCGATATTAATATGCAAATCTCAGAGAATGATATATCTGATTTGACTTAGCAATGCACAGCATGTATGCTTTATACTGTGCTTTAGGAAAATGTGAAATAAAATTTCAGGATACTCATTGCCCAAGAATCGTGTCATATCAACGGAAACAAACTACCAACCTCATCTAAATCACCAAAAGTTTGATCCCCTATCTTTAATGGAGCAAGCTCATGATGTCGTTCTGATCCTTCCCACTTTCAGCAATGTTAAATAAGATGGACTCTTGAACTCGGACGAAAAATACTTTCAGCGACATCTTTATCTGATAGAAACTAGTAAAAAAAGAAAAAAAAAAAGAATATATCTTTTTTCAGCCACTTTGATTTTTCAACAATAACGTTAACAAGAGAAGACATGGATATATAAAACGTACCTCCATTGCTTCTTCCATTGTCTTGTTTCTAAAGCAGGGATGACTAATTGTTCTTGGCTTGAAATGCTTCTTACCAAGCTTCTCGTTAATACAGGTTTTCTGCTGCTGATTTAACACAACGACCCCACCTTCATGATAGTAAGGATCAACTTTATCCATATCTTCATATCTTCTCCTCTTCAATTAACTTTCTTTACAAGTCAGAATAGTCTGGCATTTATTCTTGCCAATCTGTTTAATCTTGCAGGATACTTTGTCCCCCTCATGCAACTTGTCTTCCAAAGAACAACCATCATCCTCATTAGAAAAGTCATCCTCCATTATTATCCCAGTCAAGCCAGAATCAAGCCCACAAAAAGCTCGTTGCAATTGAACAGACCGGACTATGGCTTGAACAAATCTTCCTTCAGCAAGTGCAGTACCATTTTTGCAACATATCATATCAAATTCTTCATCAAGTGATGGTACTTTATAGGGCTTACGAGGTTCTAGAAAACCATGGAGCAATTCCCTCTTAATCTGATAAAAGGTCTCTCTCTTTTATTTTTACCTTTCTCATTTTCATAATTACCAGAAAAATCATTAATGTCAAATGTTCTAAGGACCTACGGTTCCTTCTTAACATACTCTACAGGTGCCTCTGTAATATTATTACATATGGCCTTAGCCAATCTCTCTGCAAGTTCATATGACTCAGGGTGAATTCTTGTGCCATCCAAGAGGTCAGCATCAACGCTAGTACATGGCAGATGACATCTACGGATGCATAAAAAACCAACTGCATTATGGAAAACCTTTTCTGTCTTAAGTCCGAAACTAGCCAGCTCCTTTCTATTATTACCTGCTCTATATCCAGCAATTTCTCTTTGTAACATGGAAACTTTTTGTGGTCCGAGTCTAGAAACAAACTGAAGCAAAGGAAAATACCAGTCATGGCTCAAAGCGAAATTTATGTCAACACTCACCTGGTTTGTCGCATCAACCATCACCTGTTCAATCATCCCGTACTTCTCATCCGGTGTTAAAAAGTGCTCCAAAGAGCTGAGCTTCCAAGAAACAATCTCTCTATTAGCTCCATAAAGTGTGCAACCATATCCAATGGATTTTGGAGGTAGCGGCCAAGAGCAACAGCTCGCCTGACAATGCCTACAAAAATATTATTCAGCACCAGACAAGAAAAAATTAATTATGAAAAATATATCAATCAGCAATTAAAAATATTAAAAGATGAAGAAACAAATGTAATCACCTGGCTGTCCTGGAAACTGATCTGATGAAATCTGAGAACGTTCATAAAGCCGAGGCAAGGATTCATCGCCATAAACAACACTAATCTCACCCACAGATTGACCAAGTTCTCTAAGATTTTCCTCCAGTTTAGAAACGATCTGGTTGAGAACAAAGAAGTTACCACGAATTCAAGGAATGCTTAACTTTACACATTCTGATGACTATGCATAAATGCTTACCCTGTGTTCATGAAATATTTCCATGCATAACAGCATAAGAACACTCATAAGCCTAAAGTCGCATGCTTTTCTAAAACCACAGCTTTCATTGATCCCCATTCAAAGAACAACTTCCAGCATTATGTCTAACAACAAAAAGTGGAAGGTATGCCAGTGAGTCAATTTCGAAAAACAAAGCCAAAAATGTTTTAAATGTTTCTTCAGTTGTCAAATCCTAATTGCCCATCCAAGATAATTTCTGGCTTTCAGTCTTCAAATGAGAATAAATCAAAGGGCATTTTGGGAAATAATATATAAAATATTAAAGATTACAAGATAATATTTTTTTGTAACTAATAATCTTGGATAAAAATCAAATAATCTTAAAAAAAATCAAATTATCTTGTAATTGATAATCTTCTTTAGGAGTTATCTTCTAGGAGTACAAATCATAACTCCTCTATAAAACTAGTATAAATAGAGGTTATTCCATTATATTCAGCATAAAAAATAACAAATTCTCTTATTTTCAATTGAGAGTAATTTCCTCTCTTCTAATTTCTGAGGTGCATGAGGATATTATCTTGTGATCCTTATCATTCTCCACGGGTTAGACCGGACTCGTCCTCGAGTCAAACTCAGCATCTTCCTGAAAGTATGGCGAAAGACCGGCGACATTGAAAGTAACAGAGACTCTATAAGCGTCTGGTAGTTTAACTTTACGCGCATTGTTATTGATTTTCTCCACAACTTCGAACGGACTATTGGGTCAAGGTGATAACTTGGAATTTGGTTGGTTTGAAAATCGTTCGACTCGATAATGATAGTTGTGGATAGATTTTCAAAGATAACACATTTTATCCCATATCAAAGGATGAATGATGCTGTTCAAGTTGCAAAATCATCTTTCAAGGAGATTGTTCGTCGCCATGGCATTCCAAAAACTATCACTTCTGATCGGGATGTCAAGTTTTGATTTACATCCCATATGTGACTACAAAAAATCAGCTGGCAGATGTGTTCACAAAAGGACTGCATACAATTCAGTTTCAGGACAATCTTTCCAAGCTGGGAATGAAAGATATCTATTCTCCAGCTTGAGGGGGAGTGTTAGAAGGAAAATGATATTATCTATTTTTAAATTATCAATAGCTGTTATTGTTTTGATTCCATAAATCAAGAAGTTAAGTATTCTAGAGATAAGAATTTAAATTTAAATTTTTTAGTTTTTTTTATCTAGGACACTATATGTGAAGGTTCAAACCTAGTGTATAAATAAACCTAAACAGCTTGTAAAAAAAATACAGCATTAAGAAATTTACTGATTCGGCTTTAGTTTTATCATGGTGTCAGAGCTTTAGAAGTTCTTTTCTAGAATTCACTTAATTTTTTTTCTTTTGGCCTTAATTGCCATACTTTCAAGTTTGTTAGGCCTTCATTGCTTTCCTTTTTTCAACAATTTCTTTCAGCCTTTATTACTATTTTTCTTAGAAATTTTATCTTTCAACCCAAATTATGTCTGAAATTAAGGCATCTTCCGAAGAAAACGTTATGCACTCACCTGAAGACTTACAAAATATCTAGGTAGCCTACAGGCTAATTGGAAAAAGTTACTTAAAATAGTCACAATTTGTCTAGACATATCTTAAGGATAAAGGGAAACTTAGCCATTTAATGGGGACAGGTCCACAGCCAGAGGATCCGAAATTTGCAGCATAGGATGAAGCAGATTCTATGATAATGTCATGGCTGTAGAACACGATGAGTTTCGAAATAAGCGACACATATATGTTTTTATCAACAGCCAGGGAAGTATGGGATACTGTTAGACAAACCTATTTGAAAGCCTTAGATGCAGCACAAGTATACGAGATTAAAGTGAAGACTAGTGCCATAAAACAATGAAACAAAATAGTGACTGAGCATGCAAATTCTCTGCAGACTTTATGGTAGAAACTTGATCAGTATCGTTACATCATAACTAGATGGCCTAAAGATGCTGCAATAATAAAGAGTTTCATTTAAAAAGATCGGGTGTACCATTTCCTTGCTAGACTTAATAATGAGTTTGACCAAGTTCGAGTTCAGATACTTAGTAAGAATGAATTGCCATCACTAAATGAAACTATTTCCTTGATACGAGCAAAAGAAAGTCGCGAAAGGGTTATGCTAGACAGTTAGGATGGATCAGCTATGGCAACAAGGACAGAAATAGCACCTAAGCATGATAGAGGAAAGGCGGACTTGTCTAGATCCTCAAAGATTGTTGGAAAAGACAATAAAGATACTTTTGGTGCACTTATCGCACGAAACCAAGGCACACCAGAGACAAATGCTAGAAATTGAATGGCAAACCAACCACTACAAGTTAAGATTGAAGTTATAAAGGATAGAAATAGGGACAAACCCAAGCTCACCAGGCTGTAACACAATCAGATTCAATTCTAAAACAAAGGGATCTCAACAAAGAAGAGATTAAAAAGCTGAGAGATCTATTAGGAGCTCTAGGGAAGTCCAAAACCAATGGGACATGTTCATTGACACTCTCAAGAAAGTCCACTCTTCTTTGTGGTCTAAATGCTTCAAAAAAGGTTTCCTCTGACTCTTGGATCATTGATTCATGTGCATTCGATCACATGACCCATTCACCATCATAATTTATTACGTATTCCCCTTGTCCTAGCAATAGGAAAATTTTAGTTGCAGATGGATCATCAATTACTGTTGCAGGCTTAGGTGACATTTAAATTACACTTCAGCTCATTCTTAAAAATGTACTTCATGTTCCTAAGCTATCCACTAATTTGATATCTGTCCATAAAGTTACTAATGACATAAATTGTGATGTTACTTTATATCCTACCTGTTGTGTGTTTTAAGATCGAATCTTGGGGAAAAAAATTAGAATTGCTAAGGAAAGGATGGACTTTACTACCTTAAAACTGTAAGCAAATAGACTAGTGTCAAAGAAAACATATACTTATCTATTATTTTCTCACAGAATAGAGATGTTATTTGGCTCTACCACTAAAGGTTTGATCATCTTTCATTTAGAGTATTACAAAGAATGTTCCCATCTTTATTAAAAAAAATGTTTGCAAAGCGCAAACGAGTTTCCTTCCCTGTTAACAATAAAAAAACTTCAATACCATTTCATTTAGTTCATACTGATATCTGGGGGCCCTCTGTTGTTCCTAATGTGATTGGATCAAAGTGGCTTGTGTCGTTTATTAACGATTGCACTAGAGTTACATGGGTTTTCTTACTCAAATACAAGTCTGATGTGATGATTATATTACCTAATTTCATACTATGGTACAAAACCAATTTGGGGTAAAAATAAAAAGAATTCGATCTAATAATGCCCGAGATTATTTTAATAAGTTTTTATCTTCTTATTTTTTAAAAGAAAGTTATCATTCATGAATCATCTTATGTTAACACCCCACAACAAAATGGGATTACTAAAAAAAATGGTCACCTATTAGCCACCACCCGAGCCCTCATATTTTAGCAACATGTACCAAAAACATATTAGGGGGAAGCCATTCTAATAGCTACCCATATCATAAACAGATTGCCTTCCAAGACTTTAGAATTTAAAACACCTATAGAGCTTCTTGCTAAATTCTACCCTGACATGAATACTTTAAACAATTTCACAGTTAGAGTCTTTGGTTATACTTCCTTTGTTCATGTCATAGCAACAATAGAGGGAAACTAGATCCTAGAGCTATCAAATGTGTCTTTTTAGGATACTCATCTACTCAAAAAAGATACAAGTGCTATCATCCACCTACAAAATAATTTTTTTTACTACTAATGTCACTTTTAAGGAAGGAACACCCTACTTTACTCAGCCTTATCTTCAGGAGGAGTAATCACTAGTGGAAGACAAGGATAGGGATAACTTCTTACTAGAATAATGGCCATTACCTATGTTGGTTTACCCAGTCTACCCAAACTCAAACAGAACATCAGTCCCACCATCAGTCTACCCAAACTCAAACACAACATCAGTCTCACCCTATAGAGTCACACTATCAACTTAACCAGTTTCCATTCCAACCTATACAGCTATAGTCTTAATCTATTTTTGACACCTGGAGATATGAATAGGTGTCGTCAAAGGGAAGAGTTCCAAATCCTGAACCTGAACAAGTTCAAGATTCTTTTTCTACGTTTGAAAATAAGGTAAGCACTATATCTGAACCTATTTATGAAAGAGATGCTGATCTTTATCTACCAATTGACCTTAGAAAAAAACCTAAAGAATGTACTAAACACCCTTTATATCTAATCTCAAATTTTATGTCTTTTGATAATTTCTCTTCATCCTATAGGACATTTTTCATAAGCCTAAACATTGTCATGATTCCTAAAACTTATCTAAAGCATTATCCAAAGTGGAGGGAAGCTATGAGAGTAGAAATTGAGGCATTAGAGAAAAACAGA
>JBBYHO010000012.1:799756-817365 GCA_038382025.1 Adansonia gregorii
ATAAGGCAGATGGGAAACTAGAGAGATATAAAGCTAGGCAAGTAGCTAAGGGTTATACTCAAACCTATAAGGTAGACTATCAAGAAACCTTTACCTCGGTTGCAAAATTAAATACAGTAAGAGTCTTACTGTTATTAATTGCCAATCTCAACTGGGATCCATAACAATTTATTGTTAAAAATGCATTCCCACATAGAGACTTAGAGGAGAAAATATACGTGGATATACCACCCGATTTTAGAGACAATGTGGAGAAAGAGAAAGTGTGCAGACTAAAGAAGGCACTCTATGGCCTTAAGCAATCTCCAGAGGCTTGGTTCGGGAGATTTGCAAAGGTGATGATAACTAATGGATACAAGTTAAGTCAAGAGGATCATACTTTTTTCATAAAGCACTCAAAAAAGGGAAAGTAATAATTCTATTAGTATATGTTGATGATATAATCGTAACTGAAAATAATGTATCTGAAAAAGAATCCCTAAAGTAGTGTTTGATTAAAGAGTTTGATATTAAGCAGTTGGGAAGATTGAAGTACTTACTACGAATTAAGGTGGCACATTCTAAACAGGGCATTTTCATATATTAGCAAAAGTATGCCCTTGATCTCTTAAAAGAGACAGGAAAGTTAGGATCTAAACTTTCTACTACACCAATTGATCCGAATCACAAGCTTGGGGAAGCAATGGATGAGTCAATTATAAATAGAGAAACATATCAAAAGCTGGTTGGGAAACTCATCTACCTATCACATATAAGCCCAGACATAGCTTATGCTGTTAGTGTAGTAAGTCAGTTTATGCATAATCCAAAGAAAGTACACCTGCAGGCTGCCCATAAGATTCTACATTACTTAAAAGCTAATCCAGGGAAAGGGACATTGTTTTGAAGAAATACAGGAACAACACTTGAAACCTATACAGATGCAGATTATGCAGGATCTCCAATGGATAGAAGATCAATTACAGGACACTGCACCTTGCTTGGAGGCAATCTACTTACATGGAGAAGTAAAAAATAAAAAGTAGTGGCAAGGTCAAGTGCTGAAGCAGAAATTAGAGCTATGACCTAAGTTATATGTGAACTCTTATGGCTAAGAATACTTCTAAAAGACTTGAAGATAGTAGGAGATGAGCCTATGAAACTTTACTATGACAACAAGTCAGCAATAAATATTGCTTACAATCCTATGCAACTTGATAGGACTAAACATATAGAGATCGATAGGCACTTCATAAAAGAAAAACTAGAGAGTGGTCTGATTTGTATCCCATATGTGACTACAAAAAATCTGCTAGCAGATGTGTTCATAAAAGGACTACATACTATTCAGTTTTAAGATAGTGTTTCCAAGTTGTGAATGAAAGACATCTATTCTCTAGCTTGAGGGGGAGTGTTAGAAGGAAAAGGATATTATTAGTTTTCAATGGTAAGGATCACAAGATAATATCCTCTTGTAACTAACAATCTTGGATAAAAATCAAATAATCTTATAAAAATAAAATTATTTTGTTATTGATAATCTCCTCTAGGAGTTATCTTTTAGGATTGTAAATCATAACCCCCATGAAACCAGTAAAATAGGGGTCATTCCATTGGATTCAGCATCAAGAAATAACAAATTCTTTTCTTTTCAATTGAGAGTAATTTTCTCTCTTCTAATTTCTGAGCCATTTTTGTTACTAGAGTCGAGTTTTAGAGATGGAGAAAGTTTGAAAAATAGTTTGAAGTTAAAAACTTAGAAGTAGTTTGACAAGAATCATTATTGTCACCTTCGAAATTCATAGTTCTGATCATTTTTTAGCCAAAAAGAGGTCTCCACCGTGCTCAAGGGGTCGAAAAATCTTAGACTGGAAAGTTCCATCGTTAGAAGGTATAACATGTGCCACCGTCGGTTATGCACTCCACGAGCCGCACGCGTCAACCAGAGGTTGAAGATAACCACGTCAGTTGCTACGTCAGCATTGAGGTGTCCAGTTAGTGACACATTAGCCACACATAATGTGCCACGGGTCACATCTACCATATCATTGCCTAGTAAGCATAGTTGTCCAGCCATTGCTACATCATCCAACCACAATCTGCCGCATGTCACTTTCTCCATATAATTATCCGTGTTAGCCCTTTGTCTAGTCATCACCATGTCACCCAACCATCACTTGCCATGTGTCCTTAATTGCCATATCATCACCCAGTCAGCATATTTTTCGTAATTACATTATGAGCACTAAACTATTCAAAATTTTTGTACAACTTTTTAACTTTTAAAAATTTTTTATCAACACCTGAACGTTTTAAAATTACAAATTAACCCTTTGATTTTTTAAAATTACACCTAAGCCTTAAATTTTTTAAAATTTTATTTTGACCTTAACTTTTGAACTTAATTCCTAATTTCACTCTTAAGCCATACCTTTTGTTTTCACTAGCCTAGAATATGCCTCCAAGACAAAGATCTGTGCTCGAAGTTAAGATAAAAGAATTGAAATGACAAGTTCAATTACTATAAGAGATGGTGAATATTCAACGAGCCGAATTGGATGCACAAGAAAAGCGAATAGAAGATGATTCAGATAGTAGCAATACTTCATTAGTTGGCAATAATCGACCTCAAAAATCGATAGTCCATAATATTGGTATCAAAGTTGACATTTCATAATTTGAAGGGAAGATCCAACCAGACGAGTTCGTACAGTGGCTTCAAATAGTTGAGTGAGTGTTCGAATATAAAGAGGTGCTACAGGACCAAAAAGTCAAGATTGTTGCCATCAAGCTTAAGAAGCATGCTTCCATATAGTGGGAAAATCTTGAGAGGAAGCCTGAGCGTGAAGGGAAAAAATGCGATGCCTACTCACATGTAAGTTCTAACCCGAACATTATTATCAAGATTGTTCTCTTCAACTACATAATCTCCGCTAAAAGACTCTATATATAGAGGAATATACTAGGGAGTTTGAAAAGCTCATGATGAAATGTGATATCTAAGAAAAGGAATAGTAAACAATAGCCCGCTACTTTAGAGGGTTGAACACTAACATCGCTCATCAGGTCTAGCTTTAACAATACTGGACTTTAGATGACATCATTTGTCTAGCCATTTGTATTGAGAAGCAGCTACCCATAAGACCTTTTTACCAATCTTCTTCCTTTACCAAGAATTCTTCTGATGTTCGTAGGATTCCAGTTCAGTAACCCAACTCTTTAAGCAAGCCTTCACCTAAAGCTGCTAGAGAATCTAGCACCAAAGCACCTAAGTGCTTTAAATGCCAAGGTTTTGACCATATTGCTTCAGAATGTCCGAATTGCAAGGTTGTTACCATTATTGAAGGGGAAACTTATGTAGCATCTGAAGAAGAAGATGAGCTTATATTTGATAAAGAGCTAATATTTGATGAAGAAGTCACATCCACCGACCATGATGAAACGCTGGTGATCAAGCAAAGCTTGCACACAACGCAAGCAAACGAAGAGTGATGGCTATATCAAAATATTTTCCACACTTGCTGAGCTACCCAAGGCAAAGTATGTGATGTAATCATTAACAATGGAAGATGTGAGAATGTAGTATCCAATTACATGGTGGAGAAGCTGAACTTATCCACTCAAGTTCATCCACATCCATACAAATTACAATGGTTCAACAAAGGAAATGAGGTAAAAGTTTCTAAACAATGCCTTGTTTCTTTTTCACTTGGCAAGAAGTATCAAGATGAAGTATGGTGTGATGTTGTTCCTATGGATGCCTGTTATCTTCTACTGGGGAGACCCTAGTAATATGATCGCCACGCTCTATATAATGGTAATGCGGACACTTATTCCTTTGTAAAGGTTAGAGTGAATATCAAGTTAGCATCGTTGCCACCTAATGAATATAACCAAGGCAAGAATGAGTCCAAGCCGCTAGTGTCCTTAATTGCCAAGGAACAATTCAAGGTGACGATAATGGAAGCCCAAACCATGGGATTGTCCTGTTACTTGAGTCAAATGAAAGAGCCACCATTTTGCCAAAAATCAAACAATTGCTAGCTGAATTTTCAGATGTCATACCTGACGAAATTTCACATGGACTGCCTCCCATACATGATATCTAACATGCAATTGACCTTGTCCCAGGACCAGTAATTCCTAATAAATCTGCTTATAGGATGAGTCCCTAGAAACACACTAAAGTTTAACGACAAGTTGAAGAGTTGTTAAAGAAAAGTATAATCCAAAAAAATGTCAATCCCTGTGCTATGCTCGTACTCTTGAAACCTAAAAAAGATGTAAGTTAGAGAATATGCATCGATTTTCGAGCAGTTAACAAGATCACATCAAGTATCAATTCTCGATACCTCGACTTAATGATATGTTGGATCAGCTACATGGTGCAATTATTTTTTCTAAGATTGACCTACGAAGCGGGGAACATCATATCAGAATTCAACCTAGAGATAAATGAAAGATTGCCTTTAAAATAAGAGATGGCCTGTACGAATAGACGATAATGTCTTTTGTGTTAACAAATGTCCCTAGCACATTCATGTGTCTGATGAATGAGCCACTTCGTCCCTTCATTGAGCAATTTATGGTCATTTACTTTGATGACATCCTTATCTACAACAAGAACCCTGAAGATTACTTAGAGCACCTAGGGTAAGTATTTCAGACTCTTTGAAAGTAGAAACTCTATGACAACCTGAAGAAAATGTTCTTTTTTTGACCAATGAAGTGAATTTCTAGGATATATCATCACCGTTGAAGGTGTTCGAGTTAACTCGAGCAAGACTAAGGCCATCAATAGTTGGCCTATTCTAGGATCTACCCAAGACGTTCGAAGCTTCCATGGATTAGCTCATTCTATAGGAGATTTATCAGGAATTTTGGTTCTATTGTTGCACCACTTACAAACAACATCAAAGGAGGTAAGTTTTAATGGACAGAGCAATCTCAGAAAAACTTTAAGGAGCTGAAAAAGCGTTTGACAAAAGCCCCTATGCTAGCCCTTCGAAATTTTGACCAAGTGTTCAAAGTCAGTTGTGATGCTTCCAATACTGGGATTGGTGCCATTATGATCCCGGAAGGACATCCAAGTGCCTTCTTTAGTGAAAATTTAAATAAGGCCAAACTCAAATGCTCTACTTATGATAAGGAGTTCTATGCCATTGTCTGAGCTTTACAGCATTAGAGTCATTATTAGTTGAATAAGGAGTTCATTCTTTACTTAGACCATGAGCCCTCAAGCATCTAAATTCTCAATAGAAAATTAATGGTAGACATACCGCTTGGAGTGAAATTTTGTAATCTTATCCATTCGTGCTCAAGCACAAGGCGAAAACCTTAAATTCTGTAGCTGATGAACTAAGCTAACGTCATACTTTATTAACTACTTTTTAAGAAAAAGTTGTTGGGTTTGAAGTTATCAAAGAGCTATACCGGGATGATCCTGATTTTCATAAAGCATAGAATTACACAGAGGCACAACCTTTCCAATAGTTCCACAAGCATAAAGGTTTCTTATTTCGAGGAAAAACTTTCCCATCCCTTAATGCTTATTATGGGAAGCAATCATTTGAGAGGCCCACAATGGTAGACTAGTAGGTCACTTTAGACGAGATAAAACTATCACTTTACTAAAAAAATTTATGTTGGCCTAAGCTTGAAAGAGATATCAATAGGCATATCTAAAAATGCAAAACCTATCACTTGGCTAAGTCTAAAAGCCAAAATATGAGATTATACATGCCTCTTCCTGTTCCAGATGCACCTTAGGAAGATGTAAGTATGGATTTTGTTCTTGGGCTACCTCAGACTAAAAGACGAAAAGACTCCATAATGGTAGTTGTGGATAGATTTTCAAAGATGGCACATTTTATCCCATGCCAAAAGATGAATGATGCTATTAAAGTTACAGAATCCTATTTCAAGGAGATTATTCATCTCCATGGTATTCCGAAAACTATCATTTCTGATCGGGATGTCAAGTTTTTAAGCCACTTTCGAAGGACTCTATGGAAGAAAATGAGAGCTAAGCTTCAATCAGTAGTGCTAGCTATCCTCAAATAGACGGACAAACTGAAGTAATTAATAAGATTTTGGAAAACCTACTTCGGAGCTTTATCGAGAAAAATTTAAAACAGTGGGATCTTATACTCGCACAGGTTGAGTTCACCTATAATAACTCAATTAATCAAGCTACCAACAAGTGTCCATTTGAGGTGGTTTATAGCACACGTCTACTTAATCCATTAGACTTGACCCTTTTATTTGACCAGAGACAATACAGCACCGATAGAGGCCAAAGGGCAAAAGAAATCAAGTAGTTGCATGAACAAGTCTGAGAACGAATCCAAAAGTAAAACTTAAGATACAAGGCTCAGCGTGACAAGCATAGGAGATAATAGACTTTCAAAGTAGAAGACTTAGTATGGATATACTTGCGAAAGGAACGATTTCCAAACCTACCAAATTCTAAGTTATCACCCTGAACCGATGGTCCATTCAAAGTGATGCAAAAAATCAACTAAGTTAACTACCAGGCGCTTATGTAGTCTCTGCTATTTTCAATGTTATCGATCTTTCACCATAATTTGAGGACCATGCTAAGTTTGACTCAAGGATGAGTCCAATCCAGCCTGAGGAGAATGATAAGTATCACAAGATAATATCCTCTTGTAACTGATAATCTTGGATAAAAATCAAATTATCATGTAATCAATAATCTCCTTTAGGAGTAATCTTCGAGGAGTATAAATCATAACCCCCTATGAAACTAGTATAAATAAGGTCATTCTATTGTATTCAGCATTAAGAAATAACAAATTCTTTTCTTTTTAATTTAGAGTAATTTTCTCTCTTCTAATTTCTGAGCCACAAACCTTCATATAAACTTGACATACAGGGTAAAAGTTATGCTTAATCTCAAGAAAAGAACAAAACTTTATAGATTTCTTATGTATCATTGATTTAATACGACACTTGTAATGATTAACTTTTATAGTATCTGTAACTCCCTTGTCAACATTCAAGAAAAAATTTACTGATAAATCAAAGCAAAGTAGTCGACTATTAATTAGATCACTCCAACTATAAAAATAAATGCGCCACGTACTTCTTGTAAATCCAAAGACTTCATACAACTTTTTCAACATGTTTTTTCATTAAAAATATAAATCGTATATGTATACATAAAATTTATTTAATTTTCAAAGAAAGACGCAACAAAATGGACACAAATACTTAATTCATTGAAATAGAAGATGACACAAAATTTGAATTTTATAAGATGTGGGACCAAGTTAATACTTTAAACAAAGAAAATAAGATAAGCACCTCTAATACATATACATACCTCTTTCACATCTTCTTTCAACCACAGACAAGAGATATTTGTTGCACTAAGAACAATGACATGTGGCTAGTGATTTTTAATGAACTTAAAGACAGGTTGCCAATCATTTTTCTTGCGCTGCTGGCCATCAATTGTTTGCGATCGTAGGGTGAAGGACTTGGCTTCCAATGTATCCAACAATTCTCATGATGAATCCAACATCATAAATTTTGTTTCGGGCTTTTCAGACCCCTAGCAGCAAGTACTCTTGGTGCAACACTTTTCACTGACCCAAGAGTATTTACATTGCATGAATAAGGACCAACAGAAACCATCTCCCATAATTCCTTCCCACATGCCATAAGCAACTAGTGTTTTACTCTGGAAATCAAAAGGTTCCAATCTTCCTTCTCTATAGAAAAAAGTAAATAGTTGAACAAAGCGTCATGTGGAATTAACTTGTATTGTTCTTTCCAAAGCTAAATAGATCTTCGCTCCATCAATGAGATAGACATTATTAAAGCCAGTGATTAATTTATTCAGTATACTTTTTGGCAATTTTATAAAAACTTGAAAGAGCTTTTCTTCTTCAGCCTTTTGAATAAGAAGCCATTGAGCATAATTAAATTTAGAAAGAGGTTTGTCACGTAGCCACTTAACTCCTGAAAATTGATGAAAGCAATCATAGTCACATTTTCTTTTGGAGTAGGACTTGTCGAGATTATAACTTTGTCTATAAAAATACTACAGACATGTTTCTTGATACATGGCTCATAACTTATCTCCAGTGCAGCCTGAAAAAGTAGAGAGTTAAAGAAACAAAAAGAATTAAGACAAGCAATATTAGACATGAGTGTCAAAGCTTGCCTTGTGCCAGGTACCCTTGAGCACTAGTTCTGCTATTTCAAACATGGCACACGTAAAATTTAATGCTATCTCCTCTGGTGATTCATAAGAATGCTCCTAAAACTCCATATCTTACAGTCATGTTACACAAAATTTTAAGCCCCTACCTAAAGAAATATTTACATAAATAATACAAATGCACATATGCATATGCAAATAAAATAACCTATACAAGTGCACTAAAATTTTTTTTGAAGCAATTGGCTACATGTTACTTAGACTCTGTTGTAAGTAGTGGATATGGCTATGTGTCAACACAGATATGTTCAAATTTTTCTAAGTTTTCCCACGTATTTGAAAGGTTCTTGAAGGGTCATATCCTTGTAGCATTTTAGGATGTGAGTCAAAAATAGGTATAATGGGTATTTAAAGAAAACTAAAGAGGTAGAGCAACATAAATTTGCAAACTAAGTTGTCAAAAGTATAAGAGAAAAAAGGTTTGAGCCTTTACTCAAAAAAGTATTGATATATATACCTGAATATAAATACGTAAGCACCTCACATAAATGTAACAATGTACTTACCATTTTCTCTAAAGCAATTTGCAAACTGAGCTACTTAGAGGCATACCCAAACTGACTGACTAGCTTCCACAGGCTAGCCTTCATGTAGTTATTGTGCTATGACTTTCTTAGGGGCCTCTTGAATTTCCATCCATTTTCTCTTCAGTTGAAAGAAAATACAACCTGAACTTTACATCTACATCATCAATCTCTTCCTTTGCTTCAGCTTTATTGAGAAACTTTGAGATTGATTCAAACAACCACTTATTCAAAGTAAACCTTTCACTATTATCAATATTCAGACATTACTCCTTATAGATTTTCCTTTGTTACATTCGAAGAGCACTCTTATGCTTATGAAGAAGCAACCACATTTTGTCGAGTTCTTTTATAACCCAAAGTACTTATAAATAATGTAATAAATAAGAACTTGCTCTAACCAATCACTATTTTAGCACACCATCACAGAATTATGGCATTCGCGGCATCCATGCAACTATTGACTCCAGGGATATAAGCAAACATTTAAATAAAATGCTACCTTATGCCACTTTAATTGGCAAGCTTGTCTAACACCATGATTATCTTCATTCTCAACATCATTTTGCTCTACATCATCAACTAGACTAAGACATTCCTCCTTGCGATACATGGCAATAAATGGAATCTAGCTGAAAGAGAAAACATGCATGTAAGATTAACTTTAATTTTAAACTTAAGAAGAAAAGTTTTAGTATCTATAGCTATAAGTACTTACATCAAACTTTTCCACATGATAAAATTCCAAAAACTTCATAATATCTTCCTTCTTAATTTTGTGTAGGATATTAGATCATTTTACAGATCTTTCTGTGGATTCTTTCTTATAGAATAAAAGATATGAATTCATTACAAGTTGATTAAGTATCCAAGCACTCTCCTCTTCTATGCTCCTTTCATCAAGCAGAAGAGGCCTGGCAATTTTTTTCCATCATTTATGGAAATAAAATAGAGAAATTAATACAAGACTTAGTACCTTGAGGTAACAAATGCACCAAAATATACCTCTATCCTCTCTAGCAAGTCAATCTCCTTAACATGATTATCCCTCTCAGTTGTATACTTGTCAGCTAGAAAAAAAGGCTTGAACTCACTAGAATTATCCAGGTTGACATTTAAAGCTTGAACTTGCTTTGGATGATTTAGGGTCTCATTGGCATCACCAATAATAAAACCTAAATCATTTAAGGAAAATGAACAAAGGGTTACCACTTGCTCCAACTTCTTTTGGTTTATCTTGAACCATCTACAAAGATAGTTAGGAGAAACAAACAGATCATATAAGGTAAAAAAATTAACAATCAACCAATATTTAAGATACTTAATGATAGTCAAAAGCTTCATATAAAGTGATTCTATGATGAGTAATATTTACCTCATAGATGATCTATGTCCACAAAATTCTTCATCATCCATAATAAAATTTTTCATCTCATACTTTTCATTATCGTATAAAGCTTTCTTGTCTCCACAGATATCATTAGATAGTGGTTTCATCCTTTATTTCTTTATTTCTAAGTGGAGAAGGCAGAGGCAAGTTAAAACATCTAAGTAATTGGCAACAATTAAAGACAAACACTGAGTGAATTGTTTCTGATGTAATTAAGTTAAACAAGTGAACACTAATTTAATCAGTGGAGTAAATTACCCTTATCATCAAAAAAACTAGATTGTTCAACCACCTTAGTAGTTTTTCTAACCTTTTTGAGTCGCTAAACTTTTTGGTTTCTTGAGTAAAATTTTAGCCAGGAAAGTTAGCACAAAAAATCATGGATGTTGTAAAGGAGCTCAAATATTGAATATGGGAAAACAAACGCTTAATTTGCAAAGAAATAAAAGAATTCTATGACTATACTACCATGATTAGTTATGCAAACGGTAGCAACAGAATATATTCAAGTATATGGGGACTAGTTGGATATTCACTTTAGGAAATTGACAAATGCCTAAAATTTTGTTTTCTTGAAGTAGTTCAAAATCATCATCATTTAGGATAAGATCCTTCTTTGATCTGCAGGGAAATTAAATACCAGTAGCATTTTAGAGCTGACAAAAATAATCATGTGATTAAAATCAATCACCATTCTGCATCAAGGCATAAGTTTATTTTTTCTATTTTCCTCTTTCTTCTTCTTACTTTTCCAATCTTGATCGTTTTCATCTTCCTCCAACTTCTCATCATTGACTATAAAACCATCAGTTTCAAAATGGTCTAAATTCTCTACTCATCCCTTAGAAACAGATTCTTGACATCGTTATTCATGATAGATGAAATCAATAATAATATAGTTAACGCTAACATTATTAAAAAGAAGATGTGATATTGTGTCCGGCACATATCTAAACAAAAGTATGGTGATATGATCTTCAAGGACCCTTCAAATGCGTATAAATTTTAGAAATGAACATACCCATGTCGAACACATATTTAACACTTTCAATCTAGTAGTACCACAAATACTAATAACACAGATGCTAAAATAACACAAAATGTCGTTTTGGAAAATTTTAAGTTTAGAATATAAAAAATGGAAGCAATATCTGAACACAATGATGACCTTATAAACAACAAAGTTCTTTTTATCATTATTTTAGTCTAAACAACGGAAATAGGAAGAGAAGCAAATCATAAACTAACAGCAAAAAATAAATAAATAAATAAAAGAAAAGCAATGAAAATATACTTTTGTTGTGGTAAATAAATATCCCATGTCAATGAAATTTTATTACATTGTATCCAACTTAATGCAAATAGCATAGTGAGGGCTCTCATACTTAATAATGCAAGATATCTTAAATTTAATCAACATAGAATTTTTTATCACACCATTTAACAACCTTTCCTTTTTTTTTTTTTAAGAAAAAAAAGCTGAAGAGCTTATAGAGAGAAACATGATCATAAAAATCCCAAATTTTGAAGTCAAAAAACAAAACAAAATATCAATAATAAATAAGTCCTGCAAAAAAAAATTCATTTTAATGGATTTTTTTTTTTAAAAAAAGTCAAGCTGCACCTAGAAAGACAAATAGAGTGATGAACAATAAAAATAAATATAAAAGAAAAGAACAACATTTAGTAACCAAAAAGAACCATAAAAAAGGCTTCTATTAACATTAAATAGCGTAAGAAAGGAGCCATCTTTAGCCCCATTAATGTAAGAAGTGAAGGAAAGGAAAAATCTTTGTTCCATTACCACTATCTTCTTCTTTATCATTATCATTATCAAATGCGTCTATGTTCTCTTCACCTACCATTAACCAAAAACTAATTAAAGCCTTCACCAAAAAAAAAAATCAATAGCTAATGATAGAAATCAAGAGAAACTAGGTAAGAATGCTTTATTTCACTTTTATTGAATATCAACCTACTTTAGGGTATTTATACAAGAGTTTAGGTTGATTGTAGTTGACCAAAATTTTAAAAACTAATCCTAGATAAAATGGAAACTGCACAATAAATCCTTTAACTTAAGGAAGTCTAATATAATCCTTAATTAAAGGAATCTCATAATTTGCAAGTTTTACAATCTTTCAAATCGGACCTTATCTTCTGTAATCTTTTAAATTTGACTTTATCTTCTAACACTCCCTCTCAAGCTGGAGCATAGGCATTTTCCATTCCCAGTTTGGAAACATTATCCTGAAATTGTTTGCCATTCAACCCTTTTGTGAACATGTTTGCTAGCTGGTTTCTAAAAGTAACATATGGAATACAAATGACTCATTGTCTAGCTTTTCTTTTATAAAGTGTCTGTCCACCTCTATATGTTTGGTCCTGTCATATTGTACGGGATTATATGCTATACTTATGGCAGATTTGTTATCACAGTAGAGCCTCATTGGGCCTTCCACTTTCATGTTTAGGTCTTCTAAGATTATCTTCAACTAGAGTAATTCACATACACCTTGTGCTATTGCTCTAAATTCTGCCTCTGCATTTGATCTAGCTACCACATTCTGCTTCTTACTTCGCCATGTAACTAAATTGCCTCTAAGAAATGTATAGTACCTTATAGTTAACTTTCTATCCACTAGTGAGCCAACATAGTCAACATCTGTGTATACTTCTAGCATGACCCCTAGATTCTTTTGAAATAGTATTCCTTTTCCATGATTAGATTTTGAATACTGTAAAATTCTGTAGACAGCTTGTAGGTGTACCTCTTTAAGTTGATGCATGAACTGACTTACTACACTTACTGCATAAGCTATATCTGGCCTTGCATGTGAGAGATAAATTAGTTTCCCAACTAGCTTCTGGTATGTCTCTTTGTCTACTGTAGGATTTGCTGGTGCGTCCCCAAGTTTGTGATTTTGGTCAATAGGTGTTTGAGCTAGTTTACATGCCAACTTCCCTGTTTCCTTTAGTAGGTCCGTGACATACTTCTGCTGAAAAATGAATATACCTTTTTTTGAATGTGTAACTTCAATCGCTACGAAATACTTCAATTTTCCTAGTTGTTTGATCTCAAACTCTTTCACCAAGCATTGTTTTAGGACCTCTATTTCCTGTTCATCATCCCTTGTCACTATCATCAACATACACTAGTATGATAGTGACTCCTCATGTTTTAGAGTGTTTAAAAAATAGTGTATGGTCCCCTTGCCTTTTTTTAAACCCAACAGCTAGCATTACCTTTGTAAATTTCCCAAACCAAGCCTTAGGAGACTTTTTAAGACTATACAAAGCCTTATTCAGTCTGCATACCTTGTTTTTATCTAGATCATTCCCATATCCAGGTGGAATCTCCATATATATTTCCTCTTCCAAGTCACCATGGAGGAATGCGTTCTTTAGACCAAACTACTGTAGATCTTATCCAAAGTTAGTTGTTAATGAAATTAAAACTCTCACTGTATTTATTTTTGCTACTGGAGCAAATATTTCTTGGTAATCTACCACAAATGTTTGTGTGTACCCTTTAGCTACCAACCTTGCTTTATACCCCTCGAGTCCTCTATCTGCCCTATACTTCAAAGAGAAAACCCATTTACAGCCCACTGGTTTCTTCTATTTCGGTAATTCAGTGACTTCTTAAGTTTGGTTTCTTTCCAAAGCCTCCATTTTCACTCTCATAGCTTTTCTCTATTCCTCTTGGGATAGTGCCTCAGATAGAGTTTCAAGAACTGTAATAGAATTTAGACTCACAAGAAATGCTTTATGAGCTAGTGAGAATTTATCAAATGACATAAAATGGGATAATGGGTAGTTAGGATGTTTAGGGCATTCTCTTTATTTTTTTTGTAAGGGCAATTGGTAAATAGAGATCAGCATCTTCAAAATTAACTAATGCATTTTCTTGCAAAGAAGGTTCAGATATTATTGTTACCTTGTTTTCAGAATTAGGAGAAGCGTTTTGGACTCATGCCGGATCAGGATTAGGATCTCTACTTCTTGCATAAACCTGTTCATATCTCCAAGTATCATAAATAGGTTACAATTTTATAGGTTCTATTTGTGCAAGTTTTGTAGGTTCTGTTTGTGTAGGTTCTGGTTGTGGTTGTGTAGGTTCTGGTTATGTTAGTTCTAAGGAAAGAAAATTGTCCTTATCCTTATCTTCCATACGTGAACTCTCCCCCTAAAGATAAGTTTAAGTAAAATATGATCTACCTTCGTCAAAAGTTACATTAGCTGTGACAAAGAACCTCCTTGAGGGTGGGTGGTAGCATTTGTATCCTTTTTTTGTTGATGAGTACCCTACAAAAATACATTTACTGGCCCTAGGATCTAGTTTTCGTCTATTTTTACTATGGACATGAACAAAAAAAGTACACCAGAATATCCTAGGTGTAAGGTTATTAGAGGTCTATACATTTGGGTAAAAAGAAGAAAACACCTCCATGGGTATCTTAAGTCCAAGTGTTGTAGAGGGCAGTCTATTAATGATATGGGTAGCTGTTAGAATAGCCTCTCCCTAATAAGACTTAGGAACATGTTGCTGAAATAGTTGAGCTCGTGTAATAGCTAACAAGTGACCATTTTTCCTCTCAGCTACTCCATTTTGTTGTGGGGTGTTGACACATGAAGACTCATGAATTATACCTTCCTTTTGGAAATAAGAAGATAAAAATGGTTAAAATAATCCTTAGCATTGTAAGACCTTAACCCTTTTATTTTGACACCAAACTAATTTTGAACCATGTTGTGAAAGGTAGGGAAAATAAAACTTATTTCTCACTTGTGCTTAAGTAAAAATAGCCATGTAACTCTTGTGCAATCATCGATGAAGGATACAAACCACCTTGAACTTGTCACATTAGCAATAGTAGAAGGTCCCTAAATATCAATATGGACTAATTGGAAAGGAATAGAACTTCTTTTATTTCACACACATCACAATGAAATTCTTTGATGTCTAACCCCTTAAATAAAGATGGAAACATAAAATGTAACATCTTAAATAAAGAGTGCCCAAACCGACGATGATAAAGCCAAACAATGTTTTCATTGGATAAGAAAAAAAAAACTTAATGGTGACTCATCTTTGATACTTTTTAAATTGCTAACAGCTTCAAGGTAGTAGAGTCCATCCTTTTTCTTAGCAAGTCCAATCGTCTTCCTCGAGGCTTGGTCCTGAAAATACAGTGTGTAGGATAGAAAATCATGTTACACTTCATTTCTAAAGTAATTTTCTAGATAGATAATAAGTTTATAAAAAGTTTAGGGACATACAAAACATTTTTTAGAACTAGTTGAGGGTTGATGTGGATGTCTCTTTAACCAACTACTGTGGTGTATGATCCATCAACAACAAGAATTTTTCGATTACTAGGATAAGGAGAATAGGTACTAAACAAGGAGGATAAGTAAGTTATATGGTCAGTAGCTCCTGAATCAATGATCCACGAATATGAAATTCTATTTAAAGCATTTATACCAATAAGAATAGATTTACCTGAGAGTGTTAGAGAGCATTTCCTACTTTCTTTAGATTTTCCTAAGACTCCCAGTAGATTTTTAAGAGTCTCCACTTCCTCTTTATTAAGTTCCATCTATTCTGGTGTTGTATCAACCTCAGATTGTGCTCTAGATAAGTGAGCTTTACCATGATTCTTACTCGATCCACCTTCGTAACCCCATGCTTGACTTCTTGTGTTACACTTTTTATTCAACTTCCAACACTTTTCTCTAGCGTGCCTAGATTTTTTATAATAGGAACAACAAAGACTGTCCCAACCATCCTTTCTTGAATGTCTCAGGCTTTCTATCTACCCCGTATCCTGGATTGATAATGATTCCACCTTTGTTGTCGTTGCTGATTCAAACTGGGCCTGACTTTCTAGCATTACTCCTCGACAACTTTCCTTAGCCTGAATTAAGGCTATAGTCTCATTTAAGGGTGGCACTTCTTCTTTGCCAAGAATCTGCACCCTAACTTTGTCAAATTCCATATTTAGCCCCGCTAGGAAGTCATATACCCTGTCTTTTTCGATGAGGTTTTTTAGAATAGCAGCATCCTCAGAACAGTTAGTCTTGATGGTCCAATTCTTACCATAAGCTCTGAAGTGAGTTGGCATATTTCGTGACTGTCTTATTCTCTTGCCTCATAGCAATAGTCTTGATTTTTATCTCATAGACTTGTGCTGCATCACGTGCCTTGGAGTAGGTCTGTCTAGCAGCATCCCACACTTCTTTGGCTGTCAAGAGAAACTTAAAAGTGTTGCTGATTTCAAGGGTCATCGAGTTCCATAACCATGACATGATCATGGAATCCGCCTCGTCCCATGTGTCAAACTTGGGATCCTTTCTTTCTGGTCAAGTTCCTAAAAGGTAGTTGAGTTTCCTTTTCCTTTTAAGTAGGTTTGAGCAAACTGAGACCATTTTTTCCATTCAGCCTATCAGCTATTTGGATTTTTTGTAGGCCCCTGGGTGCATGATGTATCAGGATTTCATCAGAGACTATTTTTGAGTCTGACATATTTGGCAATTAAGGCTAAAGAGAGAAAAAAGAGAGGAGGAAATGGCAATGAAGTCCAAAAAAAAATTAAGCCTAAGGCTCGACACCATGATAGAAATCAAAAGAAAGTAGGTAAGAATGCTTTATTTCACTTTTATTGAATATTATCCTACTCTAGAGTATTTAACAAGAGTTTAGGTTGATTGTAGTTGACTAGAATTCTAAAAACTAATCCTAGATAAGATGAAAATTGTACAATAAATCCCTTAACTTAAGGAATTCTAACCTAATCCTTAATTAAAGGAATCCTATAATTTACAAATTCTATAATCTTTCAAATCGGACCTTTTCTTTTGTAATCTTTCAAATCTGACCTTATCTTCTAGTAGCTAAATACTGAAAAGAAAGAACAACGAATAAAAACCCATGCATTAGTTATGAACCTTCTTTTTCTCCTAAATTATCTTCGTTAGTTGAAGTTAGCTTTTTTCTCTTCGTTTTTAACTTAAATGTCAAAAAAAGCTTAGAAAATTGATGGATTTGTACTTTTTTTCACGTTTTTTGATATAAAGTTGAGAAATAATGAGAAAACAATTCCAGTTTCAAGAGTGTGGCAGAAGAAGACCAAATAGTTAGCAGCTTTGAAATACAACAAGGAATCAGAAATGGTTATGTACTATAAGGGTATATTAATGGCTTTTCTTCCTTCGATGACAGCTTTTTGAATCTTATTTACAAAAATGCCATTGCCTTTTTGCATGCTAATATTCATTATTTTTTACTTTTTGCTAGCGTGCACATAGCTTTGAATTTTGGTTTAGGGAGTTTTGAGGGCTTTTTGGTAAATTTATATTTTGCACGATAATCGAGCTCTTTCTTGTGCAACAAGTCTCAAATTCTTTTTTTAACAGATAAATTTGTTAGACCTTTAGGTGGTGAATGAAATCAAGAGGGGGG
>JBBYHO010000012.1:850267-863087 GCA_038382025.1 Adansonia gregorii
TAGTTATAAATTTGATCAATATTAGACATAATTTTTTGTAAATTAACGATCATTAAAAAATTTCAGCCTTACTACTTAATTGATATGATTTTTTTATATTTGATAAATTTTTTTAAAATATATAATATAATTGATAAATACTTAATATACAAAATTTATTTTATCTTATTTACTTCATATTTGAAAATATTTTTTATATATAAAAATTAAAAATATTTAAACTTTGATAAACTCAAAACAGTATATCAAAATATACTAATACCGATATATATTTATATTAAAATAAAAATAATACATCTATCGATAGGATGCCGACTATCTTGGAATTGCATGCAACGGCAAAACACATCACTGTGCTGCAATGGAGGTTATCCAAACGGCTGAGAAAATCAACCAAAATCAAGCTTTCTCACTATGGGTCTACTTAGATCCAAATGAAGCCTAAAATAATGATCAGATTCAACACTGAAATAAAAAAATAATAATATAAAAAATATTTCCTCAATGAAATATTTTAGATTTTGACCATTTAATTTATATCAAATTATAATAACAATTGCAACCATCCAAAGATGAGTATTAACTTTTATCCTTCTAAATAGAGTATCATAGATTTGGACTTATATCGTTTTCTAATTTGTTAGAATTCAACCAATCATACTTTGTTTTAGAATAGTCCATTTCTAGTTCTGTGCTAATTATTATCTATCAATAAAAAAACCTTTAAATTTAATTATTTAAATTTATTATAAAAATATATAAATATAAAATTTAATATTGTTTAAGTAAATAAAGAGATTATCGTTTGAGTTTAAGCTTGACTTAAATATAAATATAAAAGAATTCAAACCATGATTCAACTTGACCGAATAAATCTACTAAGAAAAGTAAAACTAAACCTTAAGTTAATCTTCATCGAATTAGCCATGAAGTAGAAAAGCTTCATAGATCCTACCAAAGTCAGCCATCATCGACCCTAGATTTATTTAATCACAAAATATCAAAGTTTCTTTATTTATTTATTTATTTAGTTTTGGGATAACTATGCAATAATTAAGGAAATATTTAATATGGGTTTATAGTAGGTAATTATCTTAGTGTCTTTCCCCAAAAAATAAAAATTAATTCCATTAATATCAAACTTAGTAAGGAAAGATATCATATTTCTTTTTCTAAATTCCGTACTTCCTTACATTCACACATTCGAATGTACACAGAAAAATTCAAATAATAATAATAATAATAATAATAATAATAATAATACTTTTATTTATATAAAAATGTGTCATAGTAGAGCTAGAAATTAAATAAGAATAGAAGTTTAAACTTTAAAAATACCCAATCAAAACAAGCATGTAATCTTCACTAGGAATTAAATAATTAAAATAGACTGAAATAACAATAATGAAAGCTTAAAACTAAATTAAAATTGACTAGACTGTAATAAGAATAATTAAAGCTTAAGGGACAAATCAATTTCCGAAGAAGCATTCTCGTGATCAATTTCGGATGAGTTGTTTACTGCAACAATTGCTTGAGAAATGTCACCAATGCTGCGAGTTGCACCAGTTTTTTCAGTTCTTGAAGAGTTTGAAGGCCCTGGGATTCCAAAACCTCCATTGTTGATGCTTGGCCTAGAAGAGATTGAAGGCCCTGAGGTTCCTAACTCTTCATTGTTGATGCTTATGCCTGGCTGAGGAGGGTTCATCATGGTTGGCCTAGAAGTGTTTGAAGGCCCTGAGATTCCTAACCCTCCATTGTTGATGGTTATGCTTGGCTGAGGAGGGTTCATCGTTGCTTGTTGCTTAGAAGAGTTTGAAGGGGCTGAGATTCCAAACCCTCCACTGTTCATGTTTGTACCTGTCTGAGAGGGGTTCATCATGCCTGGCCTAGAAGAATTTGAAGGCCTTGAGACTCCAAACCCTCCATTATTGTTCATGCTTATACTTGGCTGAGGAGGGTTCATCATGCCTGGCCTAGAAGAGCTTGAAGGTCCTCCAAACCCTCCATTCATCATGCCTTGCCTAGGCCAACCATAACCAAAACGATATCCTCCGGATGATGTCCATGGATATGATGGTTTATGAATCATGGATTCTAGTCTAACCCCAAGGGATGATGATCTACTCAAAGATCCATAAAAAGGGTGTGAAGAAAAGCTTGAATAAGAGTTGTAGGGAAAGTTTGGGGGGCTATAACCAGCATTCACATCGATCCCTTGACGCCTTTTGGCTAAAGCACGTTCTTGTTTGTGAGCATTTTGGTGACCCCCTAAGGCTTGTGAAGTGGAGAACTCTCTCTTGCAAAAGTTGCAAGAGAAAACCCGACTTACATCAGATCTCTTCTCACGTAAATTCTCCCGATCACCAGAGTGATCATTCGAGCGAGACGAAGTAGGGTTCATCGGGGTGAAAAGACTGAGTTCGATCTTCGATTCGCGTCGTGCATCATCATCACCACCACCACCATCATTCGAAAGCCTCAAGTCGAGCATAACATCACGATTCGATTCGATTTCATTTGATTTGACGCCAGCTTCATTGATCATGTTCAACGGAACTCCTTCCATGGCTTTGGAAGGGCATGGATTTGCTGAATTTGCACCAATTGTAACCATGGCCAAAAAATATTTTTGGGGTTTTGGGGTAAATTTTGAGAGAGAAATGTTTAGTTTATATTGAAGATTTAATTTATCTAGTATCCTTGCAATTATGGTAAGAAATCCCGCTATGAAGTTGTTACTTGCATCATTTTAACACAAGATTGAAAATCATAACTAGACATTGTCGAGATTTCGTGGCCTAGGAAAAATATTGCCATAAAATTTATCCTAAAGTACTATATGAACACAATTGCCTAATTAGTAGGTCAAACTTCTATAAAAGATTCAATTATATTTAATAGAAATTCATGCATCAACTTTAAATAAATTAATGTTTACATTCATTGCCGTAAGAATAAGAAATCAAGAATATTTATTTCTTAAATTAAAAATACTAATTAGACAGACATCCATCAATTACATCATAAATTAGTAATTCCTATGATTCTGAAGTTTAGATAATTATGTACTTAAATTACGCCTTGATAATTTTGCCATCTGTTAATAGCCTTGTTTCTTTTTACCAATTTTTTATAACAAATGAAAATTATATAATCACAAGTATGCTTACATAATAATGAAGATTATGAATGATAAAAGCAATGATTTAATCAAGCTTAATTGAGAAATTAACATTTTAAGTAAACTTTGTTTGAATTAACAGAGAAGCTTCCCATATATATAGAATTAAAGCATGGCTGGTTTATGATAATAATGAGAATAACAACTTCCCATTTTTTTCCTATGATACCATAAAAATTCATGATTTTCTTTTGAAAATTATCCAAGGAGGCTGTAACTTGAGAATAAAAAAGAGTTTTAGATGTTACAATTTAAACCCTAAATCTAATGGATGTCATTTTCTTGAGGGCATTAATCTTTAATTTCTTAACTTATTATAAAAATTCATGATTTACTTTTGAAAAGTATAGTATTTTTTTTCGCAAAAAAAGCTGCAACTTGAAGATAAAGGGGTTGTAGATGTTACAATCTGAACCATAAATCTATTTGAATGTCAACTCTAATTAAGGATAATTATATGAATCAATTAAAATAAATCTCGAGTTCTTTGAAAAATATCATAAAAGTTATATATAGTTCTTATTTAAAAAGTGGTAATTGAGTTACTAATTGTGTGATTTGCAAGTAAGAAAACAGAATGAGTTTGGGAGGTAATATATTTGGCAGATAGAGATTGAAGGCATTTAATTTTACTGCCATTAAAGATAAGAATGAAGCTGGTTAGGAATAAATTATAGTAAGATTCGAAAATTATGGCCATTGTTTAAGCTCTAGTTGTCATCAAGCTGTTCTTGCCCTAAATTAATTGAAGTTAGAATCAGATTTCATTGAAGAATTTAATGCTTAGAATTTAATACCATTTTTGACGTAGGTAAACCCTAAATCATAAATTTTTAAATTGGAAACCCTAAAATTAACTTAAATGTAATCTTGACATTAATGAAAGTAATTTGGCTTCTGATCTGACATAGAGAAGATTGTTAAACTAAAATGGTTGCCTTTATATGTGAGAATGTGAAGAAGAAGAAGAAGAAGAATATTAAAATATTTACAAATTAATAATTATTATTTTATAACAAAAACAATAAGATTAAATTATATGAGGATTGATTAAAATTTATTATTAATCAATTATGATTAATAAATGAGTAAAATAATCTTTTATATTTATTTCAATCATATTTTTTTAAACTAACCAAATTTATTAATACTATTTTCAATATATGTCATTACAATAAATCAAACCTAATAAAATAATATTATTGAGACTAAGAAGTATTATTTTAAAGAGATATTTATATTATTCATAAATAAATAAATTATTCACTTATTTAAATTTTAATAATGCAAAACACCAAATACAATGAAAAAATTATCTAAAGATGAAGAAATAATTCAAGGGTTATGAATCTACATAATCGATTATAAAAATATGATATATTTATCGTATTTATATTTAAAAATTATTGATTTAAAAAACTTGAATATTTAAAATATAATATGATATATGGTATGAATACAGATTAATTAAATTGTACACACTAATAATCAAAATAAGCAAATGGCTATATTCCAAAAAAAAAAAAATTAAAGTATAAAAGTTAGTAAGTCAATGCAAAAAAGTATTACATATAGTTTTTGCTCAATTATGTATTTTAATAGTTAAATCTTAACTTTAAACTACTTTTCAAGAAAATAAGATTAAAAATTTCTTAATATATTTATATATATAACACATATTAAATATTTCAATAATTTATGTTTGGGTTGTAAATATTAAACAAAAATGGGTAATAGATGTGAGATGATGTAATGATTTATAGGTCTGATACTGTAAACATAATATAATTATATTACATGGACATATAAAATAATATTATGGTCCACTATTTTTTATTTTTTATTTATTTTATTATCTTATATAAAATTAATAGTATAATCATCTTGTGGATTTGTAACTCATTAATTACTAGTATGACTTTCAATATAAACATATCATATATTTACATATACAAGAGAGTAAAAAACTTAAAACATTGCATTAAATCTTTTTTAAAAGAATTTTTTAAAAAAAAATTAGCATTTTATTCTTTATCATTTTAAAAAATTTTATTTATGACTCAACTATCTAATCATAAATTAAAATTTTTTATATTATTATCTTAATATGAATTTAACTTTTAAAATTATCGATATTAGATGATAGACATATGTATTTAGACATAGACTCATAAATACATTAAAGGTTAATATTACGAGCTTAAAATATAATATTTTGATAAAATTATTATTTTACTATATATAATAAATTTTAAAATTTTACATTAAATCAATAAAAATATTAAAATAAAATTAATAATTAAAATTTTTATTTTATAAAAATATTCAATTAAAATCCAGCTATTCTGATTTTGAATATTAAATTCAAATTTATAATCAATTCATTCTTATTTGAATTTAGTTTGCCAAGATTTAAATTTAAAAAAAAAAAAAAAAAAGAAAACAAAACAAATACCCCAAAAACGATTAGGTCAGTCATGAAACTAAAATAACAGCCCAATAAAATCACTACAGGTGTAAACAAAAAATAAACCTCTCTCTTCATATACGAGTAAGGTCTCGATTCTATAAACATGGCCTTCAAGTATTGGCCTGTTTAATCCTCACATTACCGGAGCTGTGGCTTTATCAACCAGTATATACTTGACTTCGTTTTTATTTGTCTCTTTTGCATTCTAAGTTTTTTTTCTGCGAAAACTTGTACGGACGGATTTCGATTTTCAAACGGAGACTTACATTTTTTTTTTGTTTGATTTTATGAGCAGTCTTCGGATCTGAGATGGGTTTTCTTTTTTTTTCTTGTTGGATTTTGATTTCACATTTGAAATGATAATAACAACAATGATTTCCTTATGACGTTTTTGTTTTTTTTTTTTTACAGAAAAATCAGTTGTCTTTTTCCGTTTCAGCTTTTTATTTTTAATATTTTAGTAATTTAATGATCCAAATCTGGCAACCAAACCATGAGGAAGAAGCTCGATACACGTTTCCCAGCTGTAAGCTTCCTACACTTTTTTTTTTTTTTTGCTTTTCGTTAAATTTGTTTAATTTCTTTCCTTTATCCTATGTTAATTTGTTTTGGGTATTTGATTTTTGATTGATTCGGTTGAAATTGAAATCTGGGTCTCTTTTGGTTTTTTATTTCGTGATTTCTTTCGTTGCTGGGATTTCGATTCACAGGATTCTTTTGTGTGTGTGTGTGTGATCTGGGTCATCATTAATTTGGCATATATTACTTGATGCTGTTTTCAATAATTAGGGTTTTTGAAATCTAGTTAATATATATTCTTTTAATTTTATGGAATTTCCATGAATCCGTGTCAGATTTGTGGTTTTTTTATAGTTAATATGAGAATTCCATGTTTGTTTTGGATGGTTCTTCAACATTGATCCATTTTTATAGAGCTATGGAAGTTAATATTTTCAAAACATGATTTCTCTGAATTGTAATTCTTATGCTTTGGTTAGTTTCAAATGAATTTGGCGACTTGGTACCAAAATTCAGTTGATTGATGCTATGGCAACTAGGTTAGGAACATAGTGAATTGGTTTTATATTTTTATGTAATTGGGGTCAAATTTTCGTTATTTAATATGAGGAGGACATGGTGACACAAGATTTCTAGAGAATTGGGATACAACAATAAAAAATATATATGTATTTTTTATGCAATAATATACTATAAAAATGTAAAATTTATATTTTTTTCTATTAAATTTTTTACTTTTTAAATCTTTTTAATGCTTTAAATTTTTTTTTTTTTTTTGCATTTAAAAACTTGACCCTGTCCAATTGTATTGTTTATTTTTTTGACATGTTCTCATATATCCACATGTATTCTGTCATGTCGGACAGTCCACTGACAGAGGTGCCGTGTTTCATAGTTCTATATGTTGGTTTTACGTATATGAAAGTGAAGAACACCATTAAAGGTTGATGCCAATCTTTGTTTTTTTTCCCTGGTTTTGGGATGCAAACACTATAATTTGTAGTTTATATGTATTTCCATCATTTTTTTCCTTCTTGGTGTCAAATAAGAAGGTGCCAAGTGATCTTTGTTTCTATGTGAACTAAAGATGCTGTCATACGTCTTGAGATTTCTTTGGTTAGAAAATTTTAATCTTTTCAAGAAAGTAGTTATTCTTCAAAGGGTTTGCAAAGTGATTTGCGTGGTCTTCTGAGCATGGTTCAGTACTAATCCACTGTTTTAGCAGCCCTGTTGAAATATCAATGGTCAGTTATGCATTATGATTTGTTTCTTCTTCTTTACCTCCTTTTTATTGGAAGCTGGAAAAGAGAGAATTTTTTTGATTGTCCACAGCGTACCAATATTACAGCAGAGGAACTTGGGATTTGATTTTTCTTTTGGCATGGACTTGTGATTAGATTACTATCAAATCAACTGCCTGTTTTGAATCCTTAAGTAATTTTTGTGTTAATCTATCATATTCATGTCTGGTTTCAACTTTCAAGTGCTAGATGATTACAAATGTTTATGTTAGCAGTTTGTTATGGTGTGCTTGTCTCTGGTTTCTAACTCCACTCTTAAAAGTACATGCATCTCCTCTTGTATCACTAGTCAGACTTTGGAATCTATAGTATCAATTGGGCACCTGTCGTTTTAAAGAATTGCAGGCAACTCTTAATAAATCTTCAGTATGACTTTTTTCATCGAGCTTTAAGTAATCGTCTCAAATAGCCATACTTCGAGCTATAACCTCAATTGATGGTTGGTACTCAGTAGGCTGCAGAGTGTCTTGCTTACTAACATATACAGCTTTAGCTTCTTGTTGATCATCCTGTTTTAGTATGGTGTTATAATCCTTAGCAGTGTTCTATCTAGTTGTTATTTGATTGTTTTGAAGTCAAAACCTGGTAAAATGAGTGAGCTTCATAGATTATTTTCATTATGTTTATGGTCTTAAACCAGTAACTTAGAAGGACCAATGAGGTGATGCTTTCTCTTAATGGAGTGGCAAGGAACGTTCTGTGTCAACAATCCTTTCTTCTTGCTTTTATATTTGTTCTACTGATCTTAGGTGCTGCGGAGTTGTTTTGTTATATTAGGATATCGCGATATTAATCGATAATGTTGATTGCTTATAATTAAAATATACAGTTTTAGGGTTCAACACTACGCATATTGTTTGTTCCATCTTTCAGGCTCTTTTTAATCTGCAAAAACTGTGCAAATAAAAGAATGATTAAAAAGTTTTTCAATATCAAAATGTTTTTCTGATGTTTTATGTATGTTGTACTGTAGGACCATGGGTTGCATTGTCATCCCTGGCTATGAGCCATCTTGGAATAATATTCCTTTATCTATGGTCTTGTTACCAATTTTACGGATTTTAGCTGGGATTAGTGATGAAACTTTCAAACATATTTATTTTTCAGGCTCGCATTAAAAAAATTATGCAGGCTGATGAAGATGTTGGGAAGATTGCATTAGCAGTGCCTGTTTTAGTTTGTGAGTGGCTGTAACCTTCATGATTTTGCCTAAATAATTCCCCCATGCATGCATATTACTTGCTCATGCTTCTTTCTATTGACTTGCAGCTAAAGCGTTGGAATTATTTCTACAAGACCTTTGTGATCGTACTTATGAGATTACCCTTCAGAGAGGAGCAAAGACCATGAATTCATTGCATTTGTAAGTGAGGATTAACTTCATTATTCTTTATAGCATGCGATGATTGTTGTCTACCTGAGAATTTAACTTTCTTTCTGCATTTATTCAAGTTTACGTACACATAAATGCTTTTGACCATTTTGTTTCGCTTTTCGTAGTTATAGGTATGTGCACTAGTTAAAGGATGGCAAAATATAAGTATGATTCCTTAGACGCTATGTTGCTCTGACTCTTCATTTTTCTTGAAGCACTAGTGTTCAACGCATATGCGGACATGGGAATGGGGATTTGACCATCCAAGGATCCTCCAAATACATGGAAACCTTGGAAAAAATTGAAAATATCTATGTCCGACGCTCACATTGTAGTCCGAGTAGCATAGCTTAGATGCTTCTTGGAGTTTGACTCCAAAGTTTTGGTCAATAGGCTGTGTAAAAGTATTAGTAGTTTCGTACTATGCTTTTATAACTCATTCCCAGTTTCTCATTCATTTCTCTTGCATTAATAAAAAGTTCAACCCTAACTTATTTGGTGTGGGAAAGAAAATTGGGAGAGAGAAAGAAGAGAAGATTAGAGGGTAAAAAGAGAGAGAACCAACTACAGAATTAGATTCAATACCACCAAAGATCCAAAGACTGCATGAAAGTAACAAATTTAAGTATGTACTTACAAGTGATATTCTAGTTCCCTCAAAATAGCAGCTCCCAAACGTTATCCTAATCCTAAATATAAATTGAAGCCTCTCTTGGCCCATAATTACTACTTTGCTTTTACCAACTTTGAGCTTCTTTCTTCTTTTTATTTTTATTTTTTATTTTTTAAAAAGAACCTCAATTACAACTTTTTAGATTATTCTGCTAAAAACTTCTTGTAATTGTTTACGAGCAAATTACCACTGGCAACTACATTTGCTGAAGTGCTTTTTTTATTTGCTGTTTTCTTTTTGTGATGTAGAAGTGCTCATGTTAGTATTTAGCGGACTAAGAATGTTTGAAATTTTTTTTTTTTTTGGTTTTTTCCCCGGAAAGATGCACTTTATCAATAAGAGAAGGAATTACTACAATATCATATCAAGAGTGAAGTAAATAAATACATAGAAAACCAAAACCATCAAAATCACTGCAAACTAATATAAAGTAACAGGATATGATAACATCAAGATTCCACTTTGATCAACCAACATCTATTTATGTTCTCATACAAGATCTTTTTGGGGTTTTAGGGGTAAGTGGAGGCATGCAAAGTCTCATAAAATGCGTTCTTTCGTTTCAGTTATAGGAATTACCATGTTATTCTCGCTCTTCATTTTTCTTAAGGTACCAATGTCCAATACTCATGTCTGACGCATTCAAACCAAGGTATAGGGTATGATACTCCAAATATATGGGAAGACTTAGAAAAATTGAGCATACCCATGTCGGGCGCACATCTATATCTGACACTTACCTCCAAGTTTGAGCAACATAGGAATTACTATACTGAAATTTATCAAGAGATATTACCTTTTCTGACAAATTTGATTCCTAAAAGATTTTAATTCTATGTTGGACCTGGTCTGGGTGTCCTCCTCTTTGGGTCACAGTATTAGATAGAGATCCTTTGTGAAGATTAGATGGTACCATATGAAATTATGTTGTTTCTAACCTTGCTCTTTGTTTCCCCCTAGTGATATATATTTACAATGTATTGTGCGTCGATCTAACTAAAGTGTCCGACTGAACTGCAGAAAGCATTGTGTACAGAGCTATAATGTATTTGATTTTCTAAGGGACATTGTCAGCCGTGTTCCTGATTATGGTCATGGCCATTCTGATGCTGGTGCTGATGATCGAACTGTTTCCAGGAGAAGGTTAGTGAAAGCATGGCTTCTTTCTTATTTCTCACTTTTTTTTTTGAATTCATAAAAAAGATTTGCTTAATTGGTGATATGTTTCCGTATTTTTCTGCCAGGAAAGCTGCCGGAGATGAAGTCAATGACAGTGATGAAGAATCCAAGAGGAGCAGAATGGTAAGATGGCTTCCATTCAATACGTATCTGATATACATGCTATCAGAATATAGAACATAGGATGAGCTCATGTGTAAATTTAAGAATGAATGATCCTAAATGTTTTTCCTCGGTGAAAAAGAAGGTTTCCGGTTTAAAAATTAATCAGTGAACTTCAGTATATTATGCTAAGACCATATTGCT
The DNA here is from genome assembly GCA_038382025.1 of Adansonia gregorii. Classification (NCBI taxonomy): domain Eukaryota; kingdom Viridiplantae; phylum Streptophyta; class Magnoliopsida; order Malvales; family Malvaceae; genus Adansonia; species Adansonia gregorii. The sequence continues at coordinate 861,275 of JBBYHO010000012.1, forward strand.
CTGACTCTTAATATTTTCTTTAGATGCCCACGTCCGATATATGTCCGGACATGGGTATGAGGATATGTTTTCTAAGGACCCTCCGAATACATGGAAATCTTGAAAAATTGAAAATAACATGTCAAACCTCTGTCCAACATTCACACCTAAGATAGGTGCTAGGTATTTCTGCATAAGGTTTGTTCTCTGCAATGTGTTTATTTTAAATATTGGTAAATTTTAGTACTTTCAGTGAAAGGCCTTTTTGCATGTAATATAATTTCAACTGAAGTCATTCATTTGTTTAATTTGTCACTCAAATATAATTATCCGGAGCAATTTATTTACTTCTATGTTTCGGTACTTTCGATAACTGACTTCCTTTACGTGTAGCCTATGCAGCATGATGTGGGTCATGCAAACACCAGTGGCAGAGGAAGAGGCCGGGGACGAGGTAGGGGACGTGGAAGAGGAGCTCGAAATGCGGAAAGAGATTCTCATCGCGAAATAGAACCAGAACCCTGCTCAAATCTTCAACAAAGCAACAAAAGTTATCCAACCCCTGCAATGGAGACAGATGATGGTACTGAGTCGAAAGAACCAATGAAACAAAACACAGTTGGTGAAGATGCTAACCAAGCTATTTGGAATTTTGATCTGAATGCTGAGGTAGACGAGAACGTGGATAAAAAGGCCTCAGCAGGCACGGCTACAGTTGCTGCACCAGCAGCAACAGCAGCAGTGGCAGCAGCTCAGCCTTCTTCGGCAGACCCTGCAGCAGAGGCTAAACATGAAGAATACCCAGGCTGGTCTATTTCCGATATGGATAAAATGGCTATTGATCCTCTACAACTCGCTCAGCTTGGTGGAAGGCTAGATGAGGATGAAGAAGATTACGATGAGGAAGGGTAAGTAGTTAAGGATCAGGACTCCTTGGAAACTTAGTGGTTGAGATCAGATTAGCATATCAGTAGAAAGGTTGAGAAAAAGGCAAAATAGTAAAAAATGACCTCATTGGAGTATGAAAGTGCTATCCTATGTAAGGTCTGAAGCGCTCAAATGCATTTCTCTCTCTAAATCTCTGTTTATCCTTTGTCGTCATTCACTTTCCGTTTTACCATTTGCTAACATAACTTTAAAAGGGTAGCTTTCCTTCTCCCAACAAGAAGACCGTAGTCCGGAAGCATGCTTGTTACTCGATAAGCGAATATGGCTCTCCTTAGTGTAACAGAATTGCCCTTAGAAAATCTGTGTTGACTATGAACTGTTTGCTGGTTTTGTTTTCAGATTTGCTCATTAACTTAGTTCATGATTGTCAGTCAAATTCAGCAGAGTCCTTTTCCATTTCCGTAATTGCTTTAAACCTAATATAGTCTGCCAGTTTCTTATGCTATCATCATCATAGGCAGTTCTTTGAACTTGGGCTGCCATTTGCACTTTTACCAAGTCCAGCAATGGGAAGAATCCAACGTTTTTCAGGCCATGTTTAAGGAAGGAACAATTCCTCCAGAGTGCCAGGAACTGAAACGGGTAGTCTTTCCTGCTGGCTGTGGGGGACTCGTGTTAGTCCCATGTAGTAGTTTCAAGTTTCTGTTATGTTTCAGTGCGAGGGCATAGTTGAAAAAACTGGACCGGACTGGCCAGTTGACCCGAGAATCAGCTGGTTCGGCAGGTCAATGGTATATTAAAAATTGGATTTTTGTTATCCGTTCGAAACAGCTAAAAAATCGAAAAATGGAAAAACCAGTAAAAAGCGGTAGAATCAGATTTTACAATTTATTTTTACAATTTTTTTAATTTTCCTTTAGAATTTGTAGAATTTATTTATTTATAT
>JBBYHO010000012.1:883229-906736 GCA_038382025.1 Adansonia gregorii
TATATATATATATATTTTATATATCTTATAGAAAGTTGTATGTTCTTAGTGAAGAATTGTAACTAAAATATATTAGTATATTTCAATCCACTGACTTGTAGAACCAAACAAGAGTAAGGCAATAAAATAATGATTTTTTAGAAAGCTTTTAGCTTGGCTGTGCGCTTCTAAGTACTGCACCCGAGTATGAATGATATTACTAATAAAGAATTTGGAAACACTTAGTGGTGAAAAGATGATTTTTTTAAAAATATATATATATATAATTTTAAAAGAAATTAAAAGATAAATATATAAAAAAATATAGTTTTTTTTAAAGGTGGGTTGTTATTTCAAGAGTAAAATGATTAGATAATTTTTTAAATTTGAGTAGTTTTTAAGAAGTGAGAGTTAATAAGAAGTGGTGGGTGGTTAAGAAAAAAACAAGTAAAAAAATTATGCTTCTTAAAAAAATTAGTGGGTAGTTTATTTTTAATTAGAAAAAATAAAATTATCTTTAAGCTTATATTATTATAGATATTTTTAAATGTTTTTAAAATGACCGAGTTGGTGCGCATTTAACTTCTGACACCAACTCAAGTCATTCTTTTTATCTTAATAAAGATTAGAGCAAGAGAAAATATTAAAATATTAAAATTTCTGCAAATAAATAAATAAACAAATAGAAGGATTTGAAAAATATTTTTTTAGGGATTTTATAATCTTTTAACTAAAAAGGTAAGAAAATACTTATTATTAATAAATTTGATTCCCTATGGTTTAAAATAGAGAACTGTTTGGAGACGAAGTAACATCTAAAAGTAAACTAAGAGCCAGGTTTCTCTCAAAGTTTGTAGCTTAAATTTTCTGAAAGCTCTTTGATTAAGTAAGTTATTTATTAACATTTTTTAAATAAAGAAATAAATAAATTATGTAACCAAATCACCACATAAATTTCTACGAAACATAGAATGTTTCTAAAAGAATTGATCTTACTAGGGGTCATAGTTCTTTTTCTCATTCTTGATATGTATCTTGATAATAAACAGATGTCTCGAATTTTATGAAATTATGGTCTTGTATCAAATTTTTTTAAAGATTTTTTTAAAAGAAATTAATTAATTAAACTTTAAATTTTAAGAAAATTTGATGCAAGCAGCATCCAATAAGTTGGACGCTGCAAGCGTCCACTAAATTGGACGCTAACGTCTAATACATTGGACTTTTTTTTTAAAAATTTTTTAAAGTTAATTAAATATATATATTTTTAAAAATACTAGATATATTTTTTATGCACATGAATAAGCACTCATTTGATTCTATTGTTGTTCATTTTGTATGTGTTCTTTTCCACTATAGCCAACGAACAACCTTCTCGCGCTGCTTAGGTTCCTATGAGGAAGAGAAAATATATTATTTCTAATTATGTTTCTTCGGCTCCTCTTCGTAAAAAATTCATATTCGTAAGGATAGGGGTCGTGTGCCTCCTTCAGTTCCTAAGGATTAGTCTAATCAAATTAAAAGGAGGAAATGTCCGCTTCTAAGGGCAAGTTCATAACAATGAAATTGCTATTTATCCAACTCTTCTTGCTAGTTATTCTTGGCAAACATTGGTTTTGAAGCGCGATTGAGTTGTGGAAAATATATTCTACTTGACTTTGTTGCAAAATTTCGATTCAAACATGAAGAATTTCCTCTTTTGGTGACTAAGTTTGGCTCGATTTCATAACCAATTCAAGGTTCGGAAATTTGGGTGAATAAAGTCTTAAAGAAGCCTGTTTATGTGAAAGCTCTTTATTCAGTGGGAGTGTTTGATGTTGTGCGAGTCACTTCCACACTTTACATTCACAGAGAAAGAAGAATATATGTGTAGTAGGCTATTCTTATGAGATGGAGTATCTTTTCTTACACAATGATTACTGCTTGGGGTGTGTTATGTGTTATTCTCGAACTTTCATGTATCGCGAAACATGATATTTGTTCTTCTAAGTTATTAGAAGAGGAACAAATTCATGGCTTTTTCTTTGATTTGCTCAAAAGTAAGTGTAGGAAATTAAAGATTGGTTGATTCTCTAGTTGGATTGGTATGTTCGACCATAAATTCCATCCTGAAGATAGCTTTCCTAAGTTTCCTGATCATAAACATGAATTGGAAGCATTGTTGATTATGGGGCTCACTTGACATGTCTTTCAGGATGTTCTGATGATGGAATAAGCCCGGTTGTCATCCTTACAGTTATTAAGATTGCTAAAGGTATGTTATTCTCTCTAGCTATATTCTATGTAGGATCTCTTTCATAAGCGGTTAGACTTGTATCTTTCCAAGGGTGAAGTATCAGCTACTTAGCATAAAATTTTGACATACATAGATGTTTCTTTCATTCAAATATGCTTATGGGAAAAGTTTAGTTCTTGGTCCTTTGCCTAATCCATATCCTTCACTTGTTGCTTTTTCTTTTGGTAATTTCTCCAAGAATGACTATAGGGTTTAGGTATGGCATAATTAGAAGTCAAAGAAAAATATTCTTTAAGAGGTGGATATGGCTAAAAAGTTTACTCGACATCCCTACTTGTGAAAAATGGTTATGGTAATCCTTATTCATACTATGGTATTCCAGATCAGCCTCGCTCTAAGAAATTAAGCAAGCAATGGCACAATTAAAAGTCAAAGGAAAATATTCTTTAAGTGCTAGATGTGGATAAAAAGTTTACTCGACATCCCTACTTGTGAAAAATGGTTATGGTAATCCTTATTCATACCATGGTATTCCAAATCAGCCTCGCTCTCAGAAATTTAGCAAGCAAGAAATTGAATTCTACTTTTAGGTAAATTATAGTATGTTACCTTCTATGATTGAGACTTCTAGCGCTGGGATTAATAGAATCTATATTCTGTTGAAGTATATTCAATGCGTAGAGCGGAACACCAATTTGGATATGATCAGATGGTTCCACGCGAGCCTCTTACACCATTGATTAGACATTTATCTCATTCTACTTCTGAGTTTTTTCTTGATAATATCCTTAGCAAGCATAAAAGGAGATTAGATATTGCTTTAGGTAGGTACTCAATAGAGAGACTTATTGTAGTTTTGGGTGGCTTGCTTATTGGAATGAATGCACCTATAATTAGGCATCCTTCTACATACCATTAACTAATTCTAAGAAATGTCTCAAGCTTCTTGCTATCACTCAGAGTGATATATCTTTACACTTTATTTATGTTCCTTGAAAAAAAAAAGGTCAAATAGATGGAAAGATTACTAGTGCTTTTGCTTCTCATAATGTAAACACCATATTTTGTCTAAGCCTTTATTGACCTTTTTTTTTATTTTAGGGGTTAGATGGAATTTTCTAGGTCTGGATCCTCTCAGATGGTTATAGATAATAGAAATGTCCAATTGGACTGTTGATTGGCTCCCATGAGCTTAGTTTAACCTAATAAAGCATTTGAGTTCAATTGTTCAATTTAAGAGGTAGATATCAAATTTAGAAACCAGGACGTAGGTTTTAAAAATTTGCGAATGTAAAGAGTTATTGTGTATAGGTCTCTTAATATAATTAAAACGTCTATAGATGATATTTGGATGAAAAATAGACTAGTTTTAGAAGTTTAAATCAAAAATCAATAAAGTGACAAAAGTCAATTGTAGGCAAAGTCAACCATGAAAAGTCAACTTTTTAACCTAACGTTAGATTTTGAAATTAGAAGAGTTTTGCAACTTAGATTTTAAAATTGATTACACAAAAATAAAATTGAATATGGACTTCAAGTTAAGAAGGCGTAATCGAGACAGGTTATAAAAGGCCCATAGAAATTTAAAGTGTCGAGATTTCCTCAAGACTTAATCTGGTTAGTCTAGGATAGAAAATTTAGAATTTTTTTGGAAAAAAATCATTAGGACATATTATTGCTACAGGATAAAACATTCAATGGCATTTTTACATAGACAAATCGTGATCAATTGAATGGCATAAAAAGTTATACATGAATTAATGTAGGGATATTACCGTGGCTGAATTTCCTATGTGATAAATATATGAATTTTAATTATCGATTCATTAATAGTAGTAATGTCATTTCCCTTAAGTTGGTTAAGAGGTTAGTGGTTAAGCTATGATCACCCTAAGGTGATTAAAACTAGCTAAGATCACTCTAAGTTAATTAAGACTTAAATCGCCAACTTCAAGGCCTATAAATAAAAGTTAGCATCCATATTTTCACAACTTTTAAACACTTAAAAAATTTTAGAAAATCTAATATAATCTCTTTTTTTTTTCAAGTTTCATCATCTTTGGAGAAGATCAAGCTTAGAGCAGGTATAATCTCTAACTTTTCTCTTTAATTTCAAGTTAATTAGCATGTTTAATGATTGATTCATGCTTTCCAATGCTTGTATGAGTTTCAACCATGATGGTTCCACATTTTTAAGTTTCAACCTTGATGTTCATGATGATCTTATGCTTTGAGCTATGATTTACTTGATTTCTTGTTGTTTAAAGCATGATCACATAATTAATTGACGAAATCCAGCTTAAATCATGGTTAACAAGCTTAATAAATTGTTCGAACTAGGTAATCTCACTAATCCTAGGTTTCAACCAACTATTTTATTAGGAATTTGATGATTTAATCTTAGTTGAGCTAGGATTTGATGATATTGAGCTGAAATATTGAAGTTTAGATGATGAAATCATGATTCTCTAGCTTGTTATTGTGTTCGAATAAGAGAGGAAAAAGAGATTCAAGTTTGGCTAGCTTAGGTTAGCTTAATCTTAAGCTTAATTGATTTAATCTTGCATAATCTTGTTAATTAATATGAGATAAATTTTAAATAGATAAAAACTTGAATCTAGGGCTAAATGATGAAATTCTAGGTTTTTGAACTTTTAGAATCATTTGACAAAGCTAAAAAATCCTTGGCTAGGTTTGGCCACGTAGAATTAAGGTGGGCTTGATTGGGCTTTGCATAATGGATGCTTAAATGATGAAATCTAGATAAATTAAGTTAAAAGGAACTTAGGTAAGCTCAAATTTATGCTTAATTTAGTGAATTTAGAAGCTTAGGTTTTCAATTGATGAGCTTAAATGGTGAAAAGCATGTTTTGATTGTTAATCATGTTGATTGAATTGAGTCCAAGCTTGTTTTCTTTTGCTTGATTGCTAAATAATGAGAATTTGTTAAGAAATTGATGTTTAGATGAGTATATCTGGCTGAGGTAGATATCACCTATGTTGGATTTTGTGATTAGAATAGGCTTTGTTGATGCTTAGTTGTTAGAACCATAGGTTAATATTCTACGTGTTTCATAAAATGCATGTTAACGTGTTTAGAATATGTAAAACCTTATTTTTCTTAAAAGATTCCCCAAGGGTAAGCTTTGGTTCAGTTAATAGTGAATCAAGTTTTTGTTTTGTATAATAAACTCTTTAATGAGTAACATGAGGATATTAAATAAAATAGCTTGAATTAAAGTTGATCTAAAGCAAATAAAAATGATTTCAAGTGTTTAAATATGCTTGGATGAGTTTAAAGTTAGTGAACCATTATGTGAGTTATTAGGCATTGTCTAGGTGAGTCAATTGTGTTGTTTGGTGTCACTTAGATGCTGGTTACAGCACACAACTGAATGGTATTAGTGTTCGTCTCACTTATGGAGAATAAATAATAATGAATAAAAGCGACAAAAACAAAGATATTTGCATGAATCTAAAACATATTGCCAATGTTGAAAAACATAGTTCTAGGTCTTGGTACTGAGAAGTCTTTGTTGATTCCTTATATATGACATTTATAGATTTTATTTGTTCTCGTTGTGGACATTCAAATGTCCAGAAATGTGTATTAAAAATTTGACAAAAGGCTTCGTGATTATAAGTCATGTTAGAGCTTACGGTTGTAGTACAACTGTAGTCTTATAAAAATGATATAATTTGATTAGGTTATAGGCCTTATGGATTTTTATTAGTATTTTTCATATAATCCTCAACGATTGGGATACATGATAAGGTATTGAAACACTTGATTTCATGATCAGATGAATACATAAAAATCTTGGAACATGAGGTATTCATACTACTATGTTTTAGCATGTGATTAGATTTACAAACTATTTTTGGATAGTGATAATCAATTTTGTGTATTGGCTCATATTTGTAGGCAATAGTAGAATGAATAAACTTTCCAAGTTGTGCACCTTTCCTAGTGGGTATTCTAGACAAATTAGGAAAAAAAATTCCTGAAGGAAAATTTACGTGACTGCCCAAATGATTTTATGTTATAGGAATAATCCGAAATAAATTTAGACAGCTTGAAAATCAAATTTGTCCTTGTTTTCAAGTTTCTTCTATTTTCCTTTCATAATCCAAGCATTCAGATGCCTCAAACTTGATTCTGGAGGTCATGTTTAGTGTATTAATAGGTCTAGTGTCTCTTATAGGTGGTCCCTAGTGTCTCACATTAAAGCTTCCAAGTTGAATTGAATAAATCTTATTTTTAATATTGTTTCCAAAGTCGCATTTTCTTTTTAGTTTAAGTATACTATTTTTGTGATTTTCATTAAGTCAAATCCAAATTGATGAAAAAAAATACTAAAAACAGAGTCAATGTGTGATTATTTGTGGAGTCAACTAGTTTCATAGAATTTTTTCTTTTTCAATGATTTTTCCTTCGAATTGATTGTAAATTCAAGCTACATCCAATAAGAGTTACAGGATATATTTTCATACTGGTATTTGTTTAATTTGGAATAAATTAAAAGGGGGATTATGGTTGAACACATGTAATGAAACTAAGAAAAACAAATTCAAAAGTGTGATTAGTTGGTACCAACTATTGAGCATTATGAGAGGGATCGAGTCTTTATTTATGATGTAACCAACTCCTGAGCCCAACTTTGTAGATCGCTAGTATATGTTGGTCATAAAATCATTCTTTTAAAGTTTTGTAACTCTTTTTTGAATGGTTTAATAGATGATAGATCACATCTAGCCAACAAAGATCGATGGCAACTTCTTAACCCAATCACTCTCCTATTTTGGTATGAGAAGTTTAGATGATCGATTCATCTAACAGGCTAGGGCCCTACGATGATTTGAAGTTTTGTTTACTTTTATATATTAAGGCTCACATCTCGATATATTATGACATATACTTCAAGTTAAACAAAGAGGAAGAGTTTGTCTTCTCTTAAAGTAAATTGTTTTAATTTTTTTCAATTTTCCTTTTTTTTTAAAAAAGTAGCATATATATTTTTCATCTCCATACTTCATGTTTTTACTTCACTTGTTTAGGAAAAAGAACTTGCTATGGATGATGACAAGGAAACTTGTAACAATGAAATGAATGATGAATGTGATGATGAATATTCCCTCGATATAGGGAACAGTGGTAATGCAAATGAAGCTGATGATAGAAGTTGATGATTTTGCTTTTTCGGGGTGAATATCGAATGAAGTATTCTAGATCTTTTGTTGATATTGATTTTTGTGTTGATGTCAATAATGATGTTCAGAATGAGGACATTTAGGTTATTTGGGCACAATCTATTTAAAATGGGGATCAAATTTTTGTTGCTAATGTTGTGATATGATTGATAATGATGTTGCTCTTGCTAATGGTGATGTTGCATTTTCTCCACATGTTTCTTACTCCTTAGTGCCAATGCACAATAATGCTAGTAGTCTATCTGGTACTTTTGGAACATGTTCTGGGAATGTTTCTACTAGAGTTGATTTCCATTTTTCCTTTGTTATGCCAAAACATTTGAAGTATTTGGAAAGTGTTTATCAAAAAGAGGGTGTTTTATGGGATACCTGTATATTTTAGAGTGCAATTTCATCTCTTTTACATTTTATGTGTTAGGAAAAGCTTCAGTGATAGCTAATGCTCATGGTCTACCATTTTTCCAAAAACTTTACAGTTCATAGATGATACTATGAAAGTCGAATTCAAGCTTGATTGTATTGATACCTGCACATCTATAGCTAAAACTTTTCTTTCTATAAAGGTTAATAAACTTCAACTAGAAAAAGAGATGATAAAAGTTATTGCAAAAGAATTTTTCACTATAGAAAGAATTAAATTTGCAAAAAAATCACAAAACTGAGTTACATAAACAATTGGATGTCATTTCTTAGTTTAGTAGAGCCAGCTCTTCAAAATGGAGTAATACAATTAGCTAGATTCTTTTTTTTTTTTTGTCTTTTTTATATAGTTTCCTTTGTTTTGTAACTTCAATATAGATAATAATACATTTCTTTTTGCTGTGAGATGAATTACCTTTTTTTTGTTTTTCCATAACTAATTTTGTATATATGTATACAACTAAGGAAAACTTTTTTTAACTTCATATCAAGAAAAAAAATATCTCTGAACTCAATATTTAAGAGATATATTCAATCTTTTTTTAAAGTGGTAAAGCTGCAATCAATGTTTTAATCTCAACCAAAAATAAGTGATAATGCTATGGTTGGAATAAACAGTGTCATATAGCCAAAGTATAAATGATAAAGCTCAGCTATAAATAGTAAAGTACAACCAGAATAAAGTTGTAACTAAAGTATAATCCATTTCTTAAATATCAAATTTTGTTACAAAAGAAAGTAGGAGAACATATTTGAATTGTAATAAGCTTATTCATTTATGTAGTATTAAAGAGAACAGATAAAGTGTAAGTCTCATGCATAAAAATTTTTTATGCACTAAAGTTAATGGGTGCTATGATAACATTTTTTTTTTTTGGATTTATCAACCTACAATATCCTTTTTCATTCACTTCATGCATAATTTATGGTCCTTCCTATTTGGGTTGAACTTAGAGGTTGGTACTCCTTTTTCTAATGTGTTTTACAGCACTTAGTACCAAATCACCTTTTTTTTTTTTAAATTTCTCCTGGTTACTAATTTATCATAAGCTCTACTCAATCTTCTTTCGTACACTAACAAGTTCTTTTTTATTTTATCTTTGTTTTTCTCTAATGCTTCTAACTTCCAAATCTGCAAGCTATCATTTTCAAGTTTGACATCTTATGCTAACCTTGTAGGAAGTACAACTTTTGATCCATGCATAAGTGAAAAAAGAGTTGCCTCAGTCCACATTTGGAGGTTCTATATGCCCTTAGTGGCACTAGCATGCATTTCCCCACATTTTTGGATCTTAATGCACCATCTTACATGACACCTTAAGGAAAGTCTTATTGATAGCTTCAACTTGGCCATTGCCTTTCAGGTAGTAAAGGCTTAATTTGACATGATCTACCTCATACATAACAAGCAGTTTCCTTATGTCACAACATAGCCCAAATACGAATCTTGACCAGCCTAACTTAAAAGGCTGGTGTACCCCTTGTTCCTATATATATATATCATTATTTTTTTCATTTTTCTAAAGGGCCATATCATTGTTTCCTTATTTTTTGTGCATAGGGATTGATTTCTTAAGATGAGTTACTCGACTTAACCCTAAATAGTTATTGCAAAATGAAGATTTATTTTTCTTAGAGTCGTCATCGATTTAATTTGCCTAGGTGAGATTCATCACCTATCAAAGTTCATATTTTGAGGGTTACAAAACCTTTAAAAATAAACTTCGAGGCCTACGATAATATCAGAGATCACATAAAAGGATTTGAAAGTCGGTTACAATCATAAGTAAAGAACGATCCCTCCCATGACGCTCACAAATCAGTACCTCATTTTATTACATGTTAATTTAACTTTTGATTTTATTTGGATTCTATATTCGATATTTAATTATGATTCACATATTTCAAAATTCTAAATTTATTATTCCGTATAAGAGAAAATTAAGTTTTTAATATTTTTGAAAATCAAAAGATCTTTTGCACCTTATTAAGAAATGAAAGAACATGTAAACTTTTATTATTTTCTTTCGCACCCCATTGGAGAATCGGGGATATATGAAAGGTTTTAAAATATCAAAATATCTTTCGTACCTTACCAAAGGACAAAAGAAATATGAAAGTTTTTATCTTATGATATTTAAAAAATCTCGATTTTCATTTTAAAAAGGTGGTTTCATTATTAAAACAATTCGTAGAAGCCCTCTCATATGTTAGGAGAAATTCCTTGTATGAATTTAACTTAGAGACATTGCCTTAATTTTTGAAAGTTTTCGATTCTATTAAAAATAATAATTTTGTCTAAGGTTCGATTTTGGCTACACATACGAAACTAGACTTAAAGGACGTAAATATGATCGATAAGACCAAAATGTCCTTTAAAATACCTTTGACATAAAAGAATCCTAGTCACTCTAAAGGACTCGACTTTGATGCAAAATTACTAAAATATCCTTGGAGTATACTTTTAGACATGAAAGCACCTGTAACCCTAAAAGACTCTAAAATAATCATAAAAGATGAATCTATCCCTAATGCACACTTTGACCATGAAGAACTCTCGATGACTATAGAGGACTCAATTCTAAGATAAATTACAAAAATGCCCTTAAGGACTACCTTCATCTTGAAAGCGTCCTTGTAACCTTAAAAGACTTAGTATAATTATAAAAAGATGAATCTATCCATATTATGCACATTTGGCATAGAAGTATCTCAGTGATCATAAAAGACTCAATTTTAAGGTAAGTTATCAAAAAACCCTTATCGTCTACTTTGGTACTGAAAGCATCCTAGTAACCCTAAGGGACCTAAAATAATAAAAAATGACAATTTTATCCTAAATGGGTAACTCGAATATTAAATGTGACTTATAATGCAAAAATTGCAACTAAGCCCTTAAATTTCTCAAAATTATATTTTTAAGCCCAAAAATGGCTAAAAATGCTAGAAATACCTCTAAAATGACCAAATACCTTAGATGGGCAAATTTATATAAGCAAAAACTATTTGACCCTAAAATACAAGGCTCTCTAAATGGACTCAAATCTTTGCTAACTTTATAATTTAGTCCCTACATGAAATAAACTACAATTCAACAGAAAAAACATCACAAAAAATTCATGAAAATCATAACTAAAGTCAAAAGAAGCATTTTAGCCAAGCATCTTTGCCCTTAGATCAATTTTTTTTAAAGTTTTCCAGTTAGTCTTTAAACTTTCTAAATTTGCAAAAAGACCTCTAAAGGTTAAAAAAATGTATTTCAACATGTTAAAAATACATGAAACACATCCCTGGGGTACATGAAGCTCTCGACAAAGCATGAAGAGCCTTGAAATAAATTTTTTTCATTTTGATAATTTAGTCCTTATATTTTCTATAATTACTAAATAGCTAAAAAACTAAAAACATCGCCAAATCATTTTGTTAGGTTCGGTCAAGGCTTGGAAACACCTATCCAAAGGCTTAAAAATTTTGGGAAAATTATTTTTTAGTCTCAACTTTTTAAAATCACAAAATAATCTGAATCATTATAAAAATAATAAATAAAAATTAAATACAAGGCCACTATGAGTTTTGGCCACCACCAAAATACATACCCATTAAAAATTTTTCAATGCAATAATCATATATCTTAATTCTACCAAGCTTAAATCAACATCACCATTTAAGAAATCATGAAAAATATACATATAAACACGTTTTATCAACGTATTAACATGAAAATACCAATGAAAATAGTACCAACATGAACCTATATACATGACAAAATCAGCACCATACCAACAAAACATACTTCATAAAAGATAAACTATTATTAAGAAAAATCAAATATAACCATTAAATCAAAGAAAATTGTTCATAGCCATCATACGTTGCCTTTCAACATGGATCAAAATCCACCTCAAGCATGATTTTGGCTCACTAAAATAAATGAAATGAGTAAAAACTAAAAATTTTCTAACTGTTTATACCTTGAAAGTATGGAAAATTTGATTTTTTGTTCTTAGTATTTCGGCTATTTTTGCTTAAAAAACCATAAGGCCTTTCTTGAAACATTCTCCCCATTTTTAGATAAGCTAGAGTGTGCTTTGGATAGTGACTAAAAAAACTACTTTTTAGTTTGTTACTTTAGGAGTAGCCATATTGCTCTGTTGTAGCCTATCTTAGTTACCACCTGTCAATGAGAACTTTGAACAAATCACTAGATAGAATAAATCTAAAAGCTTTCTTAATGTAGTTGAGAATGCAAGGGATGATTTTAGGAAGTATTTGAAATTGGAGATGACTTGTTCTTATGTTCTAAAAGAAAATAAGTTCTTAGCTAGCAATTTTGCAATTAAGCAAGGAGTTGCATGCTAGAGTTCAAATCTGGTAAATTGGGGACTTTTTTGGTGCTCACTTTGAGCTTGGAAAGTTTCATCGTCAACTAAAAACTCTTCCAAATGTTATTTCAAAGCCTATTATGCTTTCCAATTTACTACCATATAGAATAATTTGTCAGATTTTTATTGTTCAAAAGGACCTTGTAAATTGCCCATGCATCAATATTAGGGAATAATACATTGTAGATACCCTATTTTATTCAAGTTCTTAAATTAACCTTTTCCTGTTCTAGAGGTTGATTGGAATTTTCTTAGTCCAGATCCTCTTGGATGAGTTATTGGTGGTAGCAATGTCTAGTTGACTTTGCAAAATGTTTCCATAGGCTTAGTTTAATAAAATAAGACATTTGAGCTTAATTATCCGATTTAAGGTATAAGTTTCGAATTTGGAAAATCAAGATTGGATCTAAAAAATTTGAGTATGAAAAGACTTGATTGATATATGTCTCTTAGATGAAATTAAAGTGGTTATTGAGGATATGAAAAAAGACTTATTTTACAAGTTTAAATTAAAAGTCAACTATAGAAAAATCAACTATAAAAGTCATCCTTTTTGCCTAGATTAGATTTTTAAATTGGAAACTTTCTACGACTAGATTTTAAAATTAATTATACCAAAATAAAGTTGAATATGGACTTTAGTTAAGAAAGTGTAATTGAGATTGGATCACATAAAGACCTTAGAATTAAGGTACCATGAATTCCCAAAGGCTTATTTTGGGGTGTCCAAGACATAAAATTCCATATTTTCAAGGGAAGGTCATTAAGGGATATTTTTACTATAGGAAGGAACATCTAACTGCATTTTTAGAAGAGTACTTTATGATTAATTGGATCTTACAAAAATTAGTCAAAGATTAGCTTACGATTAAAACATGGCCTTAATTCATATGTATTTAATGTGCAAAATGTGTTCATCTATTCATTAAGGGTATAAAGATTAATTCACACAAAGTTTTTTATGAAAGTTAGTGGTTAGTCTAATTTCATCAAAGGCTGACTTAGGATTAGTTCATTAGCTTTGGGCCTATAAATAAAGGTGAGTGGCTATTCAGTTTTGCACTTTAAACATTTTATGTATACACTATATTTCTAAAATATTCTCTTATTTTCCTAGTAGAGGAAAAACTTGGTTAGGTAATGTTTCTTTCTTATCTCTTTTAATTTCAATTTAATTGGCATGATTTAATGTTGAATTAATGCTCAATTATACATCTACTCATTTTTCCATGCTTTTGATGTTTCAACCATGATAAATCTTTATGATTTAATGATGCTTTCTTGATTTAAGCTAGGTTTTATTTACACTTGATGAGATTGAAACATGATTTAGTGATTAATTGAAGAAATGAACTTGAAATCATGATTAAAGAACCAAACCTAGTGTTCGAACAAGAGACCTCTTTAGCTTAGGATTCGACAACTTTAATTTTATGAGATTTTATTATTTTGAGATTCATTGAGTTGTGATATAAGTAGTGTGAGCTAAAATCATGAAGTGTAAAGTTGAAATGCTTAGTTCTTAAATTTAATTAAAGTTCGAACAAACTTAAAATAATGAAAGCAAGAATTAACCTGGTAGAGAGATTCGCTTAGGTTTTACTAGCATAGACTGCATAAATCTTAAGCTTAATTGATATATTCTTTCTTATTTATGATATTTTGAGCTAATGTGAGCTAAAATCTAAGTGGTTAGGACTGAAATGTTTAATAATAAGATCTTAGGTTCTTGAACATGGTGAGAGATTCGAACAAGCTTAAATATATCTAGCTAGGTTCAGCCACTTTGGGAACTTTAGGATCTCAATTTGATTTGGTAAAGTGATGATGCCTTGACAAAATTTTAATGAATCAAGTTAGGTTAAGCTTGAAATTTAGAATTAATTTGTTAAAATCATACGCTTATATGCTTAAACCTGAGCTTAGATGTTTGAATTCTTGATTTTAGATAATAATCATGTTAATTGAGTTGTATCAAGGTTGTGAAATTGATGAAGAATGATACAAAATTAATGATTAAATAAGCATGTTTAGCTTTAATAATTTTGGCTAATCCAATTATGTTAGATTAAGATGTTAAGAATACCTTAAGAATGAAAGACATTTTGATGTATTTCTTTAGTTTGAACTAATTATTCATATTTATATATTTGAGTTTTATCATTAAATCATTACTATACCATCCTCATTTAATTTACATATTAAAGTAAATATAAGCAAATATGGCTTATTAACCACTTGTGTTTATACCATTAGAATGTTGAATATAATGGACTTTGTATGCGAGAAGACAATATTCTTAGATAAGTAGTCTAAATCAATGGTCCATAGTTTATGGGGTTAATATGAGCAATTAACTCATGTTATGACTATTATGTCATCTAAATCCAATTGTGAAGATGGCCTGTCTTAGCCATCTAAAGTGGGTTGACTCTTAAATAGAGACATAGATATATTGCCTAGAGATGGTGATATATCAGACTAGACCAAAGTGCAGTTAATACTTTAATAAGCTAGTTTACTTTGATTAATTCACTTTTGACATGCATTGTGTAATTACCATAATTTTGAGTAAGTAATTGACTCAATGATGGAGATCAACTTGCACAAACACTTATTTCCAACCATTCTTATGATCAAGAATGATCCTTTGCAAAGGAATTGGAGGTCCAATGACTAAGGCAAAGACTAAACGCATGAAGCAATCTTTGCAAGGGCTAATCATGAAAAAGCAAGCAAAAGAGGCTATTCAAAATGAATCAGATGCATTGCCAAGATTGATCACTTTTCTACATTGTGTTGAGGCTAAAAAGAAAAGATGAATAAAGCTTGGAGCCTAATTCACATGTCCAAGATGAATGGAACCCAATTAGCATGTATTCATGGGCCTATAGATTAAGATTTTAGATTTTTTTATTTTCTTTTTACTTTTCATGTTTTTAATTTATTTAGATAATTTCTAATTAGATTATGATGAGGAGTAGACTTTATCTTTATTGATTAGGATTATGTTTAGGATTTTAAGTGGTTTAGATAAGTCCTTATCAGATTAGGATTAGGAATAAATTTTTCCTTATTGATTAGGATTTTCTAATTCAGTTAGGGCTCTACAGATTTTTGGTCTATATAAGGAGAGTCTTATTAATGTAATTCAGCAGATTTGAATAAAAAAAATACTTGAGAGTTTCTTTACTTTGTGAGAAATTCTTCTTTGTTCTTTAAACAAGAACTCAATTTGATCTTATCAGGGTAACTTGTGGCGATCAAAATTATTATAACTTTGGTTCTAATCAGCAGGCTTGATTGGGGTCAAGTTCTCTTTGCTTGACTTTGAAGACGATCCTAGGGTTATAATTCCATCCAATTAGGTTTTAGTTTGTGTTTTCATCCTAAGGTTCACATTATTTGATATCAGAGCTTTGGTTCTAGAAAGTCAAGTGTAATCTATTTTTATTAGGGTAACTTATGGTGATCAAAATTAATATAACTTTGGTTCTAATCAGCAAGTTTGATTGGGGTCAAGTTTTCTTTGCTTGACTTTGAAGATGATCCTAGGGTTCTAATTCCATCCAATCGGGTTTTAGTTTGTGTTTTCATCCTCAGGTTCACATTACTCTATGTGTATGACTTGTATATTTTGACGTTCCAAATCCTAAAACGTTTTGAAGTAGTAAACTACTAGATTAGTCTATTGAGTATATGACTTATATTCAATGAGAGCTTTACTTATAGATATCGAATCATAGCTCCTAGAAAGAGTTAAGGTTATCCTCTTACAAGGCATTATATAGGATAATGAAAATGGATGAGGCTTTGATCATTTTTTTACCAAATGATAATGTGCTGAATAATCATTTTTGCATAAAGAGTACAATGAAACTTTAAGATAAGGTAATTTTAATCATAGATATCATATGAAGGTATTACATATATAACAAGGTCATTGGACTAAAAGACTATTTATAAAGTTTATATAATACATTGTATAATTGGGAATGCAGTCTCAGGTCTTTAGTGATATGACTCTGAGATTAATAATTATGTAAATAATTATTCGTTATAGAATGATTAAAACATAGATTATTAAAGCCTAATTATGTATGTCTAATTAGTTCCTCCACTAGCTAAATATAATTTTTTAATGGATGGTTATTGATTGAAAAATTTGAAGTAGGATGATTCTCAATATGGTAAAATGGTGCGCCAGATACATTCTTTCTTAGAGGAATAAGTGTTTGCTTCAGCAAATACATAAAAGATAATTTTTTGGCATTATATATTTAGAATATATATATTTAATTTGATTAACTATTTATCTAGACAAGAATTAATAATTTAAATTAATTATATTATCTTTTGATAAATAAAGGAATTAATTTAAATTAAATAGATATGGGAATAATCATTTATATAATTAATTTAATATCTATTAGCTTTATTTAAATATTTATTTATAAATTAAATATGACTAATATCCTAAACAATTAAGAAAAATTATTTTTATTTATTTATTTTTAATTTGTGATTAAAATTAATTATTTTACTATAGTTTTTTTATTTTAATAATTAGTCCATAGTTATTCTATTTGAATAAAACTTTCGTGAATTTATTTCTTATTAGAAATGAAGTTAGAAAAATTATTAGGCTAAATAAAGTTAACAATTTAATCGAAATTAATTAATAATCAGATTAAACAAACTAAACTCCATAAAATAAATTGGGCCAAAATTATATATATTTAGGCTTGGCCGATCTTTGGTGGGTACCCATATTAACATTTGTAGCACATTCAGGTTTTATAGAGGTAGTAAAATAATTAGTTTAATTAAGTAATTAAAAATTAGGGGCAACTTGTTACCTGATATAAATAAGAAGCAATGCCTAGGGATTCAAGCTAGACCATTTGTGCCATCCTTAGGGTTTTAATCACAACATCTCATGATTTTTAACCTGTTAGCACAAATATGGTCTTGAAAAAGAATCATGCTATTGGAATTCATAGTAGATTGATACAAAGAGTGCCCATACACTTTACCATCCAAGAATTGGAGAATAGTGGAGAAGACTAGTTGGTTGAAGCTTTCACATGGATCTAGGAATTCTAAGACATCATCTTCAGATTTGCAACTCAAATAATTGATTATGGTGGTTTTATTATATATGACAACATGATCTAGTATGATTTGGTTTAAAAAAATGTAAATGTTCCGCTGCATAAACTATTTTGTTTTTTCCAACATGTGATTGTAATTGATTAGTTGCTAGTAAATAAAATAGGTAGTATATTATATGTTTATTGAAATGCTTGTGTTTGTATTTTCACCAAAAAAAAAAAACCAAGAACAAGCCTTAGCTCATTCAATCAATGAATGAGTGGAGGTTTAGTTTTGATAAATAACTTTTTTTTGGAACAACTTGGGGACATTTAAATAAATACTTGAATTTAGAGATGACTTGTGTTCTAAATAGATTTTGTGAACTATACTTGTAAAGACTTCATAAGAGCCTTTAAGAATAGTTTAATTATGTTTAATGTGAAAAGAGTCATTTGGTTGCTTGTTAGAGCACTCAAATGAGTGGCATTTGTGTGTCTCTCACTTGCTTAGAATAAATTAATATAAATAAATATGAAAAAAGCGAGTTATTCGAGTGACTATGAAGCTTTTTGGTGATAGTGGCATTTAGAGTAGGTTGAGTCGCTTAGAGGTTTTTGTTGTTTTATACCCTTTGACATATATAGAATGTCTTTAATCTTGTTACTAGACAATCGAACGTCAAGCGTTGGTTAGAAAAATTAGAAATAAGTGTTCATGATCACACATTGTCATAGAGTCACTGCAATTTTTTAGCACAGCAGTTTTGTAAAATGAAATATTTTCATCCATGTTTATAGTGATATTAATTTTTTTAGCACTTTTCTTATAATCTTTGTTGAATTGATAGCATAATAGGCTTTTGAAACATCCAATTTCATGATTGGACATGCCTGGAAGAAATTCTATAACATGAGCTATTTAAATGGCTCCGTTTCATCACCCGGGCTATAAATCAAGTTGATTTCTATGAGGATAACCATTTTTATGGATTTTTTGCATATTTTTCAATTAAAATAGGATAAGTAAGCTTTCTATCTATGTATCACTTGATTGCTATGTATTCTGTACAAATCAGGAAACAAATCTAGAAGGTGCGCTGTTTGGACATGCTGTGTGATGCAGTAACATCCAATTAAAAAATTCATTTGATGTTCATAATGATTTCTTGGTATTTTTTTGAGTATTTTTAGGTTGAATTATATTGAATCAGCATTCATAAAAATTTTAATTTATGACTTTGCCTGTTTGGAATGGTCCGAAATAAACTTAGAGAGCATGAAACATCAAAACTATCAAGTGATTTCTTGTTTCTTTAGGTTTAGGTGTCCACTATTTTACGGCATTTGGATGCCTCGAAATTGATTCCAGAAGTATGGTTTTAGAGGTCAATAGCTCTAAGTATATATAATAATAGGTTCCTATTGGCTCATATAAAGGTTCTTAAGTTAATAAAAATTTTATTTTTAGCCTTGGTTTCAAAGTTATGTTTTCTTCAATTTAGTCCTTTTGTCCTATTTTGCAATTATTTAAATGGAGTCTGATTTTGTAAATAATTTCAATTTGATATGGCAGTCACATACTTTTCTAAAATTTTCCTCTTTAGAAAAGCTTTTAACTTTGAATTAAGCTGTGAATTCGAGTTAGTCCCAAATAGAAATTCAATTGCATTCATTGGCACCAGATATGAGTTTCAAAATACATGTTTTCATTTTTCTTTGATATTTTATTATTTTTTATGAATAAAAAAGGAAGATTTTTTTGAATATTTGAATAACTAAAATAGAGGAAAATATAATTCGAATATGTGTGATTACTTGCTATGTAACAAGTTTTAGGCATCATAAGAGGGATCGAGTCCTTACTTGTGGTATAACTGATTCTTGAACTAAATTTTATAGATCTCTAGATGACACAAGTCACAAAATCATTCTTTTAGAGTTTCTTAACTCTTTAGTTAATGGTTTTAATAGGTGTTTGATCACACTTGGTACAAAAAGATTGGTGACAATTTCTTAACCCAACCATCTCATATTTTAGCATGGAAAGTTTGAATGAGGGATTCATTCCAATGGCTAGGGCCTTATAATGATTTAAAGTGTTATCTGCTCTGATAAATTGATACATTATGACAAAATGATGCAGGGAATACGTTGTCAACGAAATGGGTGAAAGAGATACTAATAGTGTTTTAGCTGAAAAAACAATATCACATATAGTTTCTGGAACAATATGGCATAACTAAGAATAAATCAATCAGAATAGAGTTTTGTCCAAGATCTGTTCTATACAATATTTAAAAATGATTGTATAATCCTAATAGGTTAAACCACATGTAGAGGATGAAATTTAATTGATATAGATGAAGATGGTCTCTTATGAGTCTTGTCTTGTGTCTTCGACATCCTTTAGTTATTGTCAGTCGATCATGGATAAAAAAAATGTTAAAAGAAAGAAATGATTTATTAACTATGGAGATGTTTATGCGTTATGTCAAAATCAATTCAAAAATTATTATTTTTTTAATCCAGACTTGGACTATTTCAATCTTCGGCCATATCATTGTTTAAAATAGTATTAAGAAATTTTTAAAAATTATATTCATATTTATGATTAAATTTAAATAAAAATTTTTATTACGAAAGCAGTTATTGAGTCAAGCTAGAATGGGCCAAGCTGAATCACTAAAAAAAACTTACCTAGGCCATCCTACTACGAATCAAATCTATCAGGCTAAGTGAGTTATCCGATCTATGAATAGGTGTAGTTAGGTGGAATAAGATTCAAAATTTGTTTCATTTAATTGATTATATTCTTATATGTATAAAAAAATACAAAGAAAGTTATCAATTCTATATCAAAATTGTTTTTCTTCTTAAATCTTTCAAAAAATTTTAACGATGAAGCACGACTTTTGAGGATGAACATCAGTTTGTGTCGATCAAAACTTGATGTTAACTCCATTTATACTTATGTAAACTAGATCTAACTCAAAATATGGACCGTAAATTTTGTCCAAGACCACGCATTTTTGAAAATAAATAGTCCAAACTCGTTCTTGCTCACCCTTCTAATTTATTTTTTGAATTTAACCTTTAATAATTTAATATTTTTCTTTTATTAAGTTTTAAAACATAAATAACTCACATATTTTATTAATTTTTACATTATAATATTACATATATTTATTCTTTACTAGCTTTTAATGTTACATGCGTTTGCACATGATTTTTAATGTTTAATTTTTTTAATTTATTAAATAATGTACTTTTTTATGACAATAATGAATGGACTGACAATAATTTAAAGAATAACTTAGACTCAGAAACCTCTATGATGAATGTAGACACCTAATTTCATCCGAGATCTTTTTCCAATAGCTCCAGTTATCCAAAATTGGGAATATAGCTCTTACCCTGATGGAAGTCAACCTCTCTAGGGTAGTTTATATATTTCCGTAACTTATTCTATTACCTATAGATGATTTTATTGACACGTGACAGAAAAAGTATTCAAGAAACTATTCAAGAAAAATTACATCTTTGCATTTTATACCACAAAGTGTCAAGTTGTCGACTCTACCAAGTATTTTTGAATTTTTCACAGTATCACGAGTAATATACTCGTGAAATTTTTTTGAGTTAAATTTACTCCAGATTTTAATTTTACCTTTTTCACTTTAATAATTAATATTTTGGATAATATATTGTATTTAATTCCCTTTTTTAAGTTTCAATGTGTTTTTAATTTTTTTTCTTGGTTACAAAATATGAGTTTTCCTTTATTTGTAAACTTTTTGGTAGAATTTTCTAAAGTTTTGAACTCCAAAATTCTTTAAATATTCCCATTAAATTACCATAAAATCAGTTTCAAAAAATTCCAATCCCTTTTGTGGATTTTTCCCTCTTTTTTTGAATTTGGAGTTTTTTACTTCGTAAATATTTTCAGTAGGATTTTTCAAAGTTTAAAATTTTTAAAATTCATTAAATACTTTCCTTAAATTTATATTAAATCAATTTTTAAAAACTTAATTTATTTTATGAGTTTTATATTTTTTTTCAAATAAAAATTTTTTTTCACAAAGGTTTTTCTCATAAAATTTTTTGAATTTTGGATTTTAATTATCTTTCTCTTGCGCATAAGTCTTCTCAAAATATTTTTCTGATATAGTTCAATGCTTGAAATTTTTATAAGAAAATTTTATTAATTTTATTTTGGGTAAAATCTCCTTAATGAACTTAAAACTTTCAAATTTTTTAGATAGGCCCAATAAACCCAATAATTTCTCAATAAGCTGACTGACCTTATGAAACCCATTTTATTTTTTAAAAGCCTACCAAGTCCATTTTAATCTCTTTTGTCCCAAAAATGTTTAGTAACCTTTTTTCTTTTTAATTTTATATCAAATTTTTTTATTCAAATTTTTTAATGAAATTTTGATTGAAATTTTCATATGATTAAATTCTTAACTGGATTTATTATGTGAATTTTTTTGGTACACGAACTTTAATGTATTATCATTTTTATAGGGTTTCCAATAAGGATTTCCTAGCACCTTGGTTGCATTTATTTCTTTGTTTCCAAGATTGTTTTTACTTTTGAATTTATAGTTTAAATTTGTTTCTACTTAATTAATTTTATAATTTGCTAATATAATTACATGAAATCTAGTTTGGTTGGAATTAAATTCTTTTCCAATTGATTTAGTTTCATTCTAACTAGATCATCAAGTTAGGCTAAAAAGTATTACATTGTCATCATACTAAGTCATAGCTTTAGGTAGTGGCTTGTAAGAAAAGATGACAAGAGTATGGGCTTATGGCACACTAATAATTAGTTTTAACCTAACAAGTTAACCAATTAATAAATAAAATTTTTTTTTAAAAAAGGAAAAAACATGGAAAAGGCATGGAATTTTGGCCAACGTGAAAATCCTTTTCGGTTGAATCATCCTCCCCTATAAATAGGGAAAGATGTTTTTCATGAACTCTCTTAGCTTTCGGGAAGCCAAAAAGAAAATAAAGAAAAAAAACTTTAAAAGAAAGAGAAAATACTCGACAAAAATTCTTAAAGCTTTGTTAAGGTATAATCTCTGCTAAAATCTTTAAAGTTTTTTTTTCTTGTTTCATGCATTTTTCATGTCTTTGGTAAGCCAAAAATATGCTTAAGTTTATGCATTTTTTTATCCAATTTGAAAGACTAAACATAATAGCCTTGAACTAATTTCCTTAATTTTATTATTTTTTTCTTGTTAGTAAATTATCTTTCTTCATGAATCATGTTTTTGTTGATATGATGTTGGTTTTAGTGTTATATTTGTAATATATGTGTTCAAATGTATTTTATTTCTTTTAGTGTTTCCTTGCTATTATGTTGAAATCACATGTTTATATATTTATTTTTGTAATTTTATCATATAATGGTGTCAATTTTTGTTAGATAAAATATGAATATGTGATTATTGAGTTTAAAAAATTGATTGATATATTATTTAGGTGTTGGCTGAAATTCATGCATTTATATGTGATGATGTTTTTTTTTTAATTTTTGTGGTCATTTTGTAAATAATAAAAAGTTTATGGGCTAATTTGTAAAAAAATAAAAAATAAAAAAAATTATTTAGACCTATATGCTTAGCCAAAGCACACCTACACCTTTAGGATTGTATTTTATGCATTTATCAAGTTAAAATACATATTTTTTATTTTTCTAAATCTTTTGGTAATTTTAAAAAGATTAGAGACTTTTGTCTAAATTTTTGTATAACAATTGAAAAATTATTCTAAGGGAAAAGAAGGTGGCTGAATCTTGCTTGTAATTTTTTATGTGATTTTTCATGATTATTTTGATTTATTTAATGCTTGATTTTATGTTTTAATCATGTAGAGATGAATTTACAATTTTAGAAAAGTTTAGGGACCAATAGGGATATCTAACATTTTTAAGTCAAAATGGTCATCTCTAGCATGAAATCATTCACTTAGATTATTTTAAATATTATTAGCATTCCATTGGTCCTCTAGGGGGTGCTAAAATATTCTTTCAGTTTTTCATTGGGGCACAAAATGAAATTTTTGAATATTTAAGGACTTAATGGCATTCTTTTCACTTTAGGTTACTTTAAAAATCTAAATTACCCATCTAAGGTATTTTGGGCTAAAAAGAAAACATTTTTATCATTTTAG
>JBBYHO010000012.1:906836-918356 GCA_038382025.1 Adansonia gregorii
TTTAGGACTAATATTTAATATTAAGAAATTTAGGGACCCCTTAGCAATTTTTGTACTTTAGGTCATTTTTGTCATCTAAATTACCCGTTTAGAGTAAAAATCATCATTGATTGTCCTTTCATGTCCTTTAGGGTTGACAAATATTTTCACGTTGAAAGCATACCTAAGGGTATTTTGGTAATTTTTTTGAATTGAGTCCTAGATAGTCATCAGGATGCTTTTATGCCAAAGATGTACATTTAGAATAGTTCAACTTTTTATGATCTTTTTCATGTCTTTTAAGGTTACTAGGATACTTTCATGTCGAAGGTACACCTTAAGGGCATTTTGGTAATTTCAATAGAATCGAGTCCTAGGTAGTCATCGGGATGCTTTTATGCCAAAGAAGTACTTTTAGGATAGTTTACCTTTTTAGATCCTTTTCATGTCTTTTAGGGTTGTCAGGATACTTTCACATTGAAGGTACACCTTAGGGGCATTCGGGTAATTTCTTTAAAATCAAGTCCTAGGTAGTCATCGGGATGCATTTATGCCAAAGATATATATTTAGGATAGGTTCACTTTCTATAATCATTTTCATGTCCTATATGTTTGCCATGATACTTTCACGTCGAACGTACACCATAGGGGTATTTTGATAATTTATCTAGATTTATGCCAAAGATGTACATTTAGGACAGGTTCACCTTTTTATAATCTTTTTCATGTCCTTTAGATTTGTCAAGATACTTTCACGTTGAAGATATAGCCCAATAGCTTTGTGGTAATTTTGCATTAGAATCACATCCTATGTGATTACTAGGAGACTTTCATGTCAAAAGTACACATTAGGAATAGGCTCATCATTTTAGATTGTTATCGAGTCTTAGGATGTTCTATAAATATTTTTAATAAAATATAATTTTTTTTACAAAATTAAGGCAATGTCTCCAAGTTAAAAAAATACATGGAGTTTCTCCCAAAGTATGAGAAGGGTTCTACGAATTATTTTAATAATCCGATATTCTTTTCAAAAAAGAAATTAGGATTTTTGTAAATTATGAAAAAATAAAACATGTTGCATTCCTCTGACCTTTCAGCGAGATGCGAAAGATTTTTTGAATTTTAAAACCTTTTGTGTTCTCTAATTTTCTATTGGGGTACAAAAGAGAATGATAAAAGCTTTCATGTTCCACTGATTCTCTGGTGAAGTAAGTAAGAGATTTTGATTTTCAAAATTTTAAACACTTAATTTTCTGATACAAAATAGTAAATTTTTTCATAAAATATTATTTTGGGAATTTATAATTAAATACCATATGTTGAAACCGAATAAAAAATTAAAAGTCAAGTTAACACGTAATTAATAAGGCATCAATTTTCATGCATCATGATTGGGTCGATCCTTACTTGTGATTGTAACTGACTCCCAAACCCTTTTATATGATCTTTAGTATGATTGTAGGCCTCAGAGTTAGTATTTTAGGGTTTCGTAACCATTTAAATACGAACTTCGATAGGTGATCAATCTCATCTAGCCCAAATAGATTGATGACGGCTCTAAATAAATAGTCATTTTGTAATTACTATTTAGGGTTAAGTTGAATGAGCAATTCATCTCAACTACCCAATCCCCAAAAGTAAAAAAAAAAATATCAGTAATGATATAGCCTATAGGAATAAGAGAATATAAAATAGTGATATATCAATAAATATAGGATCGAGGGCTATTGTTACAACAATGAATTCTTTTTTAAATCTATTGAATTTACAATATGTAAAAATTTGCCAAGAGCAAACCAAACGTAATAATATGAGAAATATGAAAGCATATTAAAAAAAAGAATAGCTTATCAAAGAGTAAAAAACCTTTGTTTTGAAAGAACATTTTTTAAAACTATTAAATTTATAATATTCTAAAATTTGCTCAAAAATATGATTTAAAAAAATGTTATGATATTAATGAAAAAACCAAAATCATTCGAAGAAAAAATAAGAAGCAACATAATGATTAAATATTAACAAAAACATCAACAATTAACAAAGTATTACTCAATATTTAATGTTTTGTGAAAATAATAGTTAAACCATCTATTTTATAATAAGAAGTCTTAGTTTCAATTAGTATTTAACAGTATTAATTAAGTGATAATTACTTTTAAGACCATAGGTATTAACCTAAGGCTTACATAAATTAACCAATGACTAAATTTAAACAAATGAAATTATCACTATCTTATTTTGACCGAATATTTTGATAAAAATTTTAACAAATATAACCTAATCTTATAATACATAATATAATAAAAAGTACTATTTTGATGGTTAATAAATAATATAATAAACAACAACAAATATTATCCTTTAATAAATGTGTTTCGATCAAATTAAACTTATTACTTATAAATTAGATAAATATTATTAATAATAAATCATTTATAATAGTAATTTAGGAACATAGTAAATACTAATAACTACTTTCATCGGTTCAAATGATTCTCAACATGCATACTTTTATTTATATATTATAAATTATAGATATGATAAAAATTACATAATATATAAATATGATAAAAATTACGTAAAATGGCTAGATTATGCTAGTGCCATACCTTGGCCTAATATTTAAAAGGACTTTTTTTCTAAACTCATTTTATGAATTTAATATTTTTGTTCAAACCCTTTTAAATATTGGGTAAGTCTTTGATTTTGGACAAGTTGCCTAAATCGTGGCCGCTGCTAATGAACACCAAGCTTCTCAAATATATTTTTTCCCATCTGCTTAGTTTTAGTTTTAGTGACATGGAATCAATCCCAACAATCTCAAGCAAAGTCAACTTGCCCAACCCAAAGTCTAGTTCAGAATATATCACATTTAGGTTTAGTTTTTTATGATTTGGTCAATTTTCATCTAAAATCAATCATTTTCATTTAAATTTAATTATATGAATATATAAGTATTAATGTAAAAATTATTTTTAATATTTTAATTATTTTAAATAATAATTTAAGTTTAAAGACCGGGCCAAATAATTAAAATTTAGATAAAAAATTCAAATTTTTTTCGTACTATGGCATGGCATGGCGATCAATCCCTCTCTAATCTCAAGTATCAATAAAATTATAGCACATAGATTTTCTTTTTTAAAAAATGTGAAATTAATCTTTACGGCGTCAATATTACACATAGATGACAATTTAGCCTGTGCTGGCATATTTATAGGTCTGATTGATGTCTTCTCGTCTCTGACGAACTTTAAAATTTTTTATTAATGAAAGACTTTTAAGTCAGTTGCAGAGAAATCGACTGTGCCTACATTTTCATGACAATGGCGTCTTTGAACCCTAAATTCGGGGCATGTTTAATACATACATAGGGCAAGAAGCGTGGCCCCATGTTTTCTATTCGCATTGGATATTTCAAGGAAAATCTTCAAGCATTTGGTCAAAAGCTACGCCGGTGTGTTAGACTTTTGCACTTATTTCGATATTTTACAATGTGAGCATCGTGAACAAGGGCCGTTAGCTGCCCCCGCTGCTGCCATCATTCCTACCTTGGACCGTCGTACCTTTCGAAAAGAGAGTCATGTATCATGACAAAGTAGCGTAGAGTTAAATCCTTTTCTGTTCGATTTTATACTTAACGTTCCAACAGACAAGGTTAAAAAAACGAGATTAAAAATTTAATTGGCCCACTTTTGATTTTGGGTCAATCTGATAAAGATTCCTTTTCATATATTTGAACATTAATTTTAAGTTAAATAAATATTAAATATAATTAATAATTAATAGATATAAGCATTCGATTTAATGATATAATTTTTAATATAAAATTTTAAATTTTAAATTTTAAATTTAATTATTTAAAAACAAAATTTTAAAAAAATAAAAATATATACAACTTAATTTTTTATCAATTTAATCTAATTGTTTATCAATTAAATAAGTTCTATATTAATTTAATTAATATTTGATTCTAATATATTTTTTGAATAAAATAAATTATTAATTTCTAATTCAATCCATCTGACCTTTCGATTCAATCTAGATTTTGAATTGTTACTAACACATGAGGTAGATGTAGATAGGGTAAGCTAATTGTAAAATATGCAGAATAAAAAAGGCCGTGACTTGGATGTCATGATAGCAATGTCGGAAAACGTAATGCTAAAACGATATAAATGTGAATAAAAGGAGAGTATTTGAGGCTTAAACGCATCCTTAAAATAATAATAATAATAATAATAATGGGCCGTGACAAATGACGCCGTCCCAACTCTTTTCTTTTTACTGTTATTTTTCCGTCGACCCCTTTCTTATTCATTTTTTCCCCCAACTAAACACAGGAATCATAAGCAGTAAATTATGCTTCTCTCTCAAGATTTTCCTATATGGATATATGCAATGGCTGTGTATGGATTAGATCATCTTATTAAAAATTTTTAAAAATAAATATTAATAATAAAAATAATAAAATAATATGATCTAATTTACTAATAATGTATGAATTTATATATTGATGATTTATGTATTTATATCCCACGCAAAACATGAAAACTGGACAAAGAAAGAGTCAATTCATTAGAATGTTTTTACAAAGGGAAAACTTTCCGATGCTTGACTGCTCTTGCATGGACGACGATGTTGACTTTATAAGCATCAATCAAATATAATATAGCTAAAGACTTCCGTTGATTAATAATATACAATTTTAACTCACAGATAAATTGAATAGGCAGTTTTGAATGGATGTTAATGACTTTTTTATTCGATGCAAAATTGCAGATATGTTGATTGTCTCAATCTATCAACGTGTCTCGAATTGTAGGAAATTTAGTGGCATATTCAACGGTGGGGAACACTTTTGAAAAGCAAATGAGAAAAGAATCATAAACAAAGGCAGTAATTATGTGTGAATGAAATGTGTTTTTTCAAGCGAGGTTACTTAATGAATATGAAAGCATATAGGTTTTAAAAAAGTTGCTGCCGACCGATATTAGGCTAGTAATTGACCAAGACTAGTAATTTATGGTCTTTTTTGTAAACTAAGGTGTAAGTCAATTTGTTGATTATATAAAAAAAATAATATAATAGGTTATAAAGTTATAAGATAAGATATACTAATATAAATTTTTACATATCTAACCTTTTTACATGATATGTGGGATAATTTTTTTATTTATATTTCAAATTCAAATAAAATACCAAATCATTGTGTTTTAAATTTGAAAATATTTAAAATTTTATCTTCCCAAAGTTTATATAAAACAAAAAAAAAATTCAAATCTTTTTAAAATATTTATAAATTTAAAATTATTTTACCTATCAAATTTAAAATTGTTTACCCATCAAATTTAATTTTTAAATAATTTTTAATTAAAATCGATTGGATTGTCTTTTTATTTTGAATTGAAAAACAACTTTAATTTTTAAAATATCTTATCATCAAATTTTAAAATTCAAATTTAATTTAAAAATTAAATACATTAAAGATAAATTCTTTTTGACTAAACTATATCCTTACAAATAGTTATACGCCAAGCTAATTGGTGACTATCTTAGTACATCTAAAAGCATAGGTTTCACATATATTGAGGTAATTTTCATCGACTAAATTCAATAATTTTCTAATTAAGTATGAGAATGACAGGATGCATATTTTAGTTATTACAATAGTATTTCTCATTGAGTTATATCATCATTGTTTTTGTTTTCATAGCAATTTGTGAGGCATTGACTTTTTTTTTTTAAATAAAAGAGGGACCGTAAATCTTGGTATTGTTACCAATCATGGCATTGACTAGCAACAGAAATATAATTTTCTTGACATCCAATTTGTTTTAAGGTTTTTGAAGATTTTAAAGTTTATAACCAATTGTTGGAGCTGATATTTTTGTTCATATTTCAAGTGGTTTTAATAATTTTAGAGATGCCATTAAATTGTTCATTTTTAAATATTTTTATTAGTTAATTATATTTGATGTATTATTGCAAATGATGTAAGTTCAAATAAAGAGAGGGAATAATTGAAATTTTGAGCTCCTTGATAGATATTTTAGTTATTTATATTTTTAATTATAATACTATTTACCACATAAGAATTCAATTTTTATGTTATGTCAATTTGATATTTGAATTTTATACGTTATAAATTTTGAATATTTAAATATAAGTAGGTAAAATATAAATTTACGTGTGTTTATAAATATTTAAATTTGTAAAATTATTTTGCAATTCAATTCTGCCCTTCCCTCCTATCCACTGCTTACTTCTCCATTTTTCAATTTTTTATTTTTTTTAAATTCCAAATTATAATTTAAAAAAATAGATTTTTGGTAAAAAGATAATTTTTTTCTGCTCTCAAAATTTTTACAAAACTTTTAAATAGATATAAATTTTGAAAAATTACTCAATTACTCTCTACACTGTAAGTAAAGTTTTTAAACTCTAGGATGACACATACTTCTAAAATATAATAAAAAAGTAATTAAAAACAAATGTAAAATATGTAATAAATTTTTAATTCACTTGTGAAGTTAAAAAATTTTCACGAGCAAACCACGCCAGCCAGCAGGTAAAAGCAATTGTTTTGTAAAAGACACACATCAAAACACATGCAAATGGAAAATTTTCTGTTTCGTTTCATTTGCAAATGGAGAATTAATAAACTATCAGAGACCCCCCCCCCCCAAGTTGAGTGAAATGTAGCTTACATGAAAACTTCGGGAGGGCGTTATTTACCAGTCGTAGAGCCTAGCGCGGTGAAAACACAAGACAAATATGATAAACGATGTGAAATTAGGATGAACATCGCACCAGTTGAAATCATATGAGCATGCATGCCTAAGAATTCTTCTTGCTAAGAGCCTAAGACCAAAGCATACTTGAGCCGAGTTTACAAGAAGTGAAAATGTTTGAGGTCATTTGATAGGCGGCCACTACCAGGAGTATAGGCGAGGGTCTATCAAAATTAGAAAGATCAAAACAACCTAAATAATTATTTTATTATTAAAATTTGATTTGAAATTTTAAGTTAATTTACCAAATTATTTTACATGTAATGTATTAATTTTCTCGAATTAAAAAAATTATTAATTCCATTTTTCTTTAGTTAATGTCATCCAGTGTCCTAAGCATCTATTAACATTTCTCATTTTCTTGTTATTTTATTTTGTTTTGTACAAATAAGACCTCAACCCAAATACGAGAGAAGGGAATGAAAATATCAAGATTTGAACTTTAGATCTATTAAATATCAACTTTCAAGATTTACTGTATAAATCAACTAAATTAAATTTTATATTTATTTTATTAATTTTGTAACCACTTCATATGCATAAAGACCAAAGTGTATGACTTAAAAACCATGCAGGCTTTTAAGAACAGAAAAAATATTGTGTGAAATGGTTATTCTATATCAACGTATTTTTCTTTTATTCAAATCATACAATTACATAATTATATATATATTTTTAAAAAATCAACTATTTATTACACATTGCATGTAATAATTAAATTATAGATATTTATTTTAAGCATTTATAAATTATTGTCATTATAAATGTAGACATTTTTTAAAATTTTGATTACGAGATATGATTTGAATAAAAAATATATAAGCAGACATAAAATAGACTAGACAATTCATGTATCTATATCATATATATTTATATATTTTATTATATCATAATTATATTTAAAATATTTTATATTTATATAAATTTTGACACATTAATAATTTATAATATATGTAAATTTTTAACTAATATATTTATATATTTATATCATATAATATTTTAGTGCAGTGTCATATGCAGGTCTAATGTTCTCTTAAAAACGACAAGAAAAAGAAGACAAGTCATTGTCACAAATTAAGAAAATCTTGACCAATGTTCTAAACTAGGGAATAATTAGAACGGTTTAGTGGATTACATGGAGGAAAACGATAGATTTCCATTTCCACAACAAGCGTGTAGAAAATTCCAAGCAAAAGCCCCATTTGCGTCTTTCCGCCTTCCACCGTCTCTCTTACGTGCTCGCCGTTGCTTGTTCTTTTGCGTCGTAACTTTCATGATCAACCCTTAAGAACCATCTCCCTCCTTGTCTCTTTCTTTCTCTTATCCTTAAATACAGGCGAATCCCATACGTTAGAGCCTCACCGCCATTACTTTGAGTTTAATTAGCAAGTCGTTTCTTTAAGGTATCAGAGGGGGAAAAAAGGGATGCAAATGGAGAATACGCCACCTGGTTTTCGGTTCTATCCAACTGAAGAAGAGTTGGTTTCCTTTTATCTTCATCACAAGCTGGAAAGGGAGAGGGAGGATTTGAACCTTGGTATAGATCGGGTTATACCAATTGCCGACATTTATGGGTTCAATCCTTGGGATCTTCCAAGTAATTTATAACAATATTCTACCTTTCCATATAGATTTTCAGCTCAACTATATATAGCTTAGTACAGAGATCCTAGCTAGCTTAGCTAGCAAGTATTTCTTTTATCTTTCCTCATTCTTTCATTATTCATTATTAGAAAATGATGTGCACTAAAGAAATAGTTTAGAAAATAAGATTCCTGATTAATCTTGGCAGTATAAACTATAACTGAAAGTTTCAAGAAGAAAATAAGAAACAACAAATTATATAAGTCAAAGATAAAAAAAGGTTATCATTTCTCATTTGATTTATTTACTTATTTTTTGACGCAGAATTCTCATCATCGCTATGCCATAAGGACCCTGAACAATGGTTCTTCTTCAGTCCAAGGCAAGAGAGTGAAGCTAAGGGAGGAAGACCAAGGCGGCGAACAACAACTGGGCACTGGAAAGCTACGGGCTCTCCTGGTTTTGTTTATTCTTCTAGTAATAATCGCCCCATCGGCGTGAAAAGAACCATGGCTTTCTATAATGGAAGAACTCCTAATGGAAGAAAAACTGAGTGGAAGATGAATGAATATAAAGCTATTGACGAAGCATCTTTGTCTAATATTGGTGCCAGTGCAACTCCAACTGTAAGAAAACCACATTTCTATTGTAATTTTTGCTTCTTGTTGTTCTTGATTCTTGCAACAACGGTGAAGATTATGTGTTTGACAGACTGAGTAAAGCCCCTTTTCTCCGTGTTTATTTGCAGTTAAGGCACGAATTCAGCTTGTGCCGGATATACAAGAAATCGAAATGCTTGCGGTCATTTGACAGGCGACCATCAGCAGGAGGAATGCAGATTCGTGAGCCGCCAGCAGCAGCAGCAACTCAATGTCAGAGCCCTCAAATAGCAGCAGAGAGAGCCATGAGCTCATCCTTTGGAGGTCATGGGAATCCACCTCAAACTGAGGAAAGCTGCAACTCATCAGCGATGCTAGTCGATTATGATGAATTTTTCTGGAAAATTGATGGGTTCTGGGATTCATGAAGTAAAAAAAAAAGGAGTATTTTGAAAGCTCAAGCTTTAGCTGACTTTGCATGGCTTAACCTAGTTTTCAGAATATATAACATGAATAATATGCTTTTTTTTTTCGGTTAAAATCCAAAATTAACTTTTAAGAGACTTGCTTTTTTCTTCTTTTTTTTGTGGGGGGGGGGGGGGTGGGGTTGATCTTCTTCCTCCCAATGGTAAAGCAGAAGATGAAAAAAGTTGACTTTCAGAAATTGCATAAAATATTGAATTTACGAAGGTGAAAGTCGCTTCATATCAAATAAGGGAAAAAAAAACCTCCAATTTTAGCATGAATACTATGATATAAACAATATTGCGAACGCATTTTTTTTCTCTATCTGAATTACACTTTTCAAAGGATTAATTATATAAATAGTCTCTTTATTATATGTTTGATGGAATCATAGTATAGATATCTACTTAAGTTAAAATTTATTTTAAACATTTAAATGAAAAAAGTAATATATAAAAAAGCAAATTTATGTAATTAACCTTTCTTCATAAACACATATATCAACTGAATGTCTTCATTGCTAAATACTTGTTTGGAGAAAAAAGAAGAAAGAAAATGAAAAGAATAGAAAATAGGAAGAAGAAAATTTGTCACCATCAATGTATTTTATACATCAAATTTATAAAATATTCCATACTATACACATGCATTTAAGAATCTGATGTTGAAGTTTTAATTATAGCATCTGTCTTTCCATTTGAGGACGATAACGGACTATATGTAAGTGCCAAAAAACTCAATAAAGAAAAGATTATAAAATCAATAATTAAAGTTTATTCAGCATTACTTTGTTGTTATTAAACTTTTTTATTGCAACATCCATATAAAGAAAATGAATTGAAACTTTGGGAAGACAAAAGATAATTAAGGTTAGAAGTTATTATTTAATATTTTCTAAATCTACTTTTTTAATGAGCATAAGATCAAGATTTCAAGGCATTATCTGGAGGTTCCGTTTGATAAATATTTGTTTATTTAATTTTTATAAAAATAAAAGCATTTATAAAATAAATTCGAAGAAAATCAAATATAAATAGATCTGTTTTTACACACACTAGGCCTTACTTTAGACCATGGTCATGCAATTATGAAATCAATCTTTTCATGCACTCTTGCATTTTCAAGATTGCATTTTTATGATTCTAAATGTGCACCAAATATACACTTGTGTAAAGTTCATGATACCCTTAAATTAAAATTTAAAATGCATGCAGAACCTAGTCGCACACTTTGAATTTTTGGCCATGGCCTATGTTATTGCCCTAGGTTGTGTACTTATTTTCCTTGTTTAATTGGCTTTTATTTGCTCCTTCATAAATTCAATTGGATGTTTCCTCACATAGTACAAATATCCTTTATGCTATTCTTCTACAAGATGATGATTTTCCCATCCCAATCACCCGAATTAAGGTCCCGAAAATTCTTTTTCTAAGGCTTTCTTTGAACCAAGCTTACTTGCACTTCCATTATCTTCTCTCTGTACTTAATTTCAAAATGGTGCAATCAATTTTAAATTTCAAATTTCCTAACTCTTCAAATTTGAAGTTGATCTTTCATCTCATATTTGAATTTGACTTAGACTTTCTTATTTTTGTTGACTTTTAGCTGACTTTCTTTGACAAGGTTTTTCATAACTCTAGTTAACCTAAATTTTTACCTTATCTTTTCGCTCATTTTCATCTATTACTAGTTGTCATCAATTTCACCATTTTTACCCTTTCCTGAGCTCTAATTTTAAAGTCCTCGTTTTTCTATATAGTTGACTTTTGATTTGACTTTCAAAATCGCTCTTTGGTTTGACTTTGGTTACTTTTGTTGACTATCCTTCTATTTTCGAAAGGAAAAATAAAGCCCAATTTGCATTAAAAATAAATAAAGCCTAAAAAGTAAAATAAACACATAAATGGACCAAATTTCATTTAAAATAATATCCATAATGGCTTAGCCTTAATTTATAGAATTTTTAGGGTAATTATTATAGGAAAAATCATAAGAAAGGTGTATGGAAATTTTGAAATCAAATGGCTTGAATTTCCTAAATTAGCTCTAAGGTATCGATACATGCCATGATGTGCCAATACCTTGGACTAATTTAT
>JBBYHO010000012.1:920384-938587 GCA_038382025.1 Adansonia gregorii
AAAATTATACTTTAAAATATAAATTTAAAATATAAAAATTTTAAATTTTATTTTTAAAAAACTAATATATGATTCAAAAAATTATTTTAAAAACTAAAAAAAATTAAAATATTAAACTAAAATTAGTTTAAAAATATAAAATTTCAAAATTACTTTCTAAAAAATTTATAGTATCGTAAAATTTTTAAGAAATATTTTAAAAAACCTTATATTTAAAAATAAAAAAAATTAAGATCTAAAATTAAATTATTTTTTTATTTTAAAATTTTAAAAATAGTTATTTATTAATTTATTTTCCTTTGTTCTTT
Source organism: Adansonia gregorii (assembly GCA_038382025.1). Classification (NCBI taxonomy): domain Eukaryota; kingdom Viridiplantae; phylum Streptophyta; class Magnoliopsida; order Malvales; family Malvaceae; genus Adansonia; species Adansonia gregorii. The sequence goes on from JBBYHO010000012.1 coordinate 920,693, forward strand.
CCCTTTTTTCCTTCCCCTTCCCCCTCGGTCCTGATCTCCCCGGCATGGTTCAGGCCACCAGCCACCGATCAAGTTTGGACAGTGGAGACTAGATCCGGTGCCAATATCAGCCATCTCCTTCATTGTCTCTACCTTTCTTTATATCCCCATTTCTACATCACCCATCAATCACAGCAGTCAATGAATAAGCAAAATTTTCAAGACCTGTTTGTACCATTTGATAAAAGAAATCCAAAGCCAACCCCAATTCATCAACTCTCTTGAGAGCATTTGAACGAACGATACAAGTTCTCTGGTCAATGTTAATCCCCATTGTTCTTCATATAATTAAAAGTCTTTGATACCTCACTAAATTTCCCATTATCAGAGTAAACTTTAAGCATCAAATTAAAAAACTTTTTCCATAACTTTACATTCAAAACGGCAATTCTCAATGGCAGAAGCTATAACGAGAAAAGGGTACCTGAGATTTCATCAAATGACACAGTTTTCAACATAGCCTCTACATCCAAAAACAACCTACCTTACAGAAGCCTAAAAAGAAGGGTCAAGTGGGCTTAAAGATCAAGTTTGAAGGAAAGCAAAGAATGGTTCTTAACAACAAAGTTGAGGAAACGAAAGCGTTTGGAGGCTTTGAGATCTGGGTTTTGGAGAGCATCATGGAAGGTGGTGGGAGGGAGACGGAAGGGTAAAATAGTAACAAGTTATTTTTAAAAATATTTATTTATTTTTCAAATTAAAAATTATTATTTTTATTAATATTCGTAACATTGTTATGTGTTGTTATATTTAAGTTTTTATTAGACGCAAATATCATGTTACTAAATATTTAATGATATTATTGATAGTTACTAAAACAACATAAAATTTTAAGTACAAAAATCAATTTTTTAGAAGTAAATGCATCATGTTAACAAATTCGATAAAGTTGAATGACCATTTATGTTATTATCTCGTTACAAATACATGCACATCTGTATTTTAATTGCATATTGAATTTTTGTACACCCACTTTTATGAATGTTCTCGAAAAAGTTAAATATATAATTTTTATTATATATAAATAATTTTTTTAAATATTAGGTTTTTAAAGAGTGGATAATTTTTAATTTTAAAAATATACATGAGTAAAAATACTAAAAATCAAAATACCTTTAAAATTATTTTACAGTTTTAACTTTATTATAATTTTAAAGTAATTTTATTTATTGAGTTGATATCTCGTGATACTGATTTAACCACACACTTTATATGTATTAGAATTTGCAACCTCATAAAATGTGTAATTAAACAATATTTTTTTATAAGATATTGATAATTTTTTTAAAAATTAAAGATAATTTTTTATATCGATAATTTTTCAAAAAAGTAAATAATTTTTAAAAAATTATAATTAAAAAAATTAAATAACATTCATAAATTTGTGTCTCTTAATTACTATTACTTTTATTACGGTGTAATACATATAAAGCATATATGATATACATATAAAATATGTTTCGAACGTGCTTAAATCAAATAAATTAATCTAAATTCTAAAAATATTTATGAAAATACCCAAGCTATTCCCTAAACTACCTATTCTACCCTTTATTCAATTAAAATGTTAAAAAAAAAATGAAAACAGAAAGTAAAATGAAAAAAAGGCAAAAATACCATTTTAACCCTGTTTAATTCGGAGCTGAAAATATCATATAATATAGATAATCTAGGCTTAAACTCCGGTTTGACTCGATTGGAGTTTATTTCGGTTCAGTCCCTTGGCGCATTCATGAATTTATAAGAATAAGGCTTCCCGGGTACTCGAAAGGAAAGCAGGGGAAAAAAAAAGCCCTACACTTGAAAGTAAAATCCTGCTCTTTTTGGGTAATCCTTTGCATAATTTTCTTTTTTATTGTTAATATTTTTGACAAAATTACGGGTATTTTGTTTGGTTAAACTTATAGTGGTGAAATTTCTGGTGCAGATTTGAAGGCGAAATCCCGAAGAAATTGAATTTGCTTAAGCGTCAGATATGGTGAGTTCCTGATTTTGAACTCAAGTTTCTTTTTTTAGTTTCTTTCAATTTTAAACATGAACTATGGATAGTTAGGGTTTAAGGGTTTTTTTTCCCTTTGTTCTTTATAAACAATTAAAAACCCCTTGTTTCGCTTACATTTTCTAAATAAAACTGGGAGGCTTTGTTTCTCTCAATATTTTTCGCTATTCTTCAAGAAATAAGTTGGAATTAGGGTTCATATATGAAATGTGATAGTTTTTGATTATGTGGGAAATTAAGTTTTATGCGTGAAGTTCAATTCTTAATTATGTTGATGGTTTATTTATTTTTATTCAATGGCCTTTTGTGTTAATTGCAGTCGGATATTAGGAAGTGGTTTATGAAAGCACACGATAAAGGCAAAGCCAATGACAGTACTGCAAAGCTGGCAAATGCAGCGCAAACCAATGCAGATTCTGTGAGTGTATGTTGTCTAATGTGCATGTTTATTTCTTCCAGTATAATATTTCTGCTTGATTCTTTTTCTTGGACTTTTGGTTATAATGTCAAGATTTGAATGAATCCCATGAATTGCCATCTGAGGATTCTATTTAGATTGTTTCATAATTTGGGGAAGAATTGCTGTGACTCGGTCTATACATAATGGGCTGGCTCCATATTTTAACTCTTGTACTTGGATAAAAATGACAAAGAAGAAAGCATGAAGAGCACACATGAATCTCTCTATTTTCCTGTTGCTTACCCTTTGTTCTCATGAAGATGTCTGTGGAACTTGGTCTTAAATGTTTATTTATTAATATCTTTTTTTTTCTTTTTTCATTTGCAATTAACCAAGGTACCTGGAGGCCCAGGAAATTCTGTCAGGAGGAAAACTAGCAAGTATTTTCCTGCAGAAAAGCAAAAGCTAAAAGATGATCAAGGAAATGAGGAGCTTCCAGCCAAGAGAAAAGTTCAAAACGACAGTAGCGAAAAAGCCCGACCTTCAAAGAAACCAAGTCAAGTTGATGTTGATGATGACTTTGTTCTGCCCAAATCTAAGAACTCTGTTGATGTCACTCCAAGTAAGAAACTGAAGAGTGGTTCTGGCAGGAGTGTTGCACAAAGAGCTGCAGATAAAGATGAAAGTGATGAAGATGATGTTAAAGATTTGGGGTCTCCTGTAAAGTGTGGTGGAAGGGGTCGTGGTGGCAGGGGTGCATCAAAAGTACCAGCTAGTGGAAGAGGTAGATGTGATGCTATTGATGAAAGTGATGAAGATGATGTTAATGATATGGAGTCTCCTGTAAAGTCTGGTGGCAGGGGCTGTGGTGGCAGGGGTTCATCAACAGGACGAGCTAGTGGAAGAGGCAGAGGTGGTGGACGGGGTGGATTTATGAATTTTGGAGAAAGGAAAGATCCTCCACATAAAGGAGAGAAGGTGAAGATATAAAAAATATTACGATTTAATTGTTATACAGCGTGTTTTAATCCCTGTTAATGCAGAATTTCTCTCATGTCAGGAAGTCCCTGAAGGCGCCCCTGATTGCTTAGCTGGTCTAACTTTTGTAATTAGTGGAACACTTGACAGGTATTGCATTTGTTCTTAATATGGGTATGTGAGTACTTGTTCAACTTGCTGTCATGTGTAAAACTATTCTTGTTGTATATGCCTGTTCTTCTCAGCAACATGGACCCATAATCCATTTTTTTTTCTAGGAAGGTTATCATTATTATGATGATACTGCTTGTGACTGTTATTTTATGTTTTAAATTTTCTGCTTATGGATGTTTTTCCTTAATGGTTTTGGTCCTTCCTGGCATCATAATCATTGAACTTTGACCTTACAGTTTAGAAAGAGAAGAAGCTGAGGACTTGATTAAACGATATGGTGGCCGTGTTACTGGATCTGTCAGCAAAAAAACGGTTATTCCATACTTCTACCTGATAATAGCTTCACTTCTTGTCCAATTTTTGAAAGTGATTAACAATTTCAATCTGCAGAATTATCTTTTGTGTGATGAAGATATTGGAGGTCGAAAATCCTCTAAAGCCAAAGAGCTTGGGTTTGTTTTCTACCTAATTAGAAAATTTTACTTTTGAGTCCTCTTTGCCATGTTACTTTTGTTTATGCTTGGTTTCTATTTCACACTGTAGCACTGCTTTTCTTACTGAGGATGGATTGTTTGACATGATCCGTGCTTCAAATAATGGAAAAGCTTCTTCCAAAGGAGATTCAAACATACCGGCAGTCACTGTTGCTACTTCTCTACCTAAGAAGAGCCCCCAGAAAACGGAAGTGAAGAGTATGCCCCAAATTTCTATGTGCTCTTGCTTCTGGTGCATAATTCTTAGTGGTCAATTACATGTAATAGTATATGTATTTGTTGTGGTATGACTATGGGTTTGCTAAAAGGCTTATTTTTTCCAATCAAAATTTAGAATGATGGGTGATGACTTGTCACTGTTAACTACTACTTACCATGTCCAGAATACATTTTAAAGTTATGAGTCGTGGTTTGATTTTGGGATTGAGGTATGGAGCTTGGTGTTTGGTATCAGTTTGATTCTACTAATATATGCTGAATATTGTCATCCTGTATATATCTTTCTTTGAATTGTGAATACCGTTGAATTCATATGGATGGACTCTGAATGCCATTATTAAACCCCTTGTCTTCAACTTGTCTTGCTTTTTGCATTGGCAATTCTTCATCAGCAAGGTTAACCAAAAGTCCAAGTGCAAGTGTCTCATCTGCCAAGCAAAGAGGGCAACCAATCCGGCATTCTTCTCTTACATGGACTGAAAAATATAGGCCAAAAGTTCCTAATGAAATCACTGGGAATCAATCAGTGGTAAGAGTGTCTACTCTGTCATTCTTTATTAGAATACTATATACATTATAATTTCCGACTTCAGAAGCTAGTAGCCATGTTGCTTATTTTTTCTAAAGTAGCCCAGTGCAGATCTGAAGCCTCCAAGAGGCCACGTGGTCTTGACTTCCAAATATGAGGAAAAGCTTGTTAAAAAAAAAATTGAATGCATCCATGTTGGATAAGAATCTATGTCAAGAGTCCTGAGTCTGAGCAATATATGCTAGAAGTGTCTAAATTTGATCTCCTACTGTTATGGCTGCAGGTTAAACAACTCCATGATTGGCTGGCACATTGGAACGAACAATTTCTTGGTACTGGAAGTAAGGGAAAGGGCAAAAAGCAAAATGATCCTGGTGCTAAGAAGGCTGTTCTATTAAGTGGAGCACCTGGAATTGGGAAAACTACCTCAGCAAAGTTGGTTAGTCAGATGCTAGGTTTCCAGACCATTGAGGTGGAGTTCATTTTCTCAAAAGCAATCTTCATTATTAGTTTAAATTCTGATTACACTGAAGAAAACTTATGTGCCTGTTTTTGCTGTGTATCCTGTTTATGTCATATAGGTAAATGCTAGTGATAGTCGTGGAAAGGCTGACGCCAATATTTCTAAAGGAATTGGTGGAAGCAATGCCAATTCCATAAAGGAACTAGTTAGCAATGAAGCCTTGAGTGTTAATATGGATCGGTTTGTTTTTTGTCCTTATGGAATCTTGTATCAGGGCATAGAAATTTGTAATCCTTTTTCAAATATTTCCTCTCCCAAGTTAACTTTTTAAATGAAAATTGCAGTTCAAAACATCTGAAGACTGTCCTGATTATGGATGAGGTGGATGGCATGTCTGCTGGTGATAGAGGTGGAATAGCTGATCTTATTGCCAGCATAAAGATTTCCAAAATCCCTATCATTTGCATCTGTAATGACCGTTACAGTCAGAAACTGAAGAGTCTTGTAAACTACTGTTTGCTCCTCAGTTTCCGTAAACCTACAAAACAACAGGTAATCTTTATTATTACTTTTTGTTCTCCCTTTTGGATTTTATAGCTGTTTCTTTTTAAGTACTGCCTATCTTATGATCTGATTCATATCTTTTTACTCACTATGATGTGGCTTTCATCATCCAATTTCTTGTTTGTGCTACTGTCTTTTCTTTTTTCTCATGATGCATGTGGAAAAATGAAATGAAAGATTTCGATATCTATATATTTGCTGCTGACACTTTAATTAGTTTTCTTGCTTCCTTGAGCAAATCAAGATACGAACAACAACAAGAAGCAGCCACAACAAGCCTTGACCCGCGGGGATTGGCTACAATGCCTTTTCCTCTGATGAAAATTCTTCAGCAAAAATTTTCAGAAGCATGAGATGTTTTCTTGTTCAGTGAGTTGGTTTGAGCTTGTGGCTTTGAGTCTTGAATCTAGCGAATGAAGAATTTCATTCAGGGTTACAAGTACAGTTTTGTAGGTCCAGTGTGCACCTTATTTTAGTAAACAAGTACAAGCCATACTGGACTGCACAGGCCACACTGGCCTGTTTTGGCTACAATGGCTGAAATGTTTTGCGCTTGCCATTACCCAAAAAAAATCTCATTTTAATACCAGATCAGAGGTTCAACACTAGATCCAAGTAATCTCTTCATTTTTTTCAAATGACAGTTGTGCAGTCTAGCAGATTTAAAAACACGCAATTGTTGAAGCTCAAGAGTAGCAATGACTCCAATTGACACTTCTTTGGAGCCAAAAATGAAGGGAGACCCTTGCTTCGCTTGAGAGAGATAGAGAGATAGTTTGGGTTGCTGTTAAGCACTTGATGAATTAATTATGAAATCTCTAGTATGTTTGTGTTTGTCTGTGATGCATATGGAATGAAAACCATTCTGTTTTGAAGAAGATACTTAAACCCTGATTTGTTCTTGATGCTGTGTTTCATGATTTTGGATTATGGTATCTGTTGACATATGAAAGAGTTAGTATACGCTGCATAGAATTACAATGTGATCTAATGTTCCTGTTATTCATGTAGGTTACCATAACATTTTCTGTTTATTAACTATTGTTTTTGTCAAATTTTCTCTGTTGAGTCCTCTGATCTTCTAAACAAAGATAAGCTCATAAATTTCTCCATTAGTTAAATCTGTGTATTTTTTTTTTCTTGCATGTGTCTGTCTGGATGGATATTGGCTTGGGTTTGTGACAAAAGGTTACTAATATTTGTAGTGCTATTGTGTCTATATACTACCAATCCCCTCCCCCAACCCCCCCCCCCCAAAAAAAAAAAAAAGGAAAAAGGATTATGCAGCTATGTGAAGTCTCTTTCTACGACACTCTTATCTTGTTTTCTTTTTGAAGTGGGGAAGAATAGCATCACTCCAGTTTCTAACTCCTAACTTTTTTGCTTGGCAGATGGCAAAGAGGTTAATGCAAGTTGCAAATGCAGAAGGTCTTCAAGTTAATGAGGTAAAGTCACACGGTGTTTACTGCTGTTTTATTGCTGTACATTACTTTGCACTAGTACCAATGTAAATGGTTTTACCATGATTGAGGCATGATTGAACAAACGTTATTGCTCATTGAACGGTGAGCACGCATTCTCTTTTTGCTAGCGAGATCATATATCTCTTAAGTTTTGGAGAAAATGGAAGCTAAGGATTTTTGCATGTTTTAGGTTGGATAAATTTACTTTTGAAAGCTCGACAGTTTTTTGTTATTTTGCTTTTCGTAATCTTCTGCAGTCTCTTTTAGGTGTATAGCTGCTGATCTTCTTGTTATGATTATACTTTTTGTTGCCATCAGCTAAGATCTTAAAAAATATATATATCTTTTTTAATTTTCCAGATTGCTCTGGAGGAACTTGCAGAAAGAGTGAATGGAGACATGCGCATGGCCCTAAATCAGTTGCAGTACATGAGTCTGTCCATGTCTGTCATTAATTACGATGAGATAAGGCAACGCCTTCTTAGCAGTTCCAAGGATGAAGATATTTCACCCTTCACAGCTGTTGATAAGTATGACTTAAGAGCTTATAAGTTTTGCTGAATGTTGCTGTTTGATTGATGTTTTATAAAGATGCTTTTCTCACTGTCCTTTTCTTTTTAATATATAAAATTAACTTTAGGCTCTTCCAGTTATTATTTCTTTTCTCTCTCTCTCTCTCTCTGTCTCTCTCTTATTGTTTGATCATGTGGAGAAATGACCTGTTCTTTTTGTTACTAAATCATAGATCAAGCCAATCCTGTTTTGGGATAGCTTTTCTCTTAGTAGTTCCCACCGTTGCATTTCCAATACTCCTTGGTTTCAAGAAGTTGCAAATTCCAGATTTAAAGGTCAAAAAATTCTTTAACGAAATTATCATCTTTTTGTGGTTCATTGGTTTGATAGTATATGGTATAGTGTTTTGGTGCCTTACAACTATGTCTCCATTAGGTTGTATATTATTGACTCAAGCATGATTTGACGATGATTTTTAGAATTTTTTATGTTTATACTAATCAATCATTGAAAAGAATTTTGATTCAATCTGGTTAAGCTTTTTTTCGCTGTCAATTGAAGATTCCTAGCATTGAGGCATTTATAAATGTTCAAATATGCTTGCAGATTGAATGAGAACTTTGATTTTACCTCTGTTGAAGCTTGCGGTAATCAATATGTTGTCAGTTACTAACCTTTTTTTCTTCCTTCCCAATGCTTCCATTTGAATCTGTGTAATTTAGGCTGTTTGGCTTTAATGGTGGAAAGTTGAGAATGGATGAACGAATTGATCTAAGCATGAGTGATCCTGATCTAGTCCCACTTCTTATTCAGGTTATTTCTCTTCTTGCTTGTCTACCTAAGTTTTGTTGCTATTATTGGATTATGAAAGATCTTTAGATTCTTCTAGGAAACCTCAAACCTGTCTTGTATATGATTTTGGGACTCTGAATTAATGAAAAAAATGTAGAAAACTTTAGTTCGTCTGTCGGATGCTGGTCCCATTTTCATGTGGTTAGCTCCTTTGATTGATTATTTCTAATGCTGTAGTACTTCTTAGAACTTTCAAGACTATCAATAATATCCGGAAGATGGTAGTAAATTGAATAAAAGTACAAAAGTTTGCCTAGAAATGTTGCTTCCATTTTTCCTTTTTGTGATTTTAGGTTGAGTAGGTGGGCTTTGTTCCAACTATAAACACCACCTCAATGCCATCATGGCCTCCATGAAGGCAATACGGTTCCTGGGTCCTTGTTTTTTACCTGATGGAGGACTTTGTGTACATTTTAGTTCATGCCCTTGCAAAAGTGCTTTCCAACTTATGCATATTGTTTGGATCTGGGTTTGTAAGAATTTCAATTTTTTTATGTGAAAACTTTGTTGCTGAGGCGTCCAACAGCTGAAGACTACAAGTCCTTAGCTTGAAAGTTGCATACTATTCTTTTTTTCTTTACTGCACTGCACAAGTATTTCAGTTTTTGCAAGTCCATTTGCATCCTTTTGAATACACTTGTTTGATTAATTGGCTCTAGGTTTTTGTTTTGCCTAAACTATCATTTTCTATTTCCAATGCTTGCATATGTAATAGGACAGTTACCTGTAGCACTTGCATTTGTAATAGGACAGTTCCTGTTTTGCCTAAGCAATCATCTTCGCAAGTAATCTATGTTGCTTCAGCTCTCTTTTTTGTTGAATTACCCCATGTCTGAAACATTTCTGGACATGGATATGGGGATAAGACCCTCCATGGATCTTCTGAGTATATGGGAAAACTTAAAAAAGAATGAACATACTCTTGGACACATGCCTGTACTTGATACTTTCATTTGAGTCCGAGTAACATAGCAACTAATTATTGATCCTTGTTCTAGGTGTGACTAGGTTGTTTTTATTTTTTAATTTTTTATGCAGGAAAATTATATCAATTATAGGCCAAGTTCAATTGGTAAAGATGACAGCGGGATGAAACGAATGAACTTAATTGCCCGAGCCGCGGAGTCTATCACTGATGGTGATATAATCAATGTGCAGATTCGAAGATATCGACAATGGCAGCTCTCACAAAATGCTTCCATTTCATCATGTATCATTCCGTATGTGTTTTATTTTTCAGGTCTTAAATTATGAAAAGCTCTTCAAAATATTTTCATTTTTGCTCTGTGTGGTATTTTCTAATATTTTTTTTTTCATCAGTGCTGCATTGCTACATGGACAAAGAGAGACACTTGAACAGGTGATGAGTGTTATCATGAAGTTTCTTGATATTAGTTATGAGTAATGACTTCTTCATGCTTTGCCATAATTGTTTTGGTCTTAGAATTCTTTTGTAACTTTTTACCGTATGCTTCTACAAGGTTGACAAATAACATATGGAAGGTTCTTTAACCTTTATATTTTTCTATGCATAACTCATTTTTCAATCCAAAATATTGAAGCCTTGTATGCCCTTTTCAGAAGGCTGATCATGGCTGGCTTGGTTTTTATCCTTTTATGATTGATATGATATATAAGGTTTTATCTTGTTCCCATAATACAACTTACTTGGTTCTGTGTACTAAAATGTTGAATAAGCCTTTGGCAAATTGTTTAATTAACCCATTCCTCCTATTATTTTTGTTGAAAGGAAACCAATTCCGAAACATAGTGATTTAGACTCTGTGCCACTGCCACTATCTTTTGAGTGAGTCTTTATGTGTTTATTCTCTTTACATCGGATCATATACCTGACACTTGCTTAGAAACCTTCTTATAGAGCAACTTAAAATGACATTGATACCCTTGAAAACCACAGCCAAAACCGAAACAACTACTCTCAGCTATTGCTATCCTGGGCCAAGAATAAAAACCAATCCTAAAACATGTTATATCAGAATTACTGTAGCGTAGCTCGACATGCACTGAAACACAACCTGGCAAAACAGCGAAGAAGATTAAGAAGGGAAATAGTAGCATCCAAAACTGTAACACTCATGTCTTTATCTCATTCAGTCACTATTAAGAGAATTGATGGACCATAATACACTTTTGCCTTGGAGACAGCTAGAGTTTCAAGAGATTGAAGAGAGAGAAAGGGGACAGCAGAATGTTCATAAAATGAGAAAGACACAAGAAATATTCTTTTGGAAACTCTGCTTTGATGGCTTCTTTTAGCATTTTATTTCCGTGTTGCTACTTGTCTTTGTGGATCTCTTTATATTGGCGGTGTTTGATGCATTAAAATTCAAGGAAATTGCTACCATATGCTTTTACAAAATTGCCTCCGTAGGAATAAAAGTCTGAAAGCTTGTCTCATTTTCTTGCTTGGGTGCTTGGAGTAGAACCTGCTGCAATGAAAGTGACTTTAAGCACTTGCTTTTTTTACTTTAAATGATTATATCACGTTGAAATTTAAATATGATCTAATATTGGAGGCTGGCTTCATGTCTGCAGGGAGAAAGGAATTTTAATAGATTTGGTGGGTGGCTAGGAAAGAATTCAACTATGGGCAAAAATTATAGGCTTTTGGAGGATTTTCATATTCATTTTCTTGCTTCTCGTGAATCTAGTTCAGGAAGGTAATTCGTAGTTTCTTTTTATAACTTTCTGTCATAATTTGATTTTGACATTTCAGGTCCTGTGTATGCGGAAGGCACATAATTCAAAGCATGCAAGCATTACTTAGATTTTATTATTCATATTCTTAGCACTACTTAGCATTACTTAGATAACATGCTTGAGTTATCATTAATGATTCATTTTTCTTTTATCAACATTTGTTGCATTACATAGGTAATGACTGAGGCAGCTGTTGGCATACTAAGATGTGCTCATGTTTAATGTCATCTTTTATTAGTTAACTCGATGACTAAACAGCTCTGACAAAAACCAACACATTCACTCTCATTTTACAAAATTCCTTCCATTAGTTAATTATGCCAATAATCTAATGGAAATAAAGTTGATTGACATTATTTTATCAAAATTTTAGTTCAAAGATCTACTCTGTGGCTAGTTTGACTAATTCGTCGGCAGTTGCCATCAATATTTTAAGTCTTTTGGTGTTCAAAGAGATGGGAAGTGAGAAACGAAGAACTTATTTTGAATTCATTTGCTTACGCGTCCACATTCACGTATGTGAATGTGAGTGCTCATGTCTGTGCATGTAGATTGTTGCATGCTAGTCTCGGAGCCACAGCCTTAATAAAAATTATATTTTTCATTGAGAAGCGCCATAGAATGATAGCTAAAGAAGAGGACAGCTTGTTCTAGCTCTCTTGGTGTTTTTGTTATTTCCACAACATGGTCTTATTTGATCTGCGATCATTTTGATTACCTTACCTTATTAATTATCCTTTCTAAGTTGCATAATATTTCTTGTGTTGTAAATGATACAGAGAGACTATTCGACTTGAGTATCTTACAGTTCTTCTGAAAAGATTGACTAATCCGCTTCGAGACATGCCTAAGGTTTGAAACTTACATTTTTCATTGGTATGAATTTAACATGTAACTATGTAAGCATTGTATGTGACCCAAGGCTGGTCATAGGTGCTGTTGCAAGTTATGGTTCCCATTAAAATGCCTTCTATCTGAGTGATATGTGTTGATTTACCTTCCCCCCAACCCCCCCCCCCCAAATCAAAGGTTACTAGAGAATTGAAATATGCATCAGTCCAGAAACATTATTAGACTATTACAACTGCATAGAAAATACTCATCTGCTCCTCATAATGGACCACATCCAACCAGAAATAATGTAAGGTATCTCCCTCTCCCCCCCCCCCCCAAAAAAAAAGGAAAAGAAAAAAGAGCAATCCGAAAGGATCAAACATGATCAAAAGGGTTGACTAAGGCTGAATTCACCAGTAGGCTATAAAATCTTAATAGAAGTTCACCGTATCTTTGGCCAATTTGTCTGCCATTCTGTTGGTTCCCCTAAAAACCTTTGATAATTGTTTTTGTAAATCTGCTTAAGCAAATAGAGATGTAAAACTAGGGCGTATGACCACTGGTTCTATCACCTAATTTATTTGATGGCCCTATTTTGAGCAGGCATCAAACTGCTAGTGTTATTTTTACTTTGCCTTTCTGAATTATATGAAAACAACTCACGGGCTCTTTGTTTGCCATTGATTTTTATTACTTCTAAACGAAAGAGGAGAAACTTCTCCCCATGATTTGGTACTCTGATCCACCCTTTATACCTCCCTACCTATTTTATTGGCTTCTTGTTTGTTGGATTTGCGCATTTGAGATACGGTTGCAGTGGAGAGGGTTGTGTCAAAACTCTTCCAGCTAGATCTGTATCCCTTACAGTAAAATTTATTCATTGGAAACCCTTGACCACCTCAGATTTTGCTCTTTACTGCTTTTTTTTCCCCCCCACTTCTGCATAATGTCTGATTTGTCGGCCTGAAGCATTATTTTCCTTGTTCTCCTTGTGCGTATGGCTTCTCTTCTTTCCTAGTTTTCATTTATTTTATCTCTGTTCTGTTTATGGTATTGAACGCTTGTTATTTCTCTTGTCCTACTTCTTCTTGTGGCTTCTCTTGTTTCTGTTTTTATTTATTTTATTTCTGTTCTTTCGTTCATCGTGGTATGTAGACCTATACAAATATTCGAATGTGTTTGCATTTAGCCTTCGTGCGTTATAGGTGCCTTCCATTATATGTAAGAGATTGCTGTTTTAATTATTTCTATTCTCTTCATCATTGACCAGGATGAAGCTGTTAAGCAGGTTGTAGAGTTTATGAATGCTTACTCAATAAGCCAGGAGGATTTTGATACCATTGTGGAGTTATCTAAATTCCATGTAACCCTACATCTATTTCTGTAACATGCATAGTTTCTTTTTTTGTTGCATTCCCAACATGCTTTTTTGTGCTCAGGGGCATACAAATCCAATGGAAGGCATTCCATCGGCTGTCAAAGCAGCTCTGACAAAAGCATACAATGAAGAAAGCAAAACGCGGATGGTACGAGTTGCGGATTTAGTAACAATTCCTGGAATAAAAAAGGCCCCTAAGAAGCGGATTGCTGCAATTCTAGAACCATCCGATAATTTATTAGGGGAGGAGAGTGGTGACAGATTGCCAGAAAATGAAGAAGAGGACTCTTCAGACACAGAGGACTTGGGTAACAACTTGTGTTGAATATTTTGGTGTCGATTCAAATTTCTTTTGCTTTTTTTTTGTTTTTTTTTTTTTTTTCAATTTTACTCTCAAAATTTCCGCTTTTTCTATTACGTCTTGCGCAAAATCAATGTGGCTTTTGTTTTTAGTCACATTCAACCTGATACAATCTTGCTAGTGGTCTCTACTTTCTGATTCTAGGAAGAAAAATGACTCATTTACACACTAAAAATAGTAATAGAGATAGAAATATAAATATACATGCATTCAAACCTTCTAAAGTGGCAGGGGAAATATGTTATACTGCTTTCTGCTGAGACATTGAAAATCCATTTCATAGACGACATAGGATTTTCATTGTAATGGAAAATTGTAGTGTTATTGACATTGGAGTGGAAGGAAAAAGTTGCCTGGTGAGAGTCTAGAATTTTTTTTTACTCTCCTTGTGATGTATATGGAGGTTCACTAGGCCTTGAATGTACTGTGGGTGGTGGCTGTCGCCCATTGCATAATTCTTATTCACCCTTTCCAATTTTCTAAGATATAAAGATCTGATGTCTTAAATCTAACTGTTCCGTTCCCTAAACTCTTATCATTTCTTAGGTTGCTCCGACTCTTCATTTTTCTTAAAGTACTTTTGTCCAACACCCCTAATTGACGTATATCTGGATAGGGTATGAGGATATGACTCTCCAATGACCTTCCAAGTATATGGAAAAACTTAGAAAAAAATTGAATATATCCATGTTGGATATATATTCGAATCCGGCACTCAAACCTGAGACACAGGCCTAAACCTTAACACTCCTTTGCCTGGTTTGATCTTGAGTTCTTAAATTGAAAGTCTCATTAAAATTTGTCCCACTTTCTCAAGGTGTAAACTTCCATTTATTGAAGTACTGAGCGCTGATAAGTAGGGGATTGTTTTGAAGACTTCCTTTTAACATCTGAAACAAGTGTTCTATGGAATTGGATTTTCTAGTTGTTACATTTTATCGACGAATATCTGAATATTGATTGTTCATTAAGCAATTATTTTATGCCTTGCCTTTTCTTTTGGGCCACCAGAAGGTACTACCAATGGTGAGAAGCTGCAGGCGGAGCTTCAGAGTCTGAATTCCAAAGGTAGTTGATGTTATCTCATCCTTTTGTTATAGTATAATTGTTCCCATCTTACTGGTTAATCATTTTTCATATGTTGGTCTTACTTTCCCCAGGAATTGAAGTACAAATGGAGTTGAAAGGGACAGCGAATTCAAGTGCTAAGAAAGCATCAGCTGGTCGAGCAAAAGGTGGTCGGGCATCTGCCAAAAGGAATGCTGACAAGAAAGGCGGGCGTGGTTCAGGGGCTGGAGCAAAGAGAAAAAGGTAAGTGAGTATTAGGTTGGACATTTTACAATTTTGGCGGTGTCTATAAGCACAATGTAAGTAGCATGTCCCCTCTAAGATGATGATGACGTAGAAGTCCGGATGTTTGGAGTGTTTTGGAGGATGAGAATATCATTCCTATACGTGTATTCTTATGGGTTTTGATGCAAAAACTATGTTGGAGCTTTTTGAGTTTCATTAAACCATGATTATGGATGACGGCATCTTTAATTTCAAAGAAGCCAAAGCCCAAGTGAGTGCTTACTCGTTTTATTTTTTGCATTCTCTATGGGTTACAATAGTTTGGCTCCATATATATATATATATGGAAAGATATTGACAATGTTCTACGAAGCACAGATACTTCTGTTAGATGAATGTTTAAGCGTTGAATGCATGTCCTACAAAAGTGCAGCTCCTACAAAATGGAATGTGTTAGACACGACAAAATAAAAATAAAAATAAAATCAGATTTGATTGAACCATGGCTAGGACAGATGATATTTTTTTTTTTTTGTATTTTTCTTAAATGTAGAATAACAATGAATAATTTGGTTCAAATAGAGGTTTTTAATATCACAAATGCAACTTATGTCTAATCATATATTCAGGACTTAAAACGTACAAACTATAACATGAGTCCAAACATTTAGTTTATTATACAAAATCCATATTCAGGTTACAGATGCATAGATTACATCCTTTTACCAATTTACAGGAAAAAAAAAAAGGAAAAAAAGTACTGTTTCAAAAGCGGTTAGGACCTCAAATAAGCTTAAGCAACGCTGGAAGCCAAAATGGGGGGTTGTACAAGTCTACAAAAAAATGCTTTTCACGGAAAACTTCCGCAGGAAAATCAACGCTTCAAGCCTTGATTTGTGAAAAAAAAGAAAAAAAAAAAGAAAAAAAAAGAACAATTTATCGAGTCAAAAAGCCTAGTAAGTAATTTAATCATAGTTAAGGAAATAACATTCAAATAAGCACAGAGCAAAGGAATGCACAGAGCAAAGGAATGAAATTGAATTTGGAGTATTTCCAACATTCTAATATTGGATTTACTTAAAAAGCTCTAAATGATTCAAATGTTCAAAAATTAAATATTCACCATGATGGTTCAAGTGAACTAGGAACTAATCATTCATTTTCATAAAACATAATAGATAACCAAAGTTTAATTGTACGAAATTCAAACTATAATATTTTGCTTAATAATTCAGTAAGTCCAAAATCATGAAAGGTTCATGTTCAATTCTTCTTTGACACAATTTAATAAAGTTCAAACTCTAATTTATGCATCTAAACAGGTCAAACTTCTATAAAGGACACTACTACCTTCTAACAGAGTTTCATGTACACTTTCCTACTTGTGCACTAGATGGGTCCAAACTCCTTTAGATGAATCATGCGGTCAAGCACTTACTGGTCAAATATGAATAGGCACATCAAATATAGCCTTCGCCAATGTTGAAAGAGGTCAGAATTAGAACTTTCTTAATATAATTCACATAAATTCAAAATAGTTCAAAGAATTTCAAAATCTCGTAGCCGAACCTTGTTTTCATTCAAAACATTGACTTACATTAAAAACAAATTAAAAAGCATGAAACTTAAAACCTCTAGTTAACATAGTAGGAGCTTTAAATTACGATTATAAACCATTTTAAAGAACTATGTTATTCCAAATGAATAGAATTGATAAGAATGGTACTTTAGGATTCTAAAGGCTCTAAATAATAGTTTTGTATTTACTTGATAGATCAAGCACAATTAGAATCTAAGGCACATAAAACAAACCTAGGAGTAAAATCATAGTTTATAAAATTCAAAAACAAAATGATAATAGAAGAACAGCCTTAGATTTCGTGGATTCAAAGAATTGGCTCAAATTAAGAACAAACTGAAATCAACAAAACCTAAGGAATTAACTAGTTATTTAGTCACACTCAAAATCAAGTACAAACGAACATCTCAAACCTCTAGAACTTAGCTTTCAACTCCAAAATTCCAAAATCAATTTAAAAAAAAAATACTAAAACACCAAAATGAACCTACTTGAATTCTTAACGAAGAAGAGAAAATTTTACATTCTAATCCCATCAAATTGAGCTGCTTAAGGTTATTTAACACCCTTTTAGCTGCTTCCTTAGACATTTGATGGCATTGGGAAAAAACACATGGCCATGAGGTGTCAAAGCATACAATCTAGCAACTTTGCATAAAAATACTAGATCATAAGGTGTTAGAAGTAACTAAACTAATATTGGACTCCAAAACCTATTCTAATTGAAATCTACACTTTTTAAGTCTTAAACTAAGCATCTCAATTTCTATAAGACATAAGCTTATATAACTAAGCTTCTAAATTCCTATAAGATATAAGTTGCTATAACTTTTAAATTATCACATTTAAGGTTCATGTTTGTAAATTTAAAAGTAATTTTAAATAATTGAAAAGATATTTGCATGTTAATATTTAATTAAAAAGTATAAATTTTACATTTTTATTGCGATACTTTTATTTTTATGATCTATTTTTTTTTTAAATTTGTATCATCATGTTTGTATCATGTCGTATCCATATTACATGTTTATGTTTCTTACGA
>JBBYHO010000012.1:964017-979868 GCA_038382025.1 Adansonia gregorii
AAACACAAGCTAATTAAGCTTAAGTTTTAGTTATATCAAAACTGAGATTAATTCAAAGCTAATATAGCTAACACTTACCCATACCAAAACCAGAACCTTATTGTTTCTCTCTTTTTCTTGCTTATTAACAACAAGGAAAAGAGGGAAATTCAAGCCATCTCTACTGCCCCAACTATTTGGCCAAAAATTAAAGTTTTGTTGGTATAACTTCTTACTTCATCTTTCATTTTTTGTTTTACAGCATCTTTATCATTTTAGTGAGGTCTCCATGTGTCCATCACCCTCTTAGGATTCCCATACATTACTGTGGCCTTTGGTTGTTGTAGTTTAGGATTTTGATGCCTTAATGCCCTTTTGATGTGCAAATGCCTTATTTCATCCTCATTATTTTGATCACTCTTGCTCACGCATTTTTTGCCATATCCATGCATCTTATTATGATTAATCCATGTATGAATCATTAGCTTAGCATATTTCAAGCACATTTATACATTAGCTTGCATGAATCATTGTCATTTTTAGCATTTATAACATTTTCTTGTCAAAATGCATAACACTTTTTTTGTCTAGACCATTGGTAAAGTTAGCATCCCTATTCATGTTATGTGCCCCCTTGTATGTTTGTTATCTTCTTCTTGTCAAAGGGCATGTTTGATGGCTGTCAAAAACTGATTTTCAAAACCTCCCCAAGCCAAGCATGATAACCTCAACCAATGAGGATTAGCATGGACTTAGCATTTTCTTTAAAGTTGGCAAAAAAATCTTGGGAAAAATTAAGTTTTCTAGATCTAGAATCTTGGTGAAACGAACTCAAATCTTTCGATTTTGAAAAGAAAATGGCCTTACACTTGTTTCTTGAAATGTTCATGCCTTATTTTTGAATCAAAACCTTGAGTGGTATGATAAAGGGTTATTTCATCGTCCCAAAATACTCTAGGGCTATGCAAATGAGTTTGTGACACCCATGCCACTATTTCCCTTTAGTCATCCATGATCAAATGTCAATGACTCGAGTTTGGACCCATAAACATAAAAAAAAATGAGCAATATCCCCTGCTTTGCTTTGTCCCTTACTAGTAGCATCATTGTTACGAATTGAAAAATTACTTTAAAATACCAAATAATTTTTTATGAATTTTATAATATTTTTCTCCAAAATTATATCAAAATATCTTTAAAACGAGGTCTTGTTCACCCTCGGATCAGTCTAGATGAAAAAGTTATGATTTTTCAAACCTAGACTGTTTAGAATCCCTAAAGTGAACGGAGTGCATTCTGGTTGGGCCTTTTAGGCCTATTAAACAATTTTTCCAAATCCA
The DNA here is from genome assembly GCA_038382025.1 of Adansonia gregorii. Taxonomy (NCBI): domain Eukaryota; kingdom Viridiplantae; phylum Streptophyta; class Magnoliopsida; order Malvales; family Malvaceae; genus Adansonia; species Adansonia gregorii. Next base: position 965,337 of record JBBYHO010000012.1, read on the forward strand.
TCCACCACTTTTCCTAAAAAGTTCATGAAATTACCTTTTTGAAAAGGTATTATTTGCAATTTTTCAATGTCAAACGAATCCGAGGTGATTTTTCAAATTTTGACACCTTGTCTCTCATATGCTCTGCCAGCAGCATAATCAATCTGAACTTGAAAATTTATTCCCCCAAAAAGTGACCTTTTTGGGATATTAAGAATATTTTTAGATTGACCCTCGCCAAGTTACCTTTCTAATGGTATCTTGTCCACCCGCTAAAGCCTTCAAATCAATTTAGAATAAATTCAGGAAACAGGATAGCGCAATTTTGTCCCCTATTTTTAGTTATGGTCAAAATTAAGTTATTTTTTCGAATTTCGTTTGGAGACATTCGAATGTCTTTATCTCACCCCGATCAACCTTGAGAACATGCTTTGACCTCCCACAAGCTCGTATCAAGGCACGAACATATTTTACATCTTTACCATCCTCATTCATAATATTTTTTTTGCCAAAAACTGTCGGAATGCTCACTCATTTTCTAAATCATGAAGTTTTGTCAACTTAAGTTTTCCAACTGACTTCTTTAAAGAGTGTCAGATATGTCACTTTTGGGGATACTCTAACCCTATCTTTTCGAGGGGATACTCTAACCTTGCTCTTCAAATTGTCAAGATCTAAAAAAAAATCTTTTTTTGTCAAATTATTTGTCATCCATGGGGATACTCCAACCCTGACTTTCTGAGGGGATACTTCAACCCTGTTTTTTAAAATTGTTAAGATTTAAAAGTCTTCCTTTGTTAAATTTATTTATCATCCTTAGGGATACTCCAACCCTATCTTTTTCAGAGGATACTCTAACCCTTTTTTTCAACTATAATTAAATTTTTTTCCTTCTCGAACTTCCATGAATATGTCAAACAAATCTCATTTAATCAAGAAACCCAGACGCATCACGAAAATTGTAGATTCGATTATCCCCATATAATCGACGCCAACTGTGAGATAAATTCCAATAGTCCGTCCTTTTTCTTTAACATTGCATTGAATGATCCATCTCATGTTACTTCATTTATTGCCTTACTAACATGATTTCTTTGTGATGATTATTTGCATTCTTGTTTTCCAATCATTTCAATTAAATCTAAAGGTAATATTCCACGAGGGTATCTCTTCAGTGCCTAAAATGGAATATTTTATTTTTCAAAGCAAAATTCAGAGGTTATTTTATTGAAAATCTCTATATTCCCTGTCTCTCCGGGACATATATAAGATTAAATCTTTTTCATCAAAACCTGGATTTGTATTTCTGTAAGATCTATGCATTAAAATATGGTTATATCAAAATAGTGACGAGGTAAGATCGAAAGAATTGAAACCAAGATGAGACATAACTAGTAAGGTACCGATTTCGGACACCATGAAGAGGTTCGTACCTCATCGTGTGTAACCAACTCTTGAACCCAAGTCGTAAGTCTTTGTACTACGTAGACCATGGGATCAATGTTTTAAGTTTCGTAACTCAAAACATAGGTTTTCAATAGGTATCTGTTCATACCTAGCCTAAACTGATTGGTGGCGACTCCATGCATTGGCCATTTCGTGATGGTTATCCAAGACCAATAAAATGAGCAATTCATCTTATGGTCCCTTTCACTGTATCACAAAGTTGAGAATCCATACTTTCTCATTCTCATGACATCGTGAAGGAAAAGTTTCGGTCAAGAAGACATTCCTAAGTCAAAAAAATATTTTGAGTCGTATGCACTCATAGATCCACAAGGATCCACCCTGGGGTATGTTGCGACAGAAGTGTAGCTAAATAACAGAAAAGGTAGGGAAATGAAGCTGCATACGTCATGGCTCGCCGCAGTATGTTTGAAATTCTAAAAATCTGTACGGGTCCATGGACTATCCAAGTTTCTTACACCAAGTCATCATGAACGATGTCATTAGTATTTAGAAAAGGAATGAATGAATTTATATTTTCTCAAAACAAATGGAGTAGTAATAAAACAGAGATGCAGGTTTTAGGAATTTAGTAGTCGAGTCTAATTCCACATTAGCTATTGCTGTACTACAGCAAAGGAACCATCATTGTGGGAATTAGTCTTACAATTAGAGCTGTACATAAATCCATTCAAAAAGGTTAGATCTTACTAGTAAAAAGATTTATTTGTCTAAGACTCAATTCCATTCAACATATTCGAAAAGCATATTTAGTCATATAAAACATATCAAATATTAAAATTAATTTTATATATTTTACAGTTAAATTTAAATAAAATTTTTTTTTAAATAATTAAATAATAATTCGGATAAATACTTCAAACCAAAGCGAATAACTCAATCAAATTAATAGATCTTACATACAATTTTGGTGAATAGCTTTGCTAGTGTTGTTTTTTATAATCTTGTTTTAGATGAGTAGAGTGAAGTACTATTGCCATAAGGAAAATAGAAAACCAAAAGATCTTGTAGGTCCAAGTGGCGGAATGTTTTAACTATTCTAAGAATGAGAATTATCCACAAATGAATATCTACTAAAGGAAACAATTGATAATTATTTCTACTTCTATAAAACAACAGTGTATTGTTTTTCAATAATTCATTCACGTTGCTTCGTAGTGACCTTTTTTCAAATACGTTTTGCAAAAGAAGAAAACTTCTAAATTTTAATGATATAATCTTCAGGAAATGAAGAGCCAAGGAATTGAAGAGACTCGTCTTCAATTATTGCGAGATGCAAGTGGTGCTTTCAGGCCTGGTGTCCTAACAGCATTAGTTGGGGTTAGTGGAGCTGGAAAGACCACCTTGATGGATGTGCTAGCAGGAAGAAAAACTGGTGGGTATATTGAAGGAAATATTAGCATTTCTGGTTACCCGAAGAACCAAGAAACTTTTGCTCGAGTTAGCGGTTATTGTGAACAAAACGATATCCATTCTCCACATGTTACTGTATATGAATCTCTTGTGTACTCTGCGTGGCTTCGTCTTGCAAAGGAGGTTAATGCAGAAACACGAAAGGTATGTTTTGCTACTCATCATGAAACTTGTGCAATCCTTTCGATTCCTATATTTCAACTGAAAATATAAACTATGCCAAGCTAAAGCTTACAATTTAAGAAATTTACCCAGTTATCAATTTATTCAATAATTTTGCAACAGATGTTTGTTGAAGAAGTAATGGAGTTGGTAGAGCTTAATCCTCTTAAGCATTCTCTAGTTGGCCTTCCTGGAGTGGATGGCCTGTCAACTGAACAGAGAAAAAGGCTCACAATAGCTGTAGAATTGGTTGCGAATCCATCTATCATCTTCATGGATGAACCAACATCAGGCCTTGATGCTAGGGCAGCTGCAATTGTCATGCGCACTGTGAGAAATACAGTGGATACAGGAAGAACTGTGGTATGCACAATTCACCAACCGAGTATAGACATTTTTGAAGCTTTTGATGAGGTATTCTGAAATTTTCATTGTCGGAAACGTTTCCTTCATCTGCTTTTATAGTTCTATTGTATTTGCTAAAAAGATTTCCATTTTTACTACAGCTATTCTTGATGAAAAGAGGAGGACAAGTCATTTATGCTGGACCTCTTGGTCGCCATTCTCACAAACTTATAGAATACTTTGAAGTGAGAATCGATTCTCTCATACTACATGCATGATAAAATTGGTGTTTGCACTCTTTGAGGCCTTGGTCACAACTTATGTCTAATAACTTTCGGCAGGCTGTGCCAGGAGTTCCAAAGATCAAAGAAGGTTATAATCCTGCCACGTGGATGCTGGAAATTAGTTCTACTGCTGTTGAAGCTCAGCTTGATGTTGATTTTGCTGAAATTTATGCCAAATCTGAACTTTATAGGTAACTAAAATTGAAACTACTACCTCATTTAATCCCGTCTTTTTTGCTTTTACCCCCCCCCCTTCATTTTCCTCGATGACGTTGTCATTTACCAGGAAGAATGAGGAACTTATCAAAGAACTAAGCACCCCAGTTCCTGGAACCAAGGACCTTCACTTCCCAACTACATACTCTCAAGATTTCTTTACTGAATGCAAAGCCTGCTTTTGGAAGCAGTACCACTCATATTGGAGGAACCCACAATACAATGCAATCCGATTCTTCATGACATTTTTTGTTGGTATCATATTTGGACTGATTTTCTGGGACAAAGGAGATAAGATCTAAGTCCAAAAATTATTATTTAGTTGTCATTGTGACAACAAGCAGACAACAGTTCAACACTAGAAAAATACTATAGATGCCCAATACTTTGAAAATGACTTTTACTTGCCATTAAAGAATCCAACATCCTTGTGTAGTGTTTTCCAAAACAATTGTGCTCTTGTTCCTTTTTTTAGTTGAAACCTATGTTACCCGGATTTGAAGGTGAGAACTGGGTACACTTGTGTCCAACTCGATGATCAATTTATTTTATGTTTTTCTATACATTTGGAGGATCATACCTCTTATCCATCCTTGTCCAAATATGTGTCGAACATGAGTGTTGGACACAAATACTTTAGAAAAATGAAGAGTTAGGTACCATAGGTTAAAACTAAATGTACTTTAGATGAAATGGTTGTAGGTTGAAATTAAGACAACCAGATAAACTGGCATGCTTTTTTCTACACTTGTACTATTTCTCTAAAAGGGATTGGAAATCATAAAAAGTTGTTTCAAGTAACTATCAAATCAATATCATCTGGTCATATTACGTAAATTCTACATTGTCATAACAGACTCATGTTCTTCTTGTTCATTAGGAGGTCAGTGGCATATATCTATCAGAATGGAAGTACATATGGCATTTCCTATCAGGAAATTATTTTTATGCCCAGCTTGTTGGATTTCATTTGGGATAATTTTGCAAACTTTTAATTTAACAGACACAGGGAACAAGATCTAATGAATCTGCTGGGAGCTATGTACTCTGCTGTCCTTTTCCTTGGAGCCACCAACACTTCTGCAGTGCAATCTGTTGTGGCAATTGAAAGAACAGTCTTTTATCGTGAAAGAGCAGCAGGAATGTATTCACCATTACCTTATGCATTTGCCCAGGTAAGCTAAAATCTTAGCATCAAATTGATATGAATAGTCTACACTTCATCCCTGAAATCAAGGAAGAAAATCAGGGTATTAGGACAGGTGTAGCTGATGTAACTAGCATATTGTGTTATGCTTTGCAGGTGGCAATTGAGGCAATTTATGTTTCAATCCAAACATTGGTATATAGTATACTACTTTACTCAATGATTGGATTCCACATTGATCTTGGAAAGTTCTTCTTGTTCTACTACTTCATATTAATGTGCTTCATGTACTTCACACTCTATGGGATGATGCTTGTAGCTCTTACTCCTAACCATCAATTTGCTGCCATTGTCATGTCCTTCTTTCTAAGCTTTTGGAATCTCTTCTCTGGTTTCCTAATCCCTAGGACGGTACGTATTCAAGATGAAATTATTTTATGTTAGGAAAGAAATCTCAACTCTATCATTGAATATATATTTGCAGGAAATTCCAATTTGGTGGAGATGGTATTATTGGGCTTCTCCAGTTGCATGGACAATCTATGGCCTTGTGACTTCCCAAGTTGGTGACAAACTCGACCTTGTTGAGATAACTGGAGAATCCCCAATGACAGTGAAGGATTACCTTAAGGAACACCTAGGGTTCAAGTATAGTTTCCTTCCTACTGTTGTTGCAGCCCATGTTGGGTGGGTACTCCTCTTCTTATTTGTGTTTGCCTATGGAATCAAGTTCCTTAACTTCCAAAGGAGATGAGAAGATACCACAACATTTTCTTTGTTCTTTCATGATTGTGCATGAATAATAGGTCAAGAGGGGTTTTAATGTCTCTTCTTTGTACATCTTCAACAGTTGCTCGTAATTTACTGTTCTTTGATCTCTATTTCAGTAAAAGTTGTTCTATTACTATTGTCTACCAGTGTCCTTTATGTTCATCCCTTCTTTAATATTCATTTCATACGAGCAAATATGAAACAAAATGTATCAACCTTCTTGCTGTTGTATGCTTTTATGATTCAAGGGTCTTATCCATGCTCAGAAAAGTTAAAATTCAATGTTCAAATTTCTTTCCCATCTATTTCTTTATATATGTAAATAAAATATAAAAAATATTGTAACTATTCAATGTGATGTTTAGATCTAACAACCTATGTACGTGTGTCATTCTAGATTCGAAACACTTTTGAGTTTGAATCTGAGTCATTTTAGGTTTGGATTATATCAAATTTGGATTTTTTTTATTATATTATTTCGAATTCGAATTATTTCAGTTTTAGATTTTTTTATTCATGATCTTCTGGATTTGAAATTGGGTTTGAGTAGGTCTTACATCATTTTTTTTTATTTGATTATATTACACCAAAAAGATTAGATTTCTCCTTTTGATATGAAATTTTAGAAACAAAAATGTTGCATTTTATCCATAGTTGTCGGTACCGTACCGGCCGGCACGTACCGGTTTCGACATATAACGATACCGGTGATAGTTAGTTTCGTTTCGATATTGGTTTTAGTCTGTACCGGTCTATTTCGGTGATATCGGTCGAAAATAACCGTACTAATCAGTACATAATATAAGCCTGTAAAAAAAAATTAAATCAACATTAATCTTAAATCTAATGAATATTGTACATAATTACTCATAAACTTGATGAATCTTAGACATAATAACTCATAAATTTAATGATTATTAAAAAATTTTAATTTTACTACTTAACTGATATTAATTTTTTTACATTTGATGAAGTATTTTGTAGAACATTATATATATTGATGAATATTTAATATATAAAATTTATTTAATATCATTTATTTCATATTTAAAAAATATTTTTCATATATATAAATTAAAAATATTCAAACTCCGATAAACCCAAAATGATGCACCGAAATACACTGATACCGATATGTACTTGTACCAGAATAAAAACGATATGCCTACCGATATAGTACTGACTACCTTGATTTTATCTTGTTTTGGATACGTATATCTCTTTATCTACTAGATAAAATTGAAGATGAAAAGAGATGAAAATCTAATGATTTATTTTACAATAAAATTTATAACGATTTTAATTTTGCCACCTTTGTTTGTTGTGTATTCATTTTTTTTTTCTCTCCTCAACTTTGTAAATATGAATACAACATATTGTATTTGCATCAAACATATATATTAATTCTGTCAAATCCTAAACGCGAATTAGTTACATATATTATTAAGACATAGCTTTTTTCTTGAATCAAGTAATTCGTGTATTTTTATTGTATTCGTATATTTTTTATAATTATATTTAAAATATTATATATTTATATAAATTTTAATATATTAATAATTAATAACTAATAATATATATTTTAACACGTTCATGTATTTACATTGTGTTTATTTTATTTTTTATACCTTAACATGTTTTTATTTTTTTTCTTGTATAATATTTTATGTTATTCAAAATTATTACATATACTACTTACATTTCTCAAACTTGAAAGAAAAAAAAAGAGTCAATGTCAATACAAATGTGATTAAAAAGTTCAATTTTTTGTTAGATTTTTATACTTCACCAACGTGAAAGGCACGAATAGTTGACTGAAAAGGAAGAGATGAAACAACATAGTTGAAGTAGAGTAAAATATAGCAATCTTGTATATGTTTACATTAATAGTCGTAAAACACTAATCATTACAAACCTAGCAGACAGTAAAAGGTTTAAACAAATCACTTTGTTTTAGACATAACTACTCTTCCGAGCGGGAAAAAAAAATAAACAAAAAGGGCCATTTAGGTGTAACAAGTGTATGACCCTCAGCCCTTGATGTTATTTAAACAGCTGCGCTACCTTTCATCAGTTTTGACAGGATCATTTGCCAAGTCCAGGATCTCTTTCTTGCTTTTTACCAGGCTCCATTTCCTGTTATGAAAATCAAGTTTGTCCAAGTCCTCTGAAATTGCCATATAGCCATAAAGAAGCTCTTCCTCCAAATTATCACCCATTATTCCTTCCTCAATGCTGTTTTTGCCATTATTATTTGAAGTAAATTCGACTCTCCCTCGCTTATTCTCAACGAAATACTTGTGAAGTCTCTCTGCCATTGCCAATCCAGTAAATGTGCCTAGGAACTTCACCACCATGATACTTTGGTCCGCAGGCCTCCCTAGGCACACAGTGATTTTTCCCCCAACAACGCCTTTATCTGTCATCATCCAAGAAACGACAAGTGGAAGAACAAGAACAAGAAAAAGAAAAAGAACCAAAGAGGGAAATGCATCAAAGAAAGAAATAAATTATCAGTCTCGTCTTCTGGTCAAAGAAAGTTCTTCCTTTCACCAATAAGCAGTAGAAAACATCTTAACATTATGACTAATTCCAACTAAATACGTTAAGCCATTCATTAAATTACCATGCAAATTTGAGTCAACTACTCACCTCTTAGAAAAGCCTGCACCCCTTCGATCGGAACAACCTTTTGTTCTTGAGGATTGTTATTTGCCATGGAAATATTGTGGATGACAACAATTGGAGGCCAGAGTACCAAATCCTCCTTCTGAGCAAAAGCCTCGGCTTCAGGCAAGACGTGGGGAACCCATGTTATGGTGTCAGGAGGTGCTATGCTGTCCCAACCCACCAACACGCATACCGCTTTGTGAAGACCCAAGTGCTCTGCCCTCAACCCAACCTTGTGAGACATGAAGGCATGTGTCACCAGGCGTTGCGTGTCCATGAACTCCTTTGAGTAGCTGTAAGAGCACAGACGCAAGAATAATAGAGAGAGGAAGAATCATCCATGGTAGTAAATTTTAAAAAGGAGATAGTGATTCAAAGAAATAATCATCTTGATGTTGTCACAGCCATTAAAAATTTATCAGGTACATAAAGAAGGAAAACAACCAGTATCCACATCAGAGAGAATGAAATCAAAATCAAGAACGTGAAAGTAACATCCAATTAGCACCTAGCGTACCTGAAACCATTTCTTCCGCAGTCATCATAAATAAAGTAGGAAATGGAGTTCCAAAGACCAACCTCACCTTTTACTTGGGTCCAAAAGTGACCTACCTTAACGTATTCTATGTTGTTCACCAGGTTCAAAGAGTATACAAAGAGGTACATTCAATATTTCTAAAGATTTTCCTAATATATAAAGGATCATATCATTAATAAATATAAGATAGGACATATGAAGCGTGAAAACAACAAAGTATATCTCTAATCAAGCAAAGCATCATGTTTTACTACAACCTGACTTCTACTTCAAAAAAGTAGACTGCATCCTTAAATGCTTGTACTGGCAAAAATAACTTCAAAAAAGATTAATAAATACACAGATAAACCGAGAGAGAGGGACAGAGAGATTCTATCAGAATCAAGATGGATAATTAAAATCAACATTTAGCCAGCAACAAGAAATTGTTGTCTAAAACCACTGCAAGACAAAATAATACGTGGTTTTTTTTTTTTAACAATTCTTCACAAAATTTAAACAGTTGACCTTTGACATGATACAGATATGTAGCTTTATCTCACTCTCTTTGATTTGCCCATCTACACTACCATTTAGACCAGCTTCACCATGGACCTCCCCGTTAAAAGCAAGTGGCAGCATCATTGACGCCCAGTGGCTCACTATCATCCTATCTGCCACAGAAAAATGGATTACCACTCACGTTGTCACTCAAACTACCTATTAAATCTTTCGTACAGCATTCTAATAGGTCTTACATTCAGACTACTAAAACCCCTCTATCAGACAAAACGGTACCAACCTAGCTCCCTAACAACAGCATTCAAGGATTCTTAAGGAGCATGGACTAATGGCTCAAACCAAACATCCTAGATGCCTGTTGCTGAAAACCAAGCAGCTATTTCTCACAACAAAGTCAAGATTGAGCAAAGAATGAAAAATGTTCTATCCAGTATCCACAATGAAGCTGAGATGTTTCTCCATATTAAGCACGCTTAAATAATCCTCAGAGTTCTTCACTTCACACATCAAGATAACAAATTTCCAACGGTTAGCTCACTTATAGGCAAATGTCATCTAAACCAGGAAATATCCAACATCACCTGGAAACACCTCTATATAAAATTTTATGAAGCTTAAATTGATAAAACTGCACACCTTGATCCCATCGGCATTTTTGTCCACAAAAGCTAAAACTCAAAACATTTATACTGTTCTCCACCTTCCTCTCTATTCTTCTTCTTTAGTGCACAAAAACATATACCATATCTAAGGTCACTCAGTGCCAAAAATTTAAATTGCCAACCTGACATTCACTAGATAGTCCACTATACATTACACAAAACCTGCAAATTGTTAATAAGTCATCATTCCTCGGGCCACTAATCTACTTATGTGTTTCCGCTCAGAACCAAATGAATTGATATTGAACCCTGAAATAAAGTTACTTATGACCAACCATCATATGTTCTAGTTACCATTTACCCAAACAAACTGTCTGGCCAGAAGAAGAAAACCTGAATTTCATTACTTAAATAACTAAATAATACTCATGATATTGTTAACTTCAAAAAAAATCCAAGTAGCCTTAAAAAAGTCCTAGAAGGACCGATTGATAGAACCTTTAAGGCCTCTGCAGACTTGATTGCAACTTAACAGACACTGGGAAACTCCCCATTCAAGCAAAGAAATATATGCAATAGGTGCCCCACTTTAAACTGCATGTCATAGAAAAGAAAACACACCTTCTACCACATACGATGCAGAACAAACTACCAGCACATCCTTGATCCTTGTATCTTCTACGAACAGACTGGTTTAAATTTAACTTTTTAGAGTACTTTAAGAATGCTTCATGTACCAATTGCCTAAATTCTTCTGAATCCTCAGACAGCTCAGCCTCTGCATAATTCACTAGATCTTCAGTCATGTCACCATCATTTGCATTTATATCCTCATCATAATCTTCGTTTCTCTTCCAAACTTTGTTTTGTTTATGAAGGTTACTTCTTCTGTCATTGTGATGCGAGGTATGCCAGCTAAGAGAACCAGGTCCAGGATTTCCCTTGATATATTTACCACTATTTTCGTAAAATCTGATTGGAACCCTTTGTGAATGCCCCAAAGAACCTTGGGATGCATACCAGTCATCCAATTCCAAATCTCCATGATAGTCTTGCCCATCGTATGTCCTTCCAACCTTTCTATATTCATTGTGGCCATATCGTTTTGTTCTAGATGCATGTAAACTGATTATATCTTCACCAATCTGCTCCTCACTGTCATATGGACCTCCAAAGTCACCAGCTGAATGCAATTTTCTGGATATAGTGGTTTTAGAACTCGGCCTACCAACATCTTCCTCCGTAAGGAACTTCCTTTTAAGGATCCTATCTGAGTACATGTCAAGCTCTTTCTCCATGCTCTTTCTTCTTAGAACAGGTCTACGTTGCTTTGCATCATATTTAGATGCAGGAGAATTTATCAGTCTTTCATTTTGGAACTCTGGACGTGTTCCGCTGCCAAAACCAGAATCAGATCTCAAATCTGATAACTGCCGATTGTGAGATGCATCAAAATGTGACATTTCATAATCTTGTGCTAGTCTTCTTCCAAACACTATATGTGTGTCTTCTGAGTCCACGTATTCCCCACCTTTCGTTGATTCATATGATCTGCACATATCAATGTAGTCGGCACATATCTGCTTTTGCAAAGCACGATCATCCCATATAATGCCATTTCTTGAATTTCCAAAAGAATAATCTGTATTATCAATTCTGTCTACAACATGGTGCAAAACATTTGGTTTTGGCATGTCTATGTGACCATAATCAACTGATGCATGCTCATAGCTAACTCGAGATTGAGAAGGCATCATCCTTTTTAAGCCCTCAGCTGAATACCCATGATTATTACTTCCTATTGCCCTAGGTTTTCTGTAATGGTAATCCTCATACTCGGCTCTGCTCGGACTATCTGCCCATTGCTGATATAACCTCATATTCCTTCTAGCAGCTTCAGGATCTCTCACAGAATCTTGCAGTGGCCTTTGGTCATATTTACTATATCCTAAATCTTCTGTGAGCTTCCTGCTGCTCGTAAGATATTCTTCAGAAACAAGTAAGGGTTCATCATCCTGATACAAACTCTGAAACTCAGTCCTAGTGAGACCAGAAGATGTGCCAGCAAAATCCTTAATCTGAGGGTTGCTCATAAAGTCCTGGGATTGAGATCCTTTCACCATACTATATGCAACATCCTGAGACTGGAACATGGGCTTATCTTCTTTGTAAGAATCCATAACTGTCACCTTATTTGAAAGAATAGTTTCTCGATGCCGAAGTTTTTCACGCTCATATTGACCTATATCAATATCTTGTGAGGACAATGGTAATCGTCCACTAGTTTCAGGGAAATTTAAGCTTGGATCCAGATCCTGAGGCAACCGTTGTGGGCATCTTACTGCGATTTCTTCCACTGGCAACAATTTCTGACCCTTTGTTACATGCCCATCAATACTTGAGACTCTGTTTTCCAAATAGTCCTTCTCTTTTTTCATCCTAGAAGTACCATGATCAAGCCTGTAAACATTCCTTACTCTGGAGTTTGTACAATCATCAAAACCAACAGGCTCAGCATAATCATATTTTCTATTTACAGCTCTCTCATCTTCAAAATGAGACTTTTTACGCAGTTGGTCATATAGGGGTGATTTTGATCCTGCCATTTCAGTGCTAACACTACCCAAATGCCAACCATACGAATCCCTCCCCACCCTCGATCCACTCATTCGATCCCTAACCAAACTGCCCCTCCTAGTCGCATCTAGGGCATTAGGACTATAACTCCTCCGTCCATGCGGTGGGGGAGACCGATTATTCATCACCTCACCACGCGAAACTGGATAAGGGTCGTGAGGACCCCCTTCAGCAGCAGCCTTGTGTTGACTACGCAACTTAACAGCCCGAGATAGTTCAACATGCTCCTCGTTTCTTCTAGATTGCATCTTTCCGCTCATTAAACACTATAACTTTCTATACCTACAGAAATTGAGCTACAGCCCTAATTTCTAGATCAAATTCGAGTGCCAATTTTGAAAACCCTTAAACCCAGTACGCATGACGCTTGGAAGATCCCCAAAAAACGACTAAGAAATCGATTGCAAAGGCAGATCTAAGAAAAACCCAGAAAGGAATTTCGGTTCTTTTGAGAAATTAAAAGGAGAAAGACCAAACCTTACGCTGAATTGTATTGAAAGAACCCATGGATTGATCGGAAGGCCTTCGTTTGAACCTTTCTCTCAACCAATATTCTTAGCATATAGGTCTTACAGGCTCCTTTTTTTCCACAATAATTATAGATAAATAGAGTCGATATGCTCTGATACTGGGTGTTTCAAAACTAGAAACACAGAAGAAAGTGGAGAGGTTACTTAGTAGATTTTTATTGGTTAAACGGTGATGCTTTTTGGTTGGTTTTTAGACTCAGTTGGGTTTCTTTTTATTTTTAATAAACATTTTCCTTTTTCACTTTTAGCGACAATATTAAAGTGGCTTGTCGTGACCCCGTTGTAAATTTCTATTTCTCCTAAGACAAAGGGGTGATGAAGTTGACGTCACCAATTGATGATTACTAAAATATTAAAAAAATTAATTTAAAATAAATAAATAAATAAACGATTGAGTATTTAAAAAGTAATTTAATAATTTTTAATTTTAATATTTTTTAAAATTAAAGAAAAAAAACTCATTTAACTTTAAATCATTAAGGTAATTAAAAAATTACACACTTTTCAGACTTTTTAAACCTATTTACCCTTTTCACTTATCTTTAAATCACTCAGGTAATTAAAAAGTAACTTATTTTCTCTCATAGAATTACCTACTCCTTTCGTTCTTCCCTGGGAAAATTTTTGTTAGATAAACGAATTCCTTTTTGTTTAGTAAACAGTGACTGCTTTTTATCGCTATGAAGATATATTTTTCATTGACTTTATATTAAAAGAATAACTTCATGATAAAAACTTTATGAATTATAGCATTAAAATATATATAATTATATCATTAATGTGTAATTATTCAACATTATGATTTATTCTTTTATTTATCTTTTTTAGTTTGGAAAATAAAATTTTACAAACAATCACCTATAGAGGTGACAAAATAAAATCGAACTCGAAAATCTGTCCGAAAAAATTCGAGTTCAAACCCGAACCGAACCCAATTTGATCAAAAAGTTAACGACCCAAACTTGAAAAAACTCGAACCTGAATGGCCCGAACTCGAAATAGCCCAAACCCAAAATGACCCGAGCTCCAAGGAACCCGAACCTGAAACAACCCGAGCCTGAAATGACCTGAACTTGAAAAATCCGAACTCGAGCTCGACCTGAACTCGAGCCCGAATTTAATACTAAAAATAAATATGAAGAAATGATAATTAAATAATTTTTTATAAATCAAAAACTTTAATAATGAATTTAATTTTAATATTCTTTTAATAATTTAATTAAATATTAAAAATATAATTTATATTTTAAATATAATTAAACTTACTCAT
>JBBYHO010000012.1:993104-1003317 GCA_038382025.1 Adansonia gregorii
ATTACCCTTTTATTTTTTTAATAGCTTGTTGGACTCCCCCTATCATTGGGCAGCTTCCCAACAATAGAAAAGAAATCACCAATCAAAGGGTGATTTCCATTTTATTTAAAAACAAGAGAAATAGTCCTATTAATGAATGATTTTCCAACTTTAAGCAAAAGAAAGGAACATTTTAAAAAATAATTTGTAATTGAAACAAATATAGAAATAAAAATATTAATATTTTAATAAAAAGCCACAATTCATATGGAATATAGATAAAGTATAGTTTGTTGGACTCCCTCTATCATTGGGCAGCTTCCCAACAATAGAAAAGAAATCGCCAATCAAAGGGTGATTTCCATTTTATTTAAAAACAAGAGAAATAGTTCTATTAATGAATGATTTTCCAACTTTAAGCAAAAGAAAGGAACACTTTAAAAAATAATTTGTAATTGAAACAAATATAGAAATAAAAATATTAATATTTTAATAAAAAGCCACAATTCATATGGAATATAGATAAAGTAAGAATTTAGAAAGATAGATGGTAATTTTGGAACATCTTAAAATAAAATATAGACATTCAATTTGAATGGATGGAATTAACCAAAAAAAAATGAAGGGCTACGTTTAAAGATGGGATGAGAAAGAAAGAAATTAAGTTACCCATCCCCTTTTTGTTTATTTATTTTTTTCTTTTATAGTGTTTTCATTTTTAATCTTTTAATTAAATTAATATTAATTCATTTTGAGCCTTTCAAAATTAAAACCCTATGGATAAGCACTTTTAAAACTTGAAAGTTGCCAATAATCACATGATCTGTTAGTCGAGTACTGACTCTTAGTTTCAGTGATTAAGGATCAAACCCTGAACACCTCAAGTCCTCCCTCAAAAAAAAAAAACTCGAAAGTTAATTATCTTTAGTCTTTTTTTGATAGAATTGATTTTCAAAATTCATTTTAAATTATAGTGTTATTGCACTTAATTTTTATTTTAATAATATAGAAAATAATAGAATCATTTTGGTTTATTGAATGCATTTAATTACGCATGAAAAATTAAGAAAAACACTTAACAATAGTTTAAAAGAAATAGTAAATTATAATATTTAATGCCAAAAAGTAAAAAAAAAAAAGAACTAAAAATATATGGAACATAGATAAAATAAGATTTTTAGGGGTTCAAAAGAGAAAATAGATAGTAATTTTGAAAGAAAAATATAAACATCCAATTTAAAAGGATGGAATAACTTGGCAATTTTATATGAATATTGACAAATTTTTTTTTTATTTTCAATTTTGTTCTGTTTTCAATTTAATTCCTGAAATATGTTTTTTTTTTTAATTTTTCATTGAGAACTCATCGGTTAGGATGGCGAGAACCAAATTCGATGGGAACTTGCCAATTGAGTGGGTGAGTTCCCATCGAGTTTCCACTATTAAAAAAAAAGATTCCCCCACCCGGCTCAATTATTTTGCCAAGGGAAGGGGGCTAACCCTACCTTTTTTTATTTTTTATTTTTTTTGCTATAATTAGATACATAATAAATTTTAAGTTTATAGTAGAATAAATATTATAGATTCTAAATTTTTGATATTAAATTTAGTGCAAATATAAATATACTAATATTAGATATAAAAATTTAAACAACTTCGAATTATATACAAGTATAAAATTTTGAAATAAAAAATCATTTACTATATTATCATTGATGCGAACTCTCTCTCAAGGTACCGAATTTGTAAAGACATTTATTACGGCTATGGCCTTCATTCCTGCAAAATCTACAACGCTTTGGTTGGCATCTCTCCCTAATGTCCATTTCATTATGAACACAACTTGATTTTGGCCGACCTCTTGAATCTCTTTGTATTTCTAGATTAGGACATATAATCTTTATTTTTAAATAAGATCAATTTTAATATATACATCGGATTCTATATAACGTCTATATCAATGATCATAAAAGATAAAAATATAAATTATATAAAAAATTTTTGAATGCTAAAAGTACATATTGTACAAATTACAGTAATGATAAAAGTACATATTAAACAAACCACCACATATAAAACTTTATTGATATAGGGTCCTTTCGTGTGGTGTTGAACAATAATTTGGAGTTCTCCTATTACATTGTGGCAATACTCGTCATTCATTATTTTCAGTTTCATTGCAGCTAGTGCTCCGAGTTCGATGTCTTCGACCTATTCTTGTCATCGCCGGTGCTTCTTTTTAAGTGGCTTTTTCTTGAGTTGCTTCATTTGTAATATTTGAAACCCTAAATCTAAATCCACCTACTGCACCATAAAAAGGATTTGGATTCCAGCTACTGGAGGAAGCAACACCTATTGCACTATAAAAAAGATTCAAGGTACTCATACCACCACTATTTGAAATTGGAGTACCGTACTGATAATAGTAGACAAAGATACTGGTCAATACCTAACCTACTTGTTGGTGGCTTTAGCCAATAACACCTATTATCATAATCATTCTTAGCATGACTGAAAGAATGTCAGTGACTGAATGATAATCCAAGATCACATTCTGGTTCAGGATGACTAAATGACATCCTAGGTGCATTCACATTATGAACATCTGCTGAAGTAGGGTGCCTCATCCTCCGACTAATAACCGGCTATGGAAAAATAAAAAGTCGACCTTGTTTATAAAACCATGTCATGTATTCATCTGATGGCTTAAAACTATTGTTCCTTATTTCAGAGCTAGACACAATAAGTCTATAATGATTTTCCCAATACCAGATCCATTTTCTATGCTTTTCAGCCCAGTTCTCTGAATGATTACCACGCGTGTCAATTTTGTGAACTTTGTCAAGGTTCACTGGTGTTTGAGGGATTGATTTTTGCATCTCAAATTGACGTAGAACCCTATCACATGGTGCACTTTACAACTCGAAAGCATATTAGTGCCGTATTTGCACACCATATGTGGCTACGTCTATATGCTTCCACTGGAGGCATGCCATTTTCTCATTAGAATGATATGGCATCCACAAAAACTACAAAAATCCATAGAAATTATTACTGAACAATATGGCATATGTAGGGTTAAATACACACCTACTTTAATCAATAACTTTAAAATGTTTACCCTATCAGAGATGATGTGTTCGAGTCTTTCTCTGATACTTTTGAGCTTAGTTGGGGTGAATCTATAATCTTTTCTGCCAACCTATCTGTTACCATATATATCAAATTTGTAATAATTTATATGTAAGTATAACGTCTACACTAATACAATATAAATGAAGTACTAAAGTTTATTACCTTAACGCGAGAGGGTATGTAGGCTGTGCACTAACTCTAGGTACAAGAAATGGCATTTGATACCAAGCTAATGACTATAGTAGCCATAAACAACCACTTATGTCAAAGGTGCCTTTAACTGTAGCCCGACAGAGTTCCTTATATGAGAATCCTAAACAAGCTGAACCTTAACTATAATTTCCAGCTGCCCTCAAATCTCACAAAATTGGAAGACACATTAAATGAACCCGACTACTAGATTTATTGAGCATTAACATTCCTCCAATTAAGCATAAAATATATGCTCTAGCAGAATATTCTATATCTTGTATAGTTGGATTCTATGAGAGTGTAGCAAAAGTTCTTTCTAACCAAATTATTTTCAGTCTTAAGCCTTCTAAACAATTACCAAGAGCTATCTGACCCAATAATTCAAGGCATATGTTAGCCCATTCCAAAAGGCTCTTCCCTGTTACTGCTTCGCCATCAACTGGGAGTCCCAACTGAAGTGCAACATCTTATAAGGTAATCGTGCATTCACTGCATGGAAGATGAAATGTGTGTGTCTTGGGTCTCCATCGTTCAATCAACGCTTTTATTAGTCCAGCCTCAAATTTAGGGGTTCTAACTAAAGCTGCATCGTAAAATCTAACAAACCTTAGATAATCCACAATATATGCATTTGGTTTTTTCAAAGCAAATTTTCATGACCGTAACTCGCGATCAAAATCCTATTCAATAAGTAATTAATTTATTAGTTATAAAATTCTAAATTCGTAATATTCAAATATTTGAACCCGGTAAATTGAATTTTAGTACTTCGGATAATACCCTTGACAATATAGGAATTTCTTGTAGTCTTAACAATGATGATGATGATGAAGCCATTATATTGATCAAAATTATGCCTATAAGAACTAAAATTTTTTTAACATTAAAATAACTTAATATACTAAACTAAATCAACTTCTACAAGAAAAAAACTTAATTACAACATAAATAAATTACAACAAATTACATTATAATAAATGATAAAGCATATTATAATAAATTACATTATGATAATAAATAATAAAGTACATTATAATAAATAACAAAGTTAAATATCATATTTTTTTTGTTAAATAAAAAACAAAAATTGCACTTTAATCTCTCTAACAAATTTCAATTTCTACAGAAAAACTTAATTAGTACAAAAAAATATTAAATAATAATAATAATAAGTTACAAAGTTGAATATCACGTTATTTAAATCAAAACTTTAAATTGTACCATAATCAAAACTAATAATTATAATAATAAATTACAAAATTAATTATATTTTAATATTATAAAAATATTTTTATAAGTAAAAATTAAAATATACCTTACGAAAAATTTCTCTTTTTTCTTCTCTTCGATATGAGAAGAAGAGCTTCAAGCTCTATTTATAAAGAGCTTGAAGTTCTTGCCCACTTCTTCTTGAATCATTTCTTCTTTCCCCTGAATAATTGATTGTAATTGTTTAATGTCACAAGCAGCAAAGTCCATGACCTTAAACACCATGCCCTGCCAGGCCTCCCCTCCCAAGATAATTGAGCCGAGTGGGGGTAGGGAATCTTTTTTTTAATGGTGGGAACTCGCCCATTGGTTTTTTGTAATGGTGAGAACTCGCCCACTTTGTATATTTTCAGGGTGGGAACTCCCACTTGGTTTTTTTTTTTAATGATGGGAACTCGTCAATTTGGTTCTCGCCATCCCAACTAGTGAGTTCTCAATGAAAAAAAACAGAAAGCACATTTTAGGAATTAAATTGAAAACGGTACAAAACCAAAAATAAAACATTTATCAATATTCGTATAAAATTGCCGAAATAACTTTTTATTTTTATTTCAACTTAGAAATAAGAGTTCAGCACACTCTGTTAATAAACCATACGACTAAAAGTTTAAATTATAGCTTCTTGAAATGGAAGTCAACTTAAAATAACAAAGAAATTATAGATTACTTGTGATGGATAGCTCAAAGCTTCCTAACCAGGAGATTGACTCCATATTTAGGTTCAATGATCAAACTCAGAGATGGACAATGCCTATATTTTGGTGATGGAGAAAAGGTGAAGTTTGATAGAGCAAGAGCAAGAAGTAGCTTGAGTTCTGCCAACGCAAAATGCTGCCCCAAACATGTATGGGGTCCGAACCCGAAAGGCAAATATGCATGAGGAAACTTACAGGCGCCACTGACTCCATTGACAAACCTTTTAGGATTGAATTTGTCAGCATCAGGTCCCCATATTTCAGGATCTTGATGAAGTGTCACGGGTAGTAGCCAAATGTTCACTCCTTTGGGTACATCGATATCTCCGAACTTCATATCTTCTAAGGCCTCCCTAGATATAATAGCTCCTGGAGGGTATAGCCTTAATGTCTCATTGATCACCATTGTCAGCTGCCATCCATTCAAAAATAGTTCATTTCAGGACATTTGAAGAGATATTAGTGGCTCATATCATATTCATTTGATTCTGACATGATCAGCTATGTTATTCAGATTTTGGTGCCAGTGTTAAATATGCGTACGATCAATTATTTTCAAGTTTTTTATGCATTTAGAAAGTCTTTAGACTAGAGGTTCATATTTCTATAGTTGTATCAAAATATGCGTCGGATACTAAATCAAATACTTCGAGAAAAATAAAAAGTTGGAGAAGCAACATAGATGATAAGGGCAAATAAATGTTATGCTTACAGTTTTCATCCTACGGATCATATCGGCATTCGGTATTTTGTCCCCACAAATTGCAAGAACCTCTGCACGAACTTTGTCTTGCCAATCTGGGTTCAAGGCTAGAAGGAGCAAGGTCCAAGCAGCTGTAATGGCAGTTGTTTCATACCCAGCAAAATATATGTTCTTGCAGTTGTCAACAATGAAGTTGTCCATTGCATCAGGCCCTAATTCACTGCTTTGAGCCCCTTTGAGAATCATTTGTAATAGATCTTCCTTTGATGTTTCTTCCTTGGTTTCATGGACAGCTTTCAAGATTAATGCTCTAACTTCTTTCTCCAAACTCCATATTTCCCTATTGCTCTTAGTCGGAAGATATCTGAAAATTCCAAATGCAATCATTTCCGTCAGTTTTTATACATACTGTGTCAGTTTTGAAGTTCCATTGTCCAATTCAAGAACTAAAGAAAAGCTGAACCTCATTCCGGGGATGCCATTAGATAAATATTTTTTGGACATGGCTTCTTGTAGAGCTCTAATTTTGAAAAAGATCTCTTCTCCTTTGGAATAATCGCTTCCAAAACAAGCCCTTGAGATAACATCCCTTGTAAACCTTCGCAAACAATCGTCAACCTTTATGTCTGCAACTCCACCCTCACTGTCAATTTTGCTGTTCCACCAGTTCACTACCATTACTGAACAGTCTGCCATTAAGTGTGTCATACCCTACAACATATCGAAGAATATATATAGTTAAGATATGTCAGAAACATTTTCAAGACTGAAAACATGTCCGAAATCACAAATATCAGTACTCTTCAGTCTTCAACTTCAGCATGTTAAGCATAACTATATAAATTGCAGGGTCCAAGGATAAGTAAACATACCTTGACCTTGTCCATGTATAATTCAGGGGCAATGATTTTCCTTTGATGTGCCCATAATGCACCATTTGAAGTTAGAATGCCTTTGCCTAGCAAAGGACCTCGTTCCTTCTGTTGGTAGGTAGGATTTCCCAAGTCCATTGAAGTGCATGTAATTATTTCCTTCACCAAATCAGGATCTGTTATGTGTAAAATCTGTATGTTGCCTAGCGAAAACAAAAATGTTGGGCCTGCAAAAATGGTTTACAATTTATCAAGGAAACGGCTCTTCATACTTCATAGCTATTATGTATGGGCATGTGTTAGATACAAGTACATATAATTTTTGTATTTAAACTTTTTTAGACAGTCAAAGGATCATTGGATACGGATATTTCAAGCAAAATAAAGAATCGGAAAAACATAGATTCATATTTTTGGGTTAATGCAGTGTAAACTGAAATTAGATTGTAAGCTATAAAATTGATGATACCATATTGTTCTCTCCATTGTTGGAAGTAAGGAAACACAGTTGAAGAACTGTTATGGGTTATCTGTTGTTCTTCACCATCTTGGGCCAACATTGACAACTTGTATTGAGTCTTCTTTATTTCAAAGGTATTTCCAACCAAAAATGTTGGAGGGGGACCCTGGATTCCTTGCTTTCGCAGCTTGGCACGAAGCCTTTCAGGCTTCAAAATCATAGAATCAAACAGGCGAATGAGCAAGCCAATGAATCCAATCAACAAGCTTGTTCCAGTGATCTTGATAAGCAGCAATGGCAACTCCATGGCTCTTAACTATCTAATCTTGCTTTCCTTATTTTTTTTTTTTAATGCAGTGTGAAGGATGGCAGTCAAATCTTTTGACGCCCAACATATATATAAGATTTTGTAAATATTGCAACGAAAATAGGTATATTAAGAATTGATAAAGGACGCTAAACATAGGTTAAGTTGGTGGATGTTGGAGCTCAGAAACTTGATTTTATGGAAATGAGGGATATTGCCAAAGATAACCATTTGAGCAGTCAAATATATGCTCATATTTGGCCAGTTATAAAAAGGAAATGATCAATTTACCTATGTAATTGAGCTCACGCCTTGCATCTAACGATGTTGATAGATCAAATCGGTCGAATTGCAACTCAATTTTTTTAAATTTTTTATTCAAATTCGAATTCAATCCAAGAGCTAAACTCTAAATTTGGGTCCCAATTTCACACTTTCAATACATACGGTGATCAAATTGCAAAGGACGGGGCAGGTGAACAAAACGAGGAACACCTTTTATAGATTAATTAAATTTCATGTGTGATGCACGCCAATTATAAAATGCAGGGCAATATTGTCTGAACTTGACTTCTGTTCTTGGAATAAACGTTGTAGAACACATTTGACTTGGAGGTGGTAGGGTGGTTTATATCATGTTATTTTAGATTTGAATTATTTTAAATTTAAATTTATTTTAAATTCGGATCATTTCAAGTTTAGATATTTTTATTTGGATATTTTTAGGTTCGGACTATCTTAAGCTTTGACCATTTTGATTGATGTTTTTTTTCGAACTTGGATTATTCCAAATTTAGATCGTTTTGATTTTAAATAGGCTTATACATATTCAAATTTTTTTTTAAATATTATAAGTTATAAATAATTTTTTTAATTTCAATTGTGAGAATTAATTTTATTTTTATGCAGTAACAAAATCATTAAAATTAAAAACTTTCAAAAATTAATAAGTATTTATTTAAATATGATATTATATAATAATTTTATATATATAAAAAGTATTAATGCATTGTATCTAATATTATCTGTAATTTTTAGTATAATATTTAATTTCAAATAACTGTTATTTACTCCCATTAATTATTATTAGATTATATATACCTTAAAGTTGAAGATTATGAGAGTTATTAACTCCCTGTATTATTATTATTATTATTATTATTATTATTATTATTATTATTATTATTGCTTGGGGTTGTGGTCAGAAAAAAGTTTAAATTTTAAGTCCATACACAAATTTGATTTAGTTTGATCCATCCATTTAAGTTTGAATTATTATTTATTTTATTAAAAAAATTAATTTTTATATATTTTATAATTAAAATTATGTTTATTAAATAAATTATCCGATCTTTATCCAGCCTAGCTCTATCTTTTGAAGAGGACAATATGCAAAATGTACATTACAAGGAATATTAACGAGAGAAAGAAAGAAATTGCTGAGAATAGAGTTAAAATGCATTTGGGGATTGAAACCAATTCAAAAAATCCAAGATGACAGAGAATCCCAAGAAATCCAGATAGCCACTGCCCCTTCACAAAATTGATAAGGACATCATGGGATGATTCCTGTATTTAAAAGAAAAGAGACTTGTGAGCTATTTGGACTAGTAAATTTGATTTGCATTGATTTAATTTTAAATAGAGATTTTATAAATTTAAGTTAATTTTGATTCAATCTAAATTATTATTAAATAATTAAAAAAATTTATTTTAATTTAATTATAAAATATAAAAATTTTAATATAAAATATTTTTTAATATTTTAATAATTTTTATGGTGAAACGAACCATGAAGTCTACTTAAACCGAACCTAAATAAACAAATAAAAATTTGAATCGTAACCTAATACCTCTTCTTGTAAGTCTATTCTACGATACTTTTTACGTTTTAATAATAGGAGAAGTTTTAGCTTTTCAAGTATTTGTTCCGGTAATGGTGACAAATTGAATTTGAATTTGGAAATTCATAAAATAAATTTTGAATTCAAGTTAGCTCAAATTCAATTTGATAAAAGAAAATCATAGATTCAAATTTAAGAAAACTCACATTTGCAATGAGTCGAACTGAAAATGATCTAAGACAAAAATTATTTGAATCTAAAATGATTTGAATTTAAAATAAATTAAATCCAACATTATCTCAATCCAAGACCGATCCTATCATAAACCTATAAGAATTTGAATTCAATACTAAAAATAAGAATGCTTGAATTGTCATTAAATAATTTTTTATAAAACAAAAAACTTTGATAAACAATTTTATTCTAATATCTCTTGTTATTTAATTTAAATTTTTTACCATTTAAATAATAATATTTTCATTTTGATTCAAAAAATTCATTTACATCAATCTATCTCTTATTGTTATTATTATTGATATTTTAATTTTTTATTGATCACTTGTGAATAAAATAATTTTTAATTGAAGACATGAAAACCAAAAGAATACTTGATCTTATTTTCAAAAAATGTTAGACCTTTAGGTTGTGAATGAAATCAAGAGGGGGTGAATTAATTTCATAAAATTTTGATAAATTAAAATTTTGGTAGACAAACTTGAGAAATCCAAACAATAAACTTTTGGAATGTGATTTAGTG
>JBBYHO010000012.1:1025760-1048112 GCA_038382025.1 Adansonia gregorii
ATGTTATGTTATTTCATTTATTGCCTTACTAACATGATTTCTTTGTGATGATTATTTGCATTCATGTTTTCAAAACACTTCTAAATAAAATTAAAGGTAATGTTCCGCGTAGGTATCTCTTCAGTGCCCAAAATGAAATATTCCATTTTCAAAGTAAAATCCAGATGTCATTTTTATTGAAAATCTTTATATTCTCCATCTCTTCGAGGTATATATGAGATTAAATCTTTTCATCAAAACTTAGATTTGTATTTCCAGAAGGTTCATGCATTAAAAGGGGTTATATCAAAATAATGACAAGCAAGATCGAAAGAATCAAAATTGAGATAAGACATAGCTAGTAAGGTACCGATTTTGGGCATCGCGAAGAGGTTAATACCTCATCGTGCGTAACCAACTCCCGAATCCAAATGGAAAATCTTTGCATTATGTAGACCACGAGATCGATGTTTTGAGTTTCGTAACTCAAAACATAGGTTTCAATAGGCATCCGATCATGCCTAGCCTGAAATGATCGATGGTGACTCCAAGCATTGACCATTTCGTGATGGTCATCTGAGATCAATAAGATGAGCGATTCATCTTATGATCCCTTTCACTCTACCATAAGTTGAGAATTCGTACATTCTCGTTCTCATCACATTGCCAAAGAAAAGTCTCGTTCAAGAAGACATTTCCAAGTTAGGAAAATATTTTAAGTCGTACGCACTCATAGATCCACGAGGATCCACCCCAGGGTATGTTGCGACAGCTTGGCGACTCCATTGGGGATAGTAGAAAGTTAGGCCAGTAACTAACCGTGTCTTGCTAGGTTCTTATTTCTTTCGATATTCGATCATTATTTAACCATGACCCTTTTTTTTGTTTTGTCAACTAATCTTTTGTTTGGCATGATTGTTAGGATTATCTTATTTTTGAATAACCATCAATTTAATAAAAGTGGTAATACGGAAGTAAACAAAAAGGTTTAGTTGTTTCCCCATCACACACCTCGCACTTGCTATGTGCATTAATGTCCCACCAAACTCCCTGGCATGGTTCCAACCCAATCATTAAGAGGAAGTGCGTTATTCGCCTTCTTGAGTAACCCTCTGCATAGGCATGGCAATAACTTCTCGGATGTAAATTACCTATGTCTCTCGTAAGTAACCCTCTGCATTTACATAAGGAAATACATCCAACGGATCGAACCCGTTCCACCAAACTCGTGATGTGTCAGGATCAAGGTCCCTCAACTGTCCTTACTGGATGGAAGGGCAATTCGGATACCTACTTAGGCGTTAACTTCAACCTCATATAGTGAGCCATACGAGCTAAACCATGTCAAACATACCGGAATGCTGCTATAATACCCAAAGAATAAGGTCACTTTGGGAAACATTCTTAACCTTTACTCTTAATTACCACAATGAGTATACATTTGTCACCTGCATCTGCATTTTTATCATTTATCGAGACATGCTGTCATGCTACCCGAATTATGGCTAACATTTGTATAAATAAATGACAGTGAATAAAAACCGTCATTCACAATGTCTTATACTATAAGCCGTTATGTTGTCTGAGTCATGGCTTAACGCGCATGTGCACTATTGATGATAAACGAATATTACTACTAGTCGATAATTTTTTATCAAGATATTGCATCACCTCATGAAGGGCAGATTGCATCTTGGTATGTTGACACGCTACCTATTTCTTGTCTCACCATCTTGGTTGAGATATGTTATGAGTATTTTTCTCTGATGTTCTCAAATTCTTTAAATTTTTACATTTATCTCTTATACATTTCACTAACTTGTTTCCCTTTGTTTGTGTTTCGGTGCATGCATCATCTCATCATAACTATCATGACTGTCATCATTTTGAGACAATTGTTCTGGTTTGGTGTTCAGCAAAGGACGATTGTTCTGTTATCAATGAAGCTGTTCTAGGATTCAATTGTCTCCGGTGCATATGCACATGCATATTTGCTTTCACCTTTTTACACTTGCATCAATCGTTCATTATCTTAACCCATCATTGCATCATAAGCACTCATAAATAAATACATTTTCAAATAGAAGTTTAATATAGGAATTGGGCCATAAAAGTGCAAGGGACTTTGAGGTCAATCAGGAAAACAGAATCTAACATCCTGCATCGTTACAACACATGACACTATAAACAAATCATGGAGAGTGATCATGAAGCTTGCATTGAGTGACTTAAGCTAATGGTTAAGGAACCACAAGACCAGATGCTTCGTCAGTAAAATGAAATGCAAACTCAGATGGCGAGACTTATGGAACTAATGATAGCCTTTATGAAAGAAAAAGGGTAATCTAGTACTACTGAAACAAGGAATGATTCTCCCAACGTTAAAGGTCCCCCTGCTAATATTCTAGAACCCGCCCAAGGGAAACCTAGACAAGAACAATGACCCGGTCCTCCATCTGTAGCTCAAGTGTTGCCAGTCATCTACCTTAATCCTATTACGGCAGGTCAATTTATTCCTGGCATTTAAGAGGTGAACACAGGAGTCTCATCAGCAGATCTGATAACCTTAGACCATGAGGAACTTGAAAAAATAGAAGGTCAAAAGTCCACCATGACTACGGAAGAAGTGAACAAATTCTAGCTACTGGAAAAACGCCTCCGAGGTATTGAGAGGAGTGATAAGTTCGGAGCTCTTGAAGCATAATCCTTATCATTCCCCTGAAGTTTAAAGTCCCAAAGTTTGAAAAGTTTAATGGAATCATTAATCCTTCTATCCATATCCAAATGTACCTACGAAAGATGGTCGGGTACGAGAAAGATGAAAAGCTCCTCATCCGTTGCTTTCAGCACAGCCTCACTAAGGCAGCAGCTTGATGGTATATCAAGCAAGATAATATAAAAATCCAGTCATGGGCTGACTTGGCTAAGGCTTTTCTAAATCAATAGCAACACTTGTCAGATTGGGCACCGGATCGACTTTCCCTAATAAATTTCGAGAAGAGATCCACTGAAAGTTTCAGGCAAAATGCCCAAAAGTGGAGAGAAGAAGCAGCCCTAGTCTAGCATCCCCTTACAGGAAAGGAGATGACAATCACTTTCATTCACGCCTTACATGCTCTTTATTATGAAAAGCTCGTAGGAAATGCTACCAAGAAATTCGTAGACTTGGTTCTCTCTAGAGAAATGATTGATGTCGCCATTAAGAGTGGTAGAATGTATGCTAAAGAAATAGCTGGATCAAGTAAAAAGCCCATGGTTAGTAAAAAAAAGGAAAAGGAGGCAAACGCCGTAAATTATGTTGGCTGTTTCAGCCAGGTCAACATCAAGCACCCAACCCTCGCTACTCAAGAATGCCACATTCTTACCCCATTACAATATCCCCTCAGCTAATCTATGCCACAACTTATAGCCCATCACTGGCAATCCCATCAAACCCACCACAATGCTACCCTCCATAAATCCACCAAAATACCAATCGAACAACCAATAATGCACTCAACAATCAAGGTGCAACTCAACCAAGATAACATTTTGATCCCATCCCTATGACCTATAAAGAGCTCTACCAAACCTTGCTCCAAAATCACTTAGTGGCTCCAATCCATGTCCAAGAAAAGAAGCCGCCATACCCACCATGATACAACCCTAGCGCCCACTGTGAATACCATGCTGAGCAGCGGGGCATGACATTGAGAACTGCATGTATTTCAAACGAATTATGCAAAATCTAATCAACGCAAAAGTCTTGCAGTTTGGGATGAACCAGGGACCAAATGTTGCTGCCAGTTCTTTACCAAACCACACTGAGCTAGCGCAAACATGATCGATACCGAGCCATAGAATTTGTGTCTTTCCACTAAGACTTGATGTTGATAATGGGGTCATGAAGGAAGCCCCTGCACTTTTCTTGTCCCTTTTATATGATGTTAAGAAATGAAAATCTACCTGCCCTCGCCCAAAGGCAGGTAGGTGCCTCATGTAAGGGGCATTTTTATCAAGTATTATCAATGAAATGACTTTTGCATATATCATTCCATATTATGTGTCTAAATCACTTTTCAACCTTTTTGTCTCCGTTACTCTTTTGCCCCCATTTTTATCCAAATCTTTGGGTTGTGTGTGTGCCTTTTGCAATATCTATTTCCTC
Organism: Adansonia gregorii; assembly: GCA_038382025.1. Lineage (NCBI taxonomy): Eukaryota > Viridiplantae > Streptophyta > Magnoliopsida > Malvales > Malvaceae > Adansonia > Adansonia gregorii. Next base: position 1,029,887 of record JBBYHO010000012.1, read on the forward strand.
ACCTTTTTAGGTGTCCTAACGATGTGACATGGATGTGTCTAATAGGTCTTTGAAGATCAATTTCGAACGATCAATTTGCACTAGCGAAGTTGATTCTAAAGAAGGTTTTGAACAAAGCTTCGCACCACCAGACCTTTCACAGTTCATGATCCAGTATGATAATTCCATCCTTATCGCCTAAACATGAACGGACAGTTAAGGCAACCAACAAAAACATCAAAAGAATGGTTGAGAAAATGGCTAAAACTCACAAAGATTAGCATGAAAAGCTATCCTCTGCACCTCATGCCTATCCGACTTTAATTCGAACTTCCATGAATGCTACCCCATTCTCCTTTGTCTATGGGATGAAAGTTGTATTGCCCATCAAAGTTGGGATCCCTTCTTTTAGAGTTTTGATGGAAACCAAACTTAGAAAGGCTGCATAGGTCAAGAACAGATACGACCAGCTCAATCTTATCAAGGAAAAATGCATTGGCCATGGTCAAATGCATCAAAGATACATGATTCGAGTCCACAACAAAAAGATGCACCCACGATGATCTTACCCAGGCAAATTGGTATTAAAGAAGATCCTCCTAATTAACAAAGATACGCGGGGCAAGTGAACCCTTAATTGGGAATGACCATATGCCATGAAGTAAGTCTTCTCCGAAAGGGCCCCAATCTTGTCAAAAATCAATGGCAATACCTTGCCTAACCCAGTCAACTTATATTTTGTCAAGAAATATTACATGTAAAGGACAAAAACCTAAAAAAGCGTCTTTAAAAAAAAAAGAAAATAACAAAAAAATAACAAAAAAATAACAAACAAAAATAAATAAACAAAAAAAGAAAACAAAAAAGGGTCTAGATGAAAATTCGAAAAGAGGCATTCATGCAGCCAACCGGACTATAGTTCAAAACTTGCAAAGGGCAACTAAAGCAGATCAATTTTGATGGGGCATAGATTGAGATCACTTACAGAAAAAAGCAAAGTAATGCTAGGGATCTTTCGAAGGTAAGCTTATATTAGTCACATTCATTGTTTGAGAAAGATTCTGAAGAGCACCTAAAGAACATCCATGTCACGACTGTCAGAGGCATCTTTCGCCCCAAGGTTTATCTTTCTTTCTACCCTATCAATTGCTTGTCAAATAGTATATTGAGTTATGTCTCTTTATTGTCATAAATAAATATTACCTTATTTCTTTTGACCCTTGTACAATTCATATTGCACTTGTCATTTAGTTAATAATGTTTGATAATTAATTGAAATATGCATCAGAGCATCTTGATATTTCATCGGAAGGAAAAGCACAGGAAATTTTGCTTATGCCCTGATCATCAAGATCATGCATCTTTCACGTCCAAACGCCCGTTTAGCATGACCATACACCAAACCATTTTTTGCTTTCACAGCCATATCTTAAGAAAAACTATTTTAGGCTAACTGAAAGTCGACCCATGTATTCTATCAGAATCCTATCAAAACCAGAAACATCAACCTAATCAGGTAAACAATCTCTAAATTGTTGACAATGCCTTCCAAATTGTTAGAAAGGTGATTGAGCCTCCCGAATTGAGAAACGCAGCAGTCTAAATTCTTGAGACTAAATTTTTGGTCATATCCCCAGTAGAGCAAAGACAACTTACATTCCCTAGTGGGATTAGGCAAATTTTTGTCTATAGTCGCATCAAAGACAAATCGCATCCCTTTGAGAGTTTGAATGAAGTACAAAGAGAACTATAGTTATCTCTTGTATTAGACTTCACATTATGCAATCATGATAGCGTTGCACATCATGCACTCATACTACCATTATACATTATTTTTGCCATATCACTTCAAGCTATGTTTGCTAAACCTCCAAAGAATTCTTGGTAAGAACTCTAAGCTTCACAAACCAAGTGCCATTCAGGTAAGGTCCTTTTCTTCTCATCACCTCCTGTCAAAACCCTTTTTATCAAGCAACTATTATCAAAGTGCTAGTGCCAAGAAATTGTTGTCTATCATCAAAAAAACTTTTATCGAGGACATACGTCAAAAGCTTTATCAAGAATTTTGTCAAGAATTAGTGCCAAAACCCCTTTTAATAGGAAATTCTGTCATGAACTTCTATTAAGAAAAGCTTGTATTAGAAATTTTGTTCAAAACTTTGTCGCCAACCTTTAAAGCCTATAAGTCGTGGCACCCTTTTTAAAGCCCACAAGTCAGTGACACCTTTTAAAGCCCACAAGCCAGTGGCACCCCTTTTAAAGCCCACAAGTCAGTGGCACCCTTTTTAAGCCTGCCAGTCAGTGCGCCCTTTTAAGCCCACAAGTCAGTGGCACCCTTTTTTAAAGCCCACAAGTCAGTGGCACCTTGTAAAGCCCACAAGTCAGTAGCACCTTGAAAGCCCACAAGTCATGGCACATTTTTTAAAGCCCTCAAGTCGTGGCACCTTTTTTAAAGTCCACAAGTCGTGACACCACTTAAAAGCCCATAAGTCAGTGGCACCCTTAAAAGCCCACATGTCAATGGCATCCCTTTTAAAGCCCATGCAAGCTGGTGGCACCCAAGTCTGAGTCAAAGCTCGCACGAGCTGGAAGCACCCGAGTCAAAGCCCACACGAGTTGGTGGCACCTAAGTTTAAGTCAAAGCCCGCACAAGTTGGCAGCACCTTTGTCAAAGCCCACACAAGTTGGTGGCACCCAAGTCTAAGTTAAAGCTCGCATGAGCTGGCGGCACCCAAGTCAAAGCCCACACAAGCTGGTGGTACCTAAGTCTAAGTCAAAGCTCGCATAAGCTAGCAGCACTTATGTTAAAGCCCACACGAGCTGATAGCACCTAAATCTAAATCAAAGCCTACACGAGCTGGTGGTACCCAAGTCCAAGTCAAAGCTCGTACAAGTTGGCGACACCCGCATAAAAAATCCACACTACTCCGTACCTGCCTAGAAAACCTAACACCCTAGTGTTCTGAGGAGTGTCAGTCCACCCCGGGCAAAATAGTATCTATTTGTCTTTGCCCTATTCCTGATTCTCAATAACAGTCAAAGAGGGACAGCAATCTAGAGCACAAACGTAAGAGGGGACGGTGATCAATGTCACCCAACGAAAAAGTATTTTGAGGAGGTCAAGGAGGCCTAGGGATCATATCAAAGATAAATGCAAAGATGTGGCATCAAATGACGTAGTTCAAGGTATCCGAGGACAAAAGATATGACAAAATTCACAATTTTACTTGAATGTGTCGATACATGGTTCTCATGTATCAAGACAATGCTTCAACGTGCTAAAATTTTAAAATGTCCCCATTTATATCGATGCAACATGTAGATGTATCAATACATAAGCCTCTATATCGAGACAGGTATTCTTGTATTGATACTAGGCCACGCCAAGACCAAAACATGCATTTTGTAAAGAAATGTATCGATACATATCAGCATGTATCGACACAGTGGTTTATAATATCAATACAATGTTTATTGTATCGATACCATCAAGGTTTCTTAACCAAATGTATCCATACATTATGCAATGTATTGATAAATGCAGGATATTTTCATGGTCCGGGCACTTTTGAGTCGTCCACCATTAATCCAAAACTTGATTTTAACTCGTTCCTTTGCATCAGAAAATATTAAAACACATGTCAAATTAAGAATTTAGACTTTTAAATTAATCAAAACATTTTTCAAGTCTAAATTAGACCAAAACGATCAATGTCATTTGATCACCCTACTCCTCTTTAGTTGTTGGCCAATGTCACCATCAGCCACCCTATTTGCTGGGAAATCATTTTAGCATTTAATCCAACCACCCTATGCCCATCACAATGATGGCAAGCCCCTCCCTATAGCCACCCTATAGCCACCATGCTGACGTCACCTTGTCCTCCTTGAGAAATGGCCAAAAATACCTCCAAATTTGTTTCAAAATGCTAATATAAATGGGCCACTTCTATCTCAGCTAGAAAAGGTGAGATTCCAGCTCATTTTCAGCTTCAAAAACACATTCCCACATCAAGAAAACCAAAATCCCTAGCTCTTCACCCATCATCCAAAAACAATCCCAAAACATTCATTCCCTAACCATTACATATTCTAAAAATCACCCTTATCCATACCAGAACCAAAACCTCATTGTTTCTCTCTTTTTCTTGCTTATTTACAACAAGAAAAAGAGAGAAATTCAAGCCATCTCTATTGCTCCAACTATTTGACCAAAGTTGAAGTTTTGTTGATATAACTTCCTACTATATTACTTACACTTTTTATTTTTCAGCACCTTCATCATTTTAGTAAGCTCTCCCTGTTTCCATTACCCTCTTAGGATTATCATGCATTATTGTGGCACTTGGTTGTGGTAGTTTAAGATTTGGATGTCTTAATGCCTCTTTGATGTGCAAAATATCTCATTTCATCCTCCATAGCTCGATATCTCTTGCTCATGCACTTTATGCCATGTCCATGCATCTTGTTATCCTTAATCCATGTATGAATCATTAGCCTAACACGTTGCAAGAACCATCTGTTAGAAAAGTTTTGTTATGAAATCATCAAGATCAACTTGTATGGTTTATGAAAAATTAGGATCATTATGCAGCATATTTTGTAGATACTCCAATATGCTGCTAGTATCTCCAATTTTCATTTCTCCTGTTCTTTTAGTACGCAAGTAATTGTGGTAGGTCTCAAGAATAAAACCAAGATTCTCCAGTCCACCAACTTTTCTAGCCAAAAATCCAACACTTCCTTTTGGTGCTAGCCTCGAGCGATCAACAATTTTAAGTTTAGCAGCTTGGGTATGATTAATTGTCTTCTGAGATCTTAAAAACATACACTTAGAAGGCATGACTATGATCTGTAACTCGCAATTTATCAGAAAATCGTGAAACCCAAATCTTGCTTTTGGACGGTGACATTTGGCATCATCATCTCTTTTGTCCCTTTTTCGAGTACCTTGACAAGAACAATAGAAAACTTTGTTTACCGAGTTACCATATATGTCTTTATGCCTTTTATTTCTTCGAATTTAATCCTACTTCTTTGGCATACTTGTTATAAAAATTATAAACATCTTGTTCTATGTCAGATGCCATGCCAACTTTTAGAACACATTTTTTCTGACAAATTTGAATGAATTGAAGTAATAAAATTAGCATAAGAATCAATTGCGTTTGAATAGTTATCTTGCTATGAAATTTGTTCCTCCATCAGTTCAATTGATGGAGCAATATCAACTTATGCAAATTCTATTCTTCAGCAAAATTGACATTTAGTCATTGCATTTGCATTGTTTTCATTCATAACCAAAATGTAAAACATGAACAAGTCAAATCATTTTATGTTGGAGTATAATTACTCATTCTAAAATGTTTTTTTTTTAATTTTTTATAAGTTTCCTTCAAATAAAGCTGTATAATCTAAACATCTAAAATAAAATTATAGATTTTAATTCGAAATATTTTAGATAGTTAATCATTTGATTTCAAGCAACCCATTGACTTTTGGGGAATGTATGTATATGTATAATACATTAGTGATCATTAGACATATATTCTCCTTAACAAAAAAAATGGATATTATAAAGTATAATATAGGAAAAAAGAAAAAATATGGTTAAATATGTAAGCATATTTTTATTAATTTCATTTAATAATAATAATAATGTTATTATTAAAAATTATTATATATATATATAATTAATTTTTTACGCTAAAAAAATCGAAGAAAAATCTCAACATGGTGCCTAACAATTTAAAAGCCGAATAAACTATAGAACAAATTTTCATGGTAGCGGGGTAGTGGGCGCAGCAGCCAACTTGGCTTTCAAATCAACACGTGGTGCCCCACAAAAAATGTAAAGTGTGATATAAGACAAAAGAAAAAATATTAATTAAATATACAAAAATATTATTATTAGTTTTTATTTAATTATAATATTATGATAGATGTTGAATTTATTTTTTATGTTAAAAAAATTTTTCGAAAATTTTTATTTCTAAACATATTTGAATGTATAATCAAACATTTAATCTGCATTATCTGTCACGAGAAACAACTCTAATTAATTTTATTTCTTTTATATCAATGCAAAAAATAATTGTTTATTGATTATATATAACTGTGAAACCTAAACAAAATTAATATAAGATTGCAAAATAAATTCCTTTGTCTTGTAGGTTTACATATTTGAAGAAAATTAAAAAAGTGATAAAAAATAGTTAAGCTTACCAAACAAATAGTTTTATCACAGACAGCAGCTTGTGATTTTGCAGTGATTTGCTGATGACCCAACCAAAAGCAGTTTTTTAAAGGTAGCAGCTTTCTCTAATGATAGGCGGCATAGGATTTCCAAAATAAACAAATAGAACCTTAAACGTTGGTGCTAAACATCAGAAGCAATGTAACGAAAATTTAGTTGAGAATTAATTTAAACGCGTAACAATTTTATGTTAAAGAGCAGAAGTGAGAGGCACAAATAAGAGGCAGCAGAATTTTATTTATAAATATAGTTAAAATTATTTTATATACTGTATAAGTGAAATTTTGAGATTTTATAAGTAATGTTAAAATGATAATTTATACTCGATAGATATAATAAAAATTAATTATAATTAAAAGTAAAATACGTGAACAACTTATAATTTACTTGTGAAGTTAAATATTTTTTTAGTACGGATATATTAAATATTAATATTAAATATTATATAAAATAAGTAATTTCATTTATGTTTTTTAGGAATGATAATGGCAAATATGGAATTTATAGCCCTAAAATCCCTAATATACGCGAAAAAATAAAACACACCCGCTATTTCCCTCGTCTTGTTCCCTCTCTGCTTACTGCCCGGTTGTTTCTTGATATTCTTTCACGAGAGCCCCTATCCCTGAGCTCGCCACCAACATCCAGCCGAGAATAGGCAGCATCGCAGCCGTTGCAGTTCACTCAACACCTCTCTGCTTCACCAGCCACCAGCGGTGACACTGCACCTTTGTTCTCTCGTCAGTCACCTCTCATCCATCCTTCTTCTTCACCTCTGTCCCATGAATCTGCGACCTCCTTGCACTGGCGCTACTCCACCACCACAAGAAGATGAGTATATATCTTCAGTTTATCTTAGATTAAAAAAATTGAGATCAGTATTTGTATTTGTATTTGTCTTTTTTCGTGAGAAACGCTGTTGAAGTTTCTAAGTTTATTGAGTTGGAATTCCTCAAAAATGTTGCCGAAAATTATTGATTAAATTTGAATTTGATTTGCTGGAAACTATGGAAAATTATTGCGTGAAAAGAAAGCTGAAAAGTAGATAAATCGACAGAACCGACAGATTTAATTCTGTTCAGTTGGATTCGGACGGTTTCGGTAATTTTAGTGAGGGGGCGCATCTGCCTTTAGCCTTCCCGTTAAATAACAGCGATAGGCCTCCATGGCCTATTAACATATTCCTCGATCATTTTTGTGGTTGCGTTTGACCTTTCAGGTTTATAAAAAATTGAAAACGGTAGACTAGAGCGTTGCCCCTTTGTATTACAGAGGCAACAACCGAGGGTGAGGCAACTTTTTCTGAATTCTTGGTTTTAGGGTTTTGTGATGTTGGGTCATGCAGTTTTTTGTAGGTATAGGAAAATAGATCGAAATTTCCAATTGTGCTTGTTCGTGAATGGAGTTGGAGCAATGTTAGAATATTTTCAATTTTAATTTGAAAGCAATAGGGAAAGAAAATGCTGGAAGGAGTTGTTCATCAGGTGCTACTAGGATATCTTGGGCGATACGTGAAGGATTTTTCAAGGGACCAAGTGAAGGTCACTCTTTGGAACATCGAGGTCGAATTGAAGGACATAGACCTGATTCTCGAAGCCTTTGATTATCTGCAGTTGCCCTTTGCTCTGAAGCAAGGTCGAGTTGGGAGACTCAGCATTAAGGTTCCTTGGAATTTGATTGGAGGTGAACCCATTCTTATTGCTTTGGAAAATGTTTTCTTTTCTGTATCCCCCAGGGATGACCATGAGGTATTTGCTTATTCATCTATCTTCCTCCATTCTTTTGAATTAAAATGAAAAAGAAAAGTCTAATGTAATGGATTCATGAAATGTTGTGACAGTGGAGAATGGATGCCATCGAAACAAGAGAACTTGCTGGCAAGAAGGCTAAGCTTGCTGCTGCTGAGCTTGCTAAACTATCACGACGTGTTTGTGGTTAGTCAGTTATTTATCTCTCTTTATTTTTGAATTGCTAAATGAGCAAATTGTAGTATGTCGTGACATTTTAAGTTTAATAGGGGTTATAGATTAATCTGCTTTTGTAAACTTATGCAGATAATAAAGGAGGTTGGTCATTCATTCCCTTTGTTACCACAAAGGTAACTCACTTTTTGAAACCCTTGTTTCTTCCCTCTTTATTGAATATTTGTGCCTATAAATATATTGTTTGGTTTCCTTGTATGGTTGTTGTGGATAATTGCTCCCTCTCTTGCCTCCACTCTGACTTTTCATTGTATTCTACATGCTTGACTATTCGTATGTTTCCTTTTAGGTTCTTGAGAATATCCAAGTGTCCATTAGAAATTTCCATCTCTTGTACAGTGATATGCAATCCAATTCAGTAAGCTTACTTCCTTCTTCTACCTTATTCCTCTTCTACAGTAAACCTTGTTATGTTTTTATTTTCATTTATTATAACTAATCTGCTGCTTTGCTTAGCTGCTTCTGTTTATTTTGCTCACATTGGTTTCTGTTGTTTGCATGCATTTTAAGATTATTTTTATGTGTTTTGCTATGGCTTCTTTTTGTTGTTTTCCTTTCTAATACTTTATTATCCTTTTTTTTGGGTGATGCTAACGCTAGAACTTCACCATTTCTAATAAGAAATAGAAATTCCTGAAGATGGAATGTCTACTTGCATGCTAATCATGTTCTATTCTTGGGAAGCAAGTTTACTTAATAAGCCAGGAGGTCACTGTAGTTTTTTCCCTGTGAACTACTTACTTGATCATTTATATAGTGATTTAAAAGGGAACTATTATTATTATGTTGCATCTGACTGCAATAAATGGTAATTGATGATGAAGCAAACGAGGTAGAAATTTCCAATAAACTAAGCCTGGGATGTTTATTTGTATATGCTTAGGCTGAGTAGAGGCTTAATAGCATATGCATGTTTTGAGAAGTTCCTGTTTTGAACCTTAGAATTTTATGTAATTTCTTTAAGAATTGGCGTTAAATTGTTTTTAGGTTTTAGTTCTAACATTTCTCTTTGCATTATATTATTATGCAGCTAATTTGAACTAAAGTTGTAAACATTTATTTGCTTAAATGTTTTTGCAGGAGGAGGTTATATTTGGTTTAAGATTTTCTAGCTTGACAATGTTAAAGCAAAATCCGGTTGGGTAATTTCTTAGGTTTACTCTAATGTTCTTGTTGTTCATTTTAATTTTCACATTCACACTCTGTCTCTTCCACTTAGGCTGTCTTACTGACTTCCAGAAGTTGGTTATTTGAAGCTTCTCAGCTTAAATGCCAATGATACTTCTAGCTTGGCTGTGCATGAAATTTACCTTATTATGCATTAATTTGTGGAGCACCAGTAACCAATGGCAAATTGAATTTGCATTTACTTTTCTTCACTTATTTACTCATAGATTTGAAAAAAATAAGTCCAAATATCGATCCTTCTTATCTTCTTGATATGTAATTAGCTTTACTTTCAAATGCATTTTACTTTCTTACCTCCTAATGCAGGTTGAGAATGGGTCAGGTGAGCAAAATTCTGGAAGTTGAAGGTTTAGAAATTTATTGTAGCATCTCCAAGGACGCTGCCAGTGTTTTGAGCCCGAGCAAAGCTGAGGATTCTGAACCCTGGTTCAATTCACACTTTGTTGGTGATAAATCTGAACATATATTAGAGCCAGTCAATGTATCACTTTCTCTTTTGGTATGCAAATTTTATATGAGCTTTCTAGTTCTTTATCTCAGGATTTATTCCCGTTAGAATTTCCTTGTAGTCTCTAAGTAATATAAGCTTTTGCTTGATGACTTTTATACATCTGTGTATGTGCTGAAAAAGAAAAAGTAGTTTGTAGCAAGGCTAGGAAACTGCTTTTAAAACAAATCATAGTTAGATCTTTAATGAAAATTGTTCCTCAGGATATCCCTTGATAACAGTACTTCTTATGACATAAGTCACATAACATCTTCTGCTTTTATTATTCTATAACTCTCTATGTTTCTCTCCTTGTTCCTTTTTATGCTCACATCCATCTTGTTGGCATGTTCTGAAGCATGTAATCATCTTGAAGGGTCCAAATGGTCCTTATTTCTTTTTCCCGCTTTTCATGAAGTCTTAGTTCTGTTTTTAAGTCTGTTCTGGAATTAGACACCAGATAAATAATTATAGCATGCAACAAAGTGAAAACAAAAAAGAAAAACTTAATTCTGTTTACTTGAATCGTGGGTGAGATAGGGGTCTAGAGGAATTGTCTTTGATTGATTTTCAAAAGCAGTACATTAATTTTGTAACATTTGTATATGGTTTCTGTTCCTCTGATGGTAAGGGCAAAATCATGTCAGAGAATTTAAGTTAATAGATAGGTTATGAGTTTAAATATCTTGTGCTTATGTCACTGGATGTAAGCTCTCATTTTTGGGAGGGTGATTTTTGATTTATAAGGTCAAAATTTAGTTTAGCCTTGTTGGGTAGAGCTGCTAATGACCATGTCAAGTGCTCACAGGATAAGGTTAGGCAGAACTTATCATGTGTAAATTTTGAGCTTTGCTTGAGCTTAATTGAATATGAGCTTTGGAAAGATTGCTTGAACTCAGCTTGATAGTAGATTATCAAGTTTTGCCTTGACTTAACTATTCTTATACCCTAACGTTTATATTTTGGCTCTATGCACTGCATTTAAAACAAAATGGTCATTAGACCTTGTTTACTGGCTTTGTGAGGTTACTTTTTGAAGCCAATAACTCTAACCGCCAAACATTTTCATGACAAGTAAATGCATCAAATTTAGATATATACATTCAAATTCAAATTAGGCAATGAAAGCACTGCAAGAGTTTTGAAAAGATAGCGTAGGAAACAACATCTGTAACCTCCAGAAATTTCGTTCAAATTTATTGCAAATGCATGTCAAGCAATCAAAGTTTGTGATGTCTTACACAAAAGTCCTCAAGGATATTTTACAGGTTCAAAAAAGTTTCACTGTACAAACTATCATTTTATAGAAAGAAGAAATATGATTATTAATTGCTAGCAGACAAAAGATTGACAAGCTAACATGAATTGTTCTGGGTTTTGCCATCTTTTCTGATTTTGATGCTATGAAACATGATATGTTATTCAATTTTCTTCTTTGAATCTTAAGGATTCATTTTAGGAAGTTTTGAAATGTGGATATAGGTATATATTTATAGGCATATGTGCTAATTTTCCCCCAAAGGAAAAAGAATTGGGCGCCTGGTTGCAAGCCATTTATTGTTTTTAGGTGAAGATGTTGGGTCCTTGCATGGAGAACTTTTGATGCTTCAGGGGTGAGGGGATCTCAACTTAGATATTTCTTTAGAGTTGTATGCCCCTTGTATGGTGTGATAGGAAAGGAGGATTTATTTATTCAACTTTTTACTCTGCTTTCTCCACATTTTGCTCTTACTTCTTAAGCTGGTGATTTTTAATGCCTTCTTAATAGCATTGATTTGTGCTTTAAGGTTGCATTATATGATAAAATATCCTGTATGTGCATGGATTTATGTGTCTAGATATACACAAATATTAGTTACAAGTTTTCTTTGGTAATATTGTTGACTTTTAAAATTTTCTATCGTACTTTTTTGTTATGCAGGTGAACAGATCAGGAAAACTTAATGATTTGCCACAGTATTCTATCAGTGCTAAAATTAGCTGTTTGGTTGGCTTTCCTTTTCACTGATAATTAGTACTTTTTAATTTTGTTGGCCCTTTAGTATGAATGATATTTGATTTTTAATTTGTGTCCTTAAATTCTTTAAGGTTGTGTCGTTGAATGAGATTCAGTTGCAGAAAATTTTGGTCCTTTCAGACTACTTATACATGAGCCAGTTACGGGAGAAGTAAGTTTGATTTTTCATCGGCATTATTTCTATTCAAAGCTTATTTCATTTTTTTTTCCTTTAATTTCTCATAGTTTTGACTATGACTGGGTTATCCTACTCTGGAAGAATTTTTATTGTTTTTATATTTATAAGTTCAGAGATTTCACTTAGTTTTGACTATGACCTGGTGGTGCAACCATGGGAAAGAACTTTTATTGTTTTCATATTTATAATTTCACGGCATTTTACTTGGCAATTTTCTTATTTCATTCACTTGAGCAGAACTATAATTTTAATTCCTTGCTTGTTGAGTTTTTGGTTATAGTAGGAGTTAGGTATATTTGCTCGGACTTGTTTTCTCTTACATGCTGACTAGTTAGTTTTCTATTTACTTATTTCCAGAAGGATTGGTACTCTAGGAATTGATGTAGATTTTCATTTACTTTGATGGATGAAATTATAAGGATCTATACTGTTATTAAAACCCTAACTAATTTGGTTTCACGAGTCTAAGTGACACAAACTTAGTAGGTGAATTTATGTAAAAGCCAAAATAAAATTGAAATAATGAAATGAATTCAGGAATATTTATGTCTCTTTATTTATTTTAATAAAAACACATGTTTTCTTAAAAAAAAAAAAATTCCACTCCTAAAACACTGCTACCACATTTTTACTGCTTAACTTCCCCATCTCTTTTAAAATATATATTTTCTGCAAAACTAACCACCCATTGTCAAGTACCTTATTTTTTCCTTCTGAATTGTCATTTACCCACATAGTGGATTTGTCAAAAACTTAAAATCTAGCATTGCTCTATGCAGACATTGATGTGTATAAACAGTTTCTTTCTTTTTTGCTCCCTGTTTCTATCTCCTTTGTTGCAATAGTATTCTGCACGGTCAAAAAAAGAAACCTCTTCCATCAAACTGTAATTTGCAACCTAAATCAAATTCCTTTCTTATCTTTCAGAACTAAATCTTGCCTTATATTCATATTAGTTCCACTAGCCGAGCTCTATCATTCGCTAATTAACCCTGAAATTCTTTTTGCCCAAAATCTTTAGCTAACTTTTCTACCATTTCAACCCTCATTTGATATAAAATCTAAATTTATTCAATCCTCATTCATTTTTAAGCACTACCATTACCATAAATGCTAAAATTTCCATATTTTCATCACTCTCCCTCTTTGTCTCTCTCTGGACTTATACTTGGACATGCTTGCAAATTTTGTTTTACATACGTGTTGCCTGACTTCTTTTCTAGTTTCATTTGATGCTTTTGAACAATTTTTAGCTTGCCCCTATATGCTTGTTGTATCGATTTTTGTGAATAGCTTTTTGGTCGGTTAGTGATGATCGATCGAAAGGAGTCAATACTGGTTTAGGTAATATCCATTTGAGAAAGATGCTATTCTTTTGACTTTTGACGTTTGATATTCATTTCAGTATTAAACATAGAGATAGAACCAATCGGTTGTTTTAGAGCTACTTTCTTTGTGTAGAATTAAGGGGCCATTTGGTGCCTTTCCTTATTTGGTTTGAAGTAATACCATTGCTGGGTATTATATTGTTGGTAAGATAACATTGCCATGTATCATAGGCATGGGAAAGTGTTGATTACGATCATGGGAAGGTCACATTGACTTGTCTAGGTGATTAGGTACTTTACTAGGAAAGCCATAAGAAATTTCAGAACATCTACCAACTAAAATGAGAAAACTAAACATCTTAACTTTAAGCATCCTTTTAAGAGAATATAAACTTTGTGATCAATTGCTAATGATAAAAATTATTTAGAAAAAATTCTTCGTAGTCAAAAGAATTATTTGTACATAATTTTTATTTTTAACAACATAAACATTAAGAATGCTTTGCACTAAAAAGTATTAGTTTCCCTGTTTTTACATAATTTAACTATTCTTTTAAATTAAAAAAATATGAATTAATTGGAGTGAGAATGGCCAAAAAATCTAAAATAAAATCCATATCCTCTCTTCTTCTTCTCTCTTTTGCTGGGTAAACCTCTCTTTCTTGATTTTTCTTGGTTTCAAGGTACTAGAATCCTGGCCAAAAAAACCTGTATTGCCTTATCAATCAAACCTCCAGCAATCTCCAGTCCTTAAAGTTACACTAACCCTTATAAAATTCAATGAAAAGCTCTAAAACCAATGCCAAAGGCAAGCCAGAATTTCAGATAGAAAATGAAGATTTATTTGGTCTTGGCGCTAGTCTTTGACCTGGGTGTGCTTTTTTTGATATAAAAGGAAATATAGATGGTAAGGATAGGTGTATGGCTGCGGGTGTGAATAAAAAGATACGGAGAAAAAGGTTGTGGCTAGGTTGAATAGAAAGCTTGAATCGCAATTTTTGTCATAAGAAACAACTCTCACTTTCCTTGAACATGGGAAAGTAACTTTACCAACTCCCATAAGAATCACATTCTATCAAAGGCGGCAACTGGGTTAGGGTCGCATTATTTTGGGTGGAAAAGAATTTGGTCATTTGGTGTTTGTATCATTCATTTTGACACATGGATTATTCAGGCTTGGGTCGTTTATGGTCCAAGCTGTTTAGTTTTAAAGTCAAATGAATTTTATTTCTGGTTAATCTTTCGGGTCATTCAAGTTTAGGTTAGTTTCGGACTTGTGTTAATGTGGATTTTGGTCGTTTTTAGTTTCAAGTTGTTGGATTTTTTTTGGGTCAAATTGGGTTGGGTTAGGGCAGGTTGGATGGGTTTTTGTGCTCGGATCAACTTTGCCAGCCACTATATTCCATCACTTGATGGGAGGAGATGGTCAAGGTAAAGTTATTTTTCAAAAATGTGCCATACCAAACATAGCAATCTCCTACTGCTAGTTTAATTCCCAACTTGGTGGCTAGCTTTCCACATACCAAATGTTAGCTAAGATTCTAAAATCTTTAAGGCATACTTAAGGCTTTTAAATAAACCTTGTATGGTTGGTAGGGCTAAGTAAGGATTAAGTCTAAATTTAAGTTGGTAGCCTACAATTTGGGTTGCTTTTGATCTAAAATTGAGGATCTAAGTTTTCTGGAATTTTATGGCTACACTCGGGCTTATGTCTGTTAATATAACTCTAATTTTGATTTTTTTGCATTTTATTCTTGTACCGAAAGGTTTTTCCTTTCTCTCTATTTAAAAGATAATTCAATGTTAGTTATTGTTCTCGAAGATCATTTGGAATGAAGTCAATGCACATAACAATTGGGCTTAATTTCCAGTAGTTGATTATTTAGACCAATTTCATTCTTGTGTCAAAATTATATCTAGCCTTAGTTCCAGACTGTTTGGCTTGCCATCATGGAAGGGCTAAAGCAGCTAAGCTTGTTTTGACTTAAATGAAGTAATTTGTGGTTTACCTCTATGAATTCTTTATTGAGAAATGGATTCTACTCATAGCTTTTATGATTTCTTGATCAATGGGTACATTGATTAGCTTTTTCTTTCTATTGGATGGGCTGCTTCTACTTTTAAAAGCGTTGTTCCGTTGTTTTATAATCAAATAATTATAACGAATATGCCTGTAGCATGACTTGGCGATCTAGAACAATAAACTGGAGATCCAAGCAACTTAAGGAGAAGTGGTGATGGAATTGTTAGGGTAGAGGGATAGAGTAAACTTTGAAGTCAAAGAAGAGGCAAATTATGAACTCAATATGACAAAATTTCACTAATTCTTAATCCATAGCTATAAAAAATGAAGTAACCTCTATACTAGTAAGCTAAACCCTATATGCAAAATTCCACATAAAACTTTGAAA
The DNA here is from genome assembly GCA_038382025.1 of Adansonia gregorii. Taxonomy (NCBI): domain Eukaryota; kingdom Viridiplantae; phylum Streptophyta; class Magnoliopsida; order Malvales; family Malvaceae; genus Adansonia; species Adansonia gregorii. The sequence goes on from JBBYHO010000012.1 coordinate 1,045,713, forward strand.
AATTTAAATTTGACTAAAATGCATAAAATAAGACCATTTATTGAATAAACTCATAAATAAATTTTAATGCCTCCATCAGCTTCTCGGTTGCCTAGCATTACCTGTTCTCACCCGTTTAATCTTTTTCTTCTTTTAGTTTTAATGGGGTTATGTGGCCCGTGTTATTTTTAGAGCTAGCTAATTATTAAGATATCTCTCCAGTGCAAGATTTAGTCACGACATCCCCTCTTTTTCATAGCATCTTGAGCTCAAATAATCTGTGTTTTTTTTTTTTTTACTTTTACTATTATCATAGAAAATTTCATTTGTTTTTACTGAATGACATAGGTATGGACGTTATCGTCCCTGGTCTTGCCGTTTGTCGAGAAAAGAAGATGGTTGGCAAAGATTGTGGTGGCGGTATGCCCAAGAATCTATTTTATCAGATGTTCGTGAGAAATTAAAGAAGACTTCTTGGAGATACCTCGGGCAGCGACTGTAAGTTTGTTCTAATTATCATGATACCTTTTTGCTGACTTCATCCTATTGTGGAAGTAGGAATTATTTAGACATTGTTCTTGCCTCATTTTCTTGTGTGATTTAATAGCCTGTGGACACAGTTACTTTTCCTTTAAATTTAATGAAACTTCTTATTTAGATCAAATATAATTCTTTAGACGAAAGTAGTTGGAAATTTTTTTTTTCTCATGTTAAAATATTCACTTTTTACATTATGAATAAAACAAAAAGTTAACTTGATTGAGCTTGTTTGGAGGAAATTGTCACAATTTTTTTTTAACTTTTTGCTTAATATGATCGAGATAAATTTGGGAAAATTACCCAAATCAACCTTGAGGTTTGTCCACTGTATCTAAAATGCCCCTGTGATTTTGATTGCAATAATGAAGTAACCATATTATACGTATATAACAATCAAGTGTTGTGTTATACTCTCGTTATAGGGAATGTTAAGGTTTTCATGTTACATGCCATGCCTGTGCCATGTTGCTAGGCTAACAGTCGAAGTTGGGGGCATGAAGTCACTATTCTGGTTTGTTCTTTGTTAGTTACCAAAGATTGAAGCAATACAAATGTGTCTTTCTTTATCTTCTTTTCCAATTACATATTGTTTTCATTTGTTTAATCTGAGGTGTCGGGTTTTGATTTTGAATGGTGGATGATGGTGGTTTAGTGTATAAAATGAGGTGCTGCAGAAAGTATAATTTAAGATTGTATAGGGTTGTTTGGAAATCATATGAAAAGATTACTGCTTTTATACCATCTTTTATTTATTTTGACTTTTGCTTTTTATTTTGCCCTTTTTATGATTTAAACTTTATTCAATTCACACATGGTTGATCTGCTGTCTAGGTGCCAGTTACTATTTTAATTCTAGAGAAGTAATAACTGGAGGATTTGATTGTCATGTGTGATCAAGTTTACTTCATTGTCAAATCAGAATTATGGAATGATTGTAGTAGTAAATTTCAAGGATATGTAATTTTCCCAAAGTTGTTTGTTACAGCTTAGAGACACCAAATATGAGCTAAATTATAGAATTGCCTTGTCTTATGTTGAAAGGAAAAAATTTGGCACTTGTATACTTTTTCTTACTTGTTCTGACAGTTAAATGAATAAGAAAATCTTTGGTGATTGCAGGAGTAATCGTAGGAAGTATGTTAATTTATACAAGACTAAACTAGAGCTTCTTCGACAAGACCTGGTAAATACTCTCTCTATCTCAGTTGGCTTGTCCTTGCACAAATACCGAGAAAGGCAGTAGCGCTTACATGACTTCTGTTTAGTTTTGCTTGTTGAATTATTCAATAGTTGATATTGGTTCTGGGAAGATGGGTTTTTGCTCGGTAATATACTATACTATAGTATTTCTTGGTCTGTTTCTTTTTCCAAATAATGTCGTTTGACACTTAGCGGGCTGAACTTGAAGTTTGTGCATATATATTATGCTATATGTGGTTATGGTGTTTGTGTTTCAAGTACTCTGGCAGTCCATGCAGTTGGTCGAAATGCTCTAAATATTCAAATAGCCCCTTTACTAATTGTCCCTGCACAAATAGATGACTTCTGCTTAGTTTTGTGGTAGTTGTCGATGCTACCCGTTTATATTGCTCACTTCTTTTAGCTTGATTTTTTGATTTGTAGTGTAGGGAAGTAGAGATCATATCCTACAAGGACTTTTAGAAGTTCAAAACTGATTTTGATAATAGAAAGAAAAAAAAAACGATGAGATGGTAGAATCTAATTAATAAAAGTATATAGGGATTTGATTTAAAACAAAATAAAAAAATAATAAAAATAGTAAATCGATATTGCTTACTAGTGTATTATCATCAATCATTGAAAACTCTTATGCATTTTTTTAAACAAATAAATCAGCCATGGAATCAAACATGTATTGAC
>JBBYHO010000012.1:1048212-1075766 GCA_038382025.1 Adansonia gregorii
CATATAACCATGACATTTAAATAGAAAAACACAAGATATTTGTTAAAAAAATGATTTTGAAAATAACTTCATTTATTTCTCATGGTGAATAATACAAAAGCTTGCAAATCTTTTTACTACCAAATAAAAAGCTTAGAAAGGCATAGTTTAGAAAACAATGAAGAAAATAGAGAGGAAGAATAAGAATCATATGATCAAAATTGTTTAACCCCTCTCTATTTATAGGGAAAGAATTCAATTCAAGCTAGGGATAAAGATAATTACACTAATTAATCAAAATAATAAAAAAAATCAATCTCTAATCTTTATCTTGATCTCTTGAGAGGTTATGTGCAATCTTCTTTCTGAATGTAGCCATAAAGTTGGATTTGTTTATCCAAGAGATAAATATAATCTTCAAAGGTAATGATTCCAGCTTTCAAACTCTTAACCCAAGTAGAACTTTATCTTCCAACTTCTCCTAATGTGATCAAAGTTCTTCAAGATCAGCTCATTAGAATTCAAAACCCATACAAATTCTCTAACTTAGCCAAGTTTTTCTCCTTTTGTATTTTTCGTCCAATTAAATCTTGTAAAATAAAAAAAAAATGCTTATGATAATAATAAAAAATAACTAGAAAAGATTAAAATAGAAAAATAATTTATATAAAATGAAGCACTTATCATTTTGCTTGTTGAATTATTCAATAGTTGATATCGGTTTTAGGAAGACGAGTTTTTGCCCTGGTAATAGATTATACTTTAGTGTTTCTTGGCCTTTTTTTTCCCAAATAATACCATTTGGCTCATATTGCTGAACTAGAGGTTTATGTATGTATGTTATGGTTTATTCGTGGTTAAAGTACTATAGCGGTCCTTGCACATGGTCAAAATGCTCAAAATATTGAAATAGCCCCTTTATTAACACTATTTTTGGATTGAGAGGAGGGATGGAAAGCTAGGGAAAGATGGAAACTCTTCCCTTATTTGGTTGCCTTTTCAATTAAAATAGAGGAATGAAAGGAATACCTCCCTTCCCCTTAAATCCATTGTTCCCAATAACCCCAGTTTGGGGGAAAGAGAGGAGAAACGATTTTTGTTTGAAATGACTTTCGTGCCCTCATTTTCTTATTTTATTTTCAGACAAAACCATTTGAAATCTCCAAATTTCACTTGATGTCAATACCTTTGAATTGTCTTGTACTTGATATCTACTGCTCATTTGGCTTCTGTGTAACTTAACATGAACTCCTCCTATGGCCTCTACTAAGCATTTCATCTCAGCAACAGCTTTTTTGTTTTGACCTTTTAACAGAAAGCTCTTTGTTTGAATCATGTTTGGGATTCAGTGTAGCGTGCCATTGGTTGCTTTAGTATCTTTTGGGAATGTTGGGAATGTTCTTTCTTACTTAGCTGAGCATTTCAGTAGTTTTTGACACTAAGCATGATTTATTTTATTTATTTATTTTTGGTACTTGGGGTTGCTAGGGATTAATCATTGGGCTTATCACTAGAACTAAGAATTGAGCATTCTAACAACGGACTAGATGGCTGTTGGATGAGATTTTTAATTGCCCATGTGTTATTTGGTATTTTAATAATTTTTACAAACAAAAATATTAGTTTATTTTAGTTTAAGAAAAATGATTAAGATTGTTAGTAATTAATACAATTTTAGTAATTATTTCCAAAGCTGGGAGTTCTAGATAATTTACTATTGAAGATTTTTGCTCTCCTTCAAGGTTCTATCAATTTTTCTGTCTATCTTTCCCCTAATTTCTTCTTTTTGTCTTTAATGTTTTCTTTGATAATTTCCTCTTACTTCCCCATTGTTCTACATGATGTATGATGGATAGATTGAGGGGTTAAACTACTTAAGATTTTAGGTTGTTACCATATTATATTTTATGGACTTAATTGTAATTTTTAAATAGATCTAGGAGTTTTAAATTATTTAGTCTATTTTATTAACTCATATTTTGTGTTTTCCCCCCCCCACCTATTAAGGCATTAGGGTTATATTTGGTATTTTGCATTTATTGTAGTAGCTTATTTGAGGGTTTAGGGTTTAGTGTGATAATTACCTATCTTATTTCCAGTTGTAGTAGCTTTGAATTTTGAATTATAGAGATTTGAGAATATTGATATGGGATCCGCCCTCTGCCTCTGTTTTTTGGCCATTCTCTTTCTTGTCCCTCGGTTTATAGGTTTTCCTCCTCTATTTTTATCTCAGTTTCTTGTATTTCTCCTTAATTTCTCCTTATATCTCTATGTTCAGTTTATTTCTCTTGTTCTATATCGATTGCTTTGGGTTCCATAGTGTTATAAAGATCGATGTTAATCATCTTGCAAGTTACGTGTGTATTAGGCGTCAAAATGGTAGGCGCTTGAATGTATCTTCTAGAGCCCATTGGTTATATCCTTGCTTGCTTTGCAACTTATGACAGAACTATATCCTGTGTGCTTTCTTTCCCATTTAGCTATTTGTGATCTTATTCATTTTATTTTTGTTTCATCTTTCAACTCAAAGTTTCAGTGTTTTTCCCCCCCCTTGCACATAGGCTTCCAATTATTTTCATGTAATTTGAAAGGTGCTCTGTTACTTGCCTATTTCTGACATACATATGTTTTCCTATTTGTTATCAGCCAATTGATGAATCTGTAATTCGGGACTTGGAACAAATGGAGAAAGAGTCTGATATTGATGATATTTTAAGTTACAGGTCTGCTGCGGAACATGAGCTGCGGGTATGAATATTTCTGATTAGTAGCTCAAAAATTGCATCAGAGTGCTTGCTATATTATTGCTGTTTAGATCTTCTGGTTAGTAGCTTTGGGTTATTCTTCTACTCTGTTTAATATGTTGATTTTGACTTGAAAATAGTTTTATGGTTTGCTTTGGGCCAATGTACTGGCAGTTCTCCCAACTTTGTCAATATATATATTTGTTGTGCAGGACGTTTTATCGAAATCTTCAACAGTCAATTTCTCTATTGAGAAATCAAGACAAGATGGTCAGTCATCTGGCAAGTCTCGTGGGTGGTTGAATTGGTTGTCCCGTGGTATGCTTGGTGCTGGAGGAACAGATGATTCTAGTCAGTTCTCTGGTGTTGTTTCTGATGAAGATGTTCAGGTACTTCTTGTCCAAGTTCTATGTAGTTCAATAAAAATGCTTTAGGTCAGAAAGCTTAGAGCTTTCCCTATTTTTACAGGATATATACGAGGCAACTAGGTTCTATCCTCCAGTTTTGACTGGAGTTGATGCTGATACCAATGATAGGATCTATACACGGGTAATCGATTTCAGCATAGATGAGATTTCTGCAACAATACGGAGCATGTATGTTAGCTTACCTTCAAGCTTCTTTTGGGTCAACGATAAATTGTTTTCACGTTAGCATGAAGATTTATTCATTTTAATTTGTTGCATATATTAGAGCACGAGAATTTGATGTTAATTCCTCTGTCCTTTTTAAAATTTGTACATTTGGATGGCATTCTATTAAGCATCATAGTATCCTATGACAATTCCTGTTTGTTAAGATCCAGGCATATTACTTAAGCTACATCTGATAGAAAAGGGGATCCCATTTCATTCTTTTATTGCAAAGCAGCATGGTGGCATTAACCTCTTTTTGTATCAGTTATTGTTGTTCTATGGTTGTCTTATTTATGTTTTTCATATATATCATCCTCATTTTCTGGGAATAAATTTAACCTTTGATGTGACATTTGGCATATGCAAATTTTATGGTTGTTTCTTTCTTTATTCTTTTCATAGATATCCTCCGCTTTGCGTGATCTCTTTTCAGTTTCCTGGGAATAACAATATCATGTACAACATATATGACATATGGTGTAGTTTATTTTTTCTATGTTTTAATGTCTTTGCTTATTTTGGAAGATCTTGCTTTTCAGAAATAGCATGTTTATCTGCTCGGAATAATTTCAGTGTTGTATGAAGCACAGGTGATTTACGTAGCTGTTTCCCATAGAGATTGCAAATTCTTTGGTATAAAAAATTGGAAAGCTAGTAACTATGCTTAAACGTCATCTGATTTTCTTTAATTTGAAGCATATCCATCTATTTAGGCCTTTGGCAATGTAAATAGGTGACGAAACAATTTGAGAAGCAAATGTCACATAAAAGCCAAAGTAATACCTGATGAAGTAATTTTAGGATGGTTTTCATTTTGTGGAAGGGCTTTAAATTCTAAAAAAGCATCTATCTTATTTGCCTACAAAGTATAAGAATTTCAAAATGTCTAGATATTTGACCATGTTTTTGTTGACCCATCTGAAACAGCCTTGATTTAACAAAACTTTTGTCTGATATGCTTTTCCTCTCCCAAAATGATGGCATAAAGATAACTAGACCATCTTAACCAAAAATAGAGGTCAATCTTCCAGAACTGAGATCATCACCTCGAAATCATCATTAGTCCACATCATTACTGTCATCATCCCTATTTGTAATTTTTTTTTTCTCATTCCTACTTTCTCATTTTTATTGTTAATTCTTGGAAAATTCTACTACAGTTTTATTAACCATTTAGTGTAGTGATGAGTAATTTGTATGACTTGGTATTTGTGGTTGAGATGGAAAATTCTAGCTATAATTAGGGGCATTTTGGTAATTGACCGGGCAACTGCTAATTTCTCTTGTGAACTGAGATCATCACCTCGAAATCATCATTAGTCCACATCATTACTGTCATCATCCCTATTTGTAATTTTTTTTTTCTCATTCCTACTTTCTCATTTTTATTGTTAATTCTTGGAAAATTCTACTACAGTTTTATTAACCATTTAGTGTAGTGATGAGTAATTTGTATGACTTGGTATTTGTGGTTGAGATGGAAAATTCTAGCTATAATTAGGGGCATTTTGGTAATTGACTGGGCAACTGCTAATTTCTCTTGTGAACTGAGATCATCACCTCGAAATCATCATTAGTCCACATCATTACTGTCATCATCCCTATTTGTAATTTTTTTTTTCTCATTCCTACTTTCTCATTTTTATTGTTAATTCTTGGAAAATTCTACTACAGTTTTATTAACCATTTAGTGTAGTGATGAGTAATTTGTATGACTTGGTATTTGTGGTTGAGATGGAAAATTCTAGCTATAATTAGGGGCATTTTGGTAATTGACTGGGCAACTGCTAATTTCTCTTGTGAAATCCTCGTTGTTTTATTCGAACACTGTGTTTAAAAACCAACATTTCAAATTGCATAATTTGTTATTTGATATACTGCTTTGATATACTGCTTTCAAATTAAGTATAATTTTGAAAATTTTCATCTAAACAAAGGCCATGCCTCAAAGGGAGTGGAAAAGCAAATAACCATGTGGTGGTGTGACAATCGTAGAGAATAAGCATGGCAAATTCTATTACAAGCTTATACAGCATCATTGAGGAACAAGAACTTAATGCAAGACCAATGTAACTTAAGAAAAGTTATAAGGAAGAGTCAATGAATTAGATGGCAGAATTAATATTAAAAAGTCCAAGGCTGCAATTTCAAATTCTCGAGTGTTGAAAGAAGTAAAACTGTAACGAAAATACTTTCAGCTTCGCCTGTATCATTAGGACCGTGCCTGGGTAGAACAGTGAGTGGGTAATAACCTTTTTCTGCTTACTGTGTTTTGCTGTTTTTTTTCTTTAAAAGGAAACATGCTTTAATATCTAAACTACCTAACCTGAATACCTCACTAGAATTGTAGGAACCACAGTGCTATTTTCAGCTATCAAAGTTTCCATGCCCTGCTATTCCCATATATTTTCACCTATATTAGTTAAACGTTTCTTTCTTCTTTTGATGTTGTTTATGTCATCCACTAAGCATTGAATCAAGTAGCGGTTTTGTGCATGTTTGTTATTAATATCATTATTATTTTGTTCTGGTCCATGCACAGTTAAATGGTCATTTTGTTACTTTGCTTTTGTAGGAATTTATGTCGAGCAATTGCGAAGTTGAATCTCCATGACGCAGTTATCAAGTGCAACCTTCAGGAAGAATTGGTAACTGTGCTTGCTTTTGTTAAGTCAGGAGAGATGGTTAATGCAAGCAATGAGCAAGTGATTCGATTAAAGGTAAGGGTTTCTATTGCTCCGTGCTAAATGGTATGCAATACGGTTGTTGACCTGGCCTTGCACACCAGTTCAGCTCTACTAACAATATGCTGGATTAAAATGGTGCCTATTTTTAGTTAAAAAGGGAGTCCCTAGGTGTCTGGGTCTAGGTTAAGGTAGTATATAAATGGTAAGAAACCTATTTGTGTGGTTAGTGAAGCTGCTAAATGGTTTTTTATGCCATAGAAATAATGCAAATTGTTAGCAAAGTTCCACTAATCTGCTGGCTCTTGTTAAGGGTATATGTAGTTTCAAATTGGCAGCTTTCTATGAGATATGATGAGCAGATACTAGGATTTTATATGGCAGAATCTGCAATGTAGACAGTGGTTGAAGTATGAATTTGGTCCTGCTATTATCTAAATTTGATGGTTTTAGTGCCGCTATTCCTATTTTAATAAATTTAATCCCTGCACTTCTATTAACATCATTAAAGGCAAGATATTAATAACATTATGAAATAAATTTTTAATGAGTGATGGGATTATACTCATTAAACTTGAGGTAGAGGGGCTAAAACTGCCAAATTGAGATATTAAAAGGTCCAAATTTGAACTTCAGACCTTTAGACATCTTGCATGACATTCTGAACCAAAGCTATCACTTTTATACCACCCTCCCTCCTATTTTTTTTTTTTTTTAAAGGAAGCAAACCTTGCTGAATTCAAATATTTTTCTTCATAAAACCATCTGAATTTCCACGTTCCAAAAGCACTTGTTAAGAGAAACAAATTTGAAATGACATTGTTAGTGTCAGAGAAACCCCATCTAAGTTATAATATAGTGTTAATGGAATGCATCTTGGGGTTTTGTTTTAAGACAGAGGATAATAATGATAACAATATTGAAGAGGTTCTTTTGCATCTAACTGATATTCATATTTAATTCTTTATTTGTGTGTTTTCAGTCCTGTATGGAGAAAAATGTTGTGGAAGATCTGCCTTTATACAGAGTTCAAGTAGAATTGTCTCCGAAGCGAGATGTTGAATTGTCGGTGAATGTAATTTTATGCCCTTCTTTTTGGTGCTATATGGAAAGCCTTTTCTACTTGATAGTATAAAAATTGTTTACATAATTTTTAATGATATTATTTTATTTACAAGTGTTTTTTTTTCATATGACTTCTACACTCAGGTCATGCTTCAGTCGCTTGAAGTTGCTTATGAAACAACATTTTTTCGTGATTTCATAGAATTTTTCACTGTTATCAAATACTTTGAATTTCAGCATGAAAGGGTAAGAAAAAAATTGTATCAATCACGCTGCCTCTTCCTATTCAGTCAGTCTTGGCGTATTTAGTATGCATCATTCCTGTTTAAACACTCTCAATTGCTGCAGATGTCTTGTACAATTATTGCTTTTTTTCCCCCAGTTGGGTTTAATTAAGGCATGATTCCTTATGTACTTATAGGTTTTCTAGACTTCTAATCTCTTAAGCTCTTTGCCCATGTGAAATAGCGTGTCTAGGACTTTTATATCATCTAAATCATCTAACGTGTCCAGTAAAACTGGTGATGCTTAGAGAATAATGCATTTCAAGTTCTCTTTTAGATTGTATTCCAATTTTTCAGATTCACAATTTGTTGAATATTAATTAAGATATATACATATTTATATATCTGGGGGCTTCCTTTATGGCATTTTGGTGTATGTTGGGAATTTATTGTGGTTCTAGTCCTTTCATATGGTACCAGTATGAAAAAGTTTTTGGTACATAAAAAGCAAGATATCTATTTCTATAGTATGTCAAAAGTTAAGAGTTGTAAGTCGGTTCTTACTTGCACTGGTTCCACCATTGCCTGCTAGTTCTAGTGACTGTACAAAAGAATGAACTTGAGGAATGATCTTGGAAGTCTTTTTATAGGCACCATCTTTGATCTCATAGGGATAGTAGGGGAGAAAAAAAAAAGTACGTTGGTATCCTTTTCAATCTAAAAGCAAACCATTTGATTTAATAATGCTTTATGGAGTAATGTGACTCACTATAACAAACCAATGGAGACTGACCCATTGTGCCATAAAATAATTAAAGTGTCTATCCTGTTCCCAGTTTCATACCATGTGGTAACTATGGTTTAGGTATTGATCAAATAAAGTGAGATCAGGTTTGTAACTAGGAATGTTCCTTTGTCATTGATGGATGCTTAAATTTGTTTATCTGCCAATTTTCAATGTTGAAGAGTCTAATGCATGAACTTGCTATTTAGGTTGTCTTCTTAAATTTGCAGGTGAAAACGTTCCTTCAGTTGTTCAACTATAGAATAATTAAAATAACATCTTTCCATGTTTTTCTATTTGAAAGTTGTGAGGACATTGGTAGCATGCAAGTAATACTAAGTACTTAACCTAGTGCAGGTTTTGTCGTCACTTAATGGAATTGAAGATGTTAAGTCTCGATTGCTAGCAAAAGCTGAGTAAGTTCTTTTGGTATTTGCTGTACTGGTTAATGTTGGTGAAATTTTTTTATGATTCAAACGGTACATGTCGTAGACACGGACAGTTCTAGTTGTTTATTTATATTTTGCAGATGCATCCTATCGAGTCATAAGAAGATGTCATGGGATGTTAGTATCACCAACATTACAATAAGTGTTCCCTCCGGGAATGCGGTTTCAGAAGAGTTTAACATGGTAACTGCATTGTTTAATGTGTTTATTAGGACATTCAATTGTTACTATTGCATATTAAAGTTCAATTTCTGATCCATTGTGTGTTTGCCAGGTTTTTGACTTGGGATCTCTTATTTTTGCTTCTAGAACTGAGTTAGACACTCTCAGTTCAACTATTGATGGACAATCATTTCTCCAGCAGAACTTAGTCGATTCTTCATCCACCTCTGATTGGTTAACAAGTTTTCAGCTTCAAGATCTTTATAATCACTTTGAGACCAAATTAGTTGATTTTGAGGTCAGGTGTCTTGTTCTTGTTAGATACTTTTTTCTATATTTTTGTTACTCTATTTCCGATAATAGCAACTTATATGAGCAGGTGAAGCTGGTGAAGCCTAATTATCCCCACGGTATCTCAATTGTGAAAAAGTTTTGTGCCCGTATTACTTTTGCATCTTGCATTATTCCTGATGAATCAAGACTGAAACAATTGGAGGTAATTAGATTGAATCTTGTAGAATGTAGATCTATGGTTTTAAGGTGCTAAAACAATGTGCTTTTATGTTGACTGATTGGAATGCTGAAAGTGTTCTTGTTTCTGTTGTTCCATTTTTTTCTTGTTGCACTTCTGTTTATTCTGAAAGTGAATATTCCTCTGTCGCCAGTCTCTTCCCTCCACTGACTCCAAATTTTTTTTCTTTCTTTATATATGTAAATAGTATAGGTCAACGCATACCTTCAGTTAGGTATAACTAAATTGTTAAAGTTAGCTTTTGGGTTTCAGAGAGAAGTTTTGGGTATTTCTTCAGATTGAGGCCCTTTTCTGCTGCAATAAGCATTAACTTGTTATGTTATCTCATACTTTGACTGGAGATAGTAAAGGACTTTTTGTGTCGATATACTTCTCTTGTGTGGTGACATTTTGAAGAGAGGGAAGATCTTATCTTATTCTGATATCCCTTTGGTTCTCTAGCACCATGGAATTACATGGCAAAATACTCTTGGTTTCAAGTCCTCTTTCTAATTCATCTTTTCCACAGATACCTCTCTTTTCCCGTTTATGTTATTCCCATGGTCTCACGCGGTGGTATTAAACGAATGGAAAATTGAAAGAATATTCCATGCCTCCTTTGCGTTTCAATTTTAAAACGGCATAGGGATACATATGAACTCACATGCGAAAGTTCATAACATTTTTTTTTTCTTGGTGTCTGAAGTCTTGTTTTTAATGCAGATGAAACTTTTTATTATCATCTGAATTTCGTCCTTCTCTCTATAGTTGTATTATGTGGTGAAATCAAAATAAAGAGGAGTGAAATAATGTTTTGTTAGAATTTGTTAATATTATTAAGTTTATTCTATGTAGTACTTGAATACCTTCATCGTAAAGGATGAATAAAGCAATAACTGTACATGTCATCACATACAACAATGTATCTCATGAAGATCTTCGTAACTGTAACCTTCCTTTATTCCTTAAATCTCTATTTTTTTCCCACTTGCCTAAAACTCATTGAACCATTCTTTAGTAACTATCTTTGCTGCGGACTTATCTGAATAATTTGTATTGGAGATGCAAAGGATCATGTGACTTGGATATGAGCAGATTTTATGGGAAGTATGCCTCTTCTTTGGTTGTTTCGCCCTTTTCCCTTTCTTTTTGCAATTGTGCCATTTTATGTTACTGGAGGATTAAGCTTCCTATGGCAACAGTTCTATACCTGGAGTGTTTAAGTTTCTGTCTTTTTTGGTTGGATTTGCATGTGTAAATAAGATATCTTGCTCTAGGATTTTCCTTTTGAGCAGCATTCTTGATTGCAGGTTTATGTTGCTGTAGGATCGCTTGATGCAAACTTTTCTCAATCAATATACAAGTCAGTTGTTGCGCTGATAGTGCTTGTTAATGTACAATATTCAAGATCTGAACCTATCATGCTGGAAAATCCAAATTCACTTCATAATGCATCAAGCCACCCAGGGGCTCCTCATTTTGGTTTCAGTCTGACTGCAAACATCAAATCAGTCAATTTTCTTGTCGATCTTGGAAATGATGGAGAAAATAGCTCTTCCATCACGTTTGTTCTAAAAAATCTAGATGTGTGGTATGTTGCTGACTGTTAATTTTCTTCTTAAATATGCAGATGTACTTTTCTTTCACCTGCTTGTGGACATAACTAGTAGTGTCTGAAATTAAGCTACAGGTGCTTTGCAAATTGCATAAGTGTGTCATATGAAATTCTTTCTAAAAGTTTGTTAATATATCAATTAGCTATGAATATTACTTTCAAATCTTCTTCTTTACTGAATGCTAGGTCAATGCATACGTTTTTATCTGGAAAGCAAATTTCTTACAATTGTAGGTATTCTCTCCTCGAGTATGAGAGGTGCTGGGTCGGTTTGGAAGCAATGGAGGTTACTGCACATACATTGGATGGGGAGCATGTTTTATGCTCGTTCAAGGATCTTTATCCCTCAAATACTGCAAATTGGGATGGAATGGCCATTACGCATGGTAGTGCAAGTGATAACCTTTGTGACAAGAATAAATCTACCAAGGCTTGTTTTCTTTTATATTATGAAGCTCTTGGGAATAGAGATTTCGCAAGTCACAAGTTCACAGTATACTTGAATGATGTTGACCTCAATTGCTATCCATATATATTTGGATTGTTGGTTGGGTTTTATGATAGAATATGTTCATCTAGTCCATGTATTGGAGCTGAGAATTCTTTTGGCTGCACTTCTGAAGCTAAAAGTACAAAAAATATGCCAGGTTTTCAGTTCCAAAGATTTGGTTTCTCAAATTACTCTGAAATAGGATCATCTGATCATGCAAGCATATCTTTGGATTGTTTTCCATTTGTTACAATACATAATTCAGGTTCCATTGGTAGTCTAGAGAGTTCACTTCGTTTTTCTGTTCCTGACTGGAGGAGGTTATTGAATTTAAGAGAGAACAAGTGTAGAAGCCCAAATTGCAGTTTGAAGAAGGGATCTAACCCTTTTCATACCTCCCAGTTAAAATCCACAATGGGAATGGTTGCACTTCCTGTGTCAGGGAGTTCTGATGCAAATTTATATGCTATTGACATCAATCTCTCAGGAGTTACACTGCATTTCCATGATTCATCTTGTATTGTTGGAACAATAATGCTGCCAACCTCAAAATCTTCCGTTAGCATTTATGGTGATTGTATGGATCTGGTCTCTTCTTCTGAGGGGGTGATTCTCACATCATCATGGTGGACCAACAATTTGCATGACTTTTTGTGGGGTCCTTCATCACCAAACCTTTCTCCAATATTAAATATACGTGTGAAGAAAGTGAGTTCTGGATCACTAAGTTCGCAGCTAGAAGTTAGCTTTGGAATTCAGCATACATGTTGTATTCTGCCATGCCATTACTTGGCCATCATAATTGGTTACTTTTCACTGCATGACTGGAGTTCAAATTCAAGTGTGCAGCCTGTAAGCAAAAATATTGAGTATATGGGTGGCCAAATTGAGAGCGCTATCATTTATAAATTTGAGGTTCTGGATTCCACTTTGGTTTTGCCCGTAGAAAGTGATGACCATAAGTTTCTGAAGACAGATATTCAACAGTTATATGGTAGTTTTATCAATGATTGTGCTTTGAGCGATGTGCTGAAGGACATTCCTCCTGAATATGTGGTTCCAGAAAATAAAGTTGCAAGAACAAACAATTGTCTGAATATTTTTGTAAGAGATTTGTCCCTATCATTGTTGTTGTTTGAGGATGATTGCTTGATACTTACTCCAGGTACCAAACCCATAAATTTCCCTTTGATAGCGCCATTCAGTGCTGATGTTTGGATCAGAATACCTAGCGAATTGGAATCCCTTTCTACAAAACCTTCTGGTTCCACATGTATCATGTCAAGAATCGGTGTTTGTCAAGTTCTTATTGATGGTATGGTCAATTAATCTCTCTTGGTAACTTTAGAATAATACTCATCGCTTTTATTATTATTTTCCATTGAATTGTATGATTCATCTATTCTAGGCCTTTTTGACAGAGTTTTACTTAATTGGTGGATTTGAAGCATTATTGGAAATCATAGACCAGTTTTCCTTTGTTCAGGATGAATCAAAAAGTTACGCATCTGACGTTTTACAGTTTCTACAGTCAAGGAGATTGCGAAAGGAAAATAGGGCAGTTTCACTTGTAGATTCTTCCATAACCTTTTCTGAAGTCAGATGTCGTGTTGAATCACTTGCTATACAATTGAATCGCTGGGGGAAGGGCTTACTTGAATCAGTTGCTAAAGTTGAAATGAACTTTATTTGCTCCATGTCGCTGATAAATGGGAAACCTATAAACTTGGATTTAAGTTTTTTCTCTTTAGCATTATGTTCATTGCCAAATTCGGTTATACTAGCACGCTGTTCTGGTACTTGCTCAACGTCATCAGTTCTTGATTTGTCTTTCTCAAAATTTGATCCATGTCAAAGTGATGTCTATATTTGTCTTCCTTCTCTTGATATCTGGCTACAATGTTCTGACTGGACTGAGGTCCTTGACCTGCTCGAGTCTTATGGGAAAAAACTTGCCAAAACTGCAAAGTTAGATTCATTGTCAAGGAGTTCGGCTGTGAATATGATTCACCCAGTTCATAATATATCAGCATCTGTTCCTGAAATTTCTGATAGAAAGTCAGGTGCCTCAGCTTATAATGTGCCACCGAGCATGATGCAGGAAACAGTTGTCCTTATTCTTAGGTCTGAAAACATTGGCATTAGGGTTTATTTTCCATTACATGTCATTGATGAAGCATTTACTGAGGAGGGCTTGCAGAATGTTTCTTCTACTGGAATTGATAGGAGTTGTAAACTTTTGACATTTATGACACATGGGAAAAGTAGTGAACTAATTATTTCTGGTAAAAATGTAAAGTTCAAGTGCATTTTGGAAAAAACAAGTGGTGCTGTGGGTTTTCAAGGCGATGAATATGTCAATTCTTGGCCTCTCTTCGAGATATTTCAAGTTAATGTGGATACTGAGATATGCAATATTCAGGAAAAGCCAGTACATGCCAATCTGGGGTTTCAGTGTGACCAGCTAGACTTATGGCTATCACATCAAATATTCTTTTTCTTGCATGATGTAAAGTTTGATGTTCCTGGGTCAAGATCTCAGTTTAACTGCGGAAGTATGGAGTTTAAGATCCAGCTAAGGAAGGGCTCTCTTATGCTCTCTGATGGAAGGGTATTTTTACTACTTTATCCGCTGGACCTTAATATTTTAGCTAGAACTTGACAAGAGTTAATTAGTGTTATTGCCTATGATCTCTTTGGTATTGCATTTTGCTTTTGTTGAGTGCATGTCTGTGCTATTTGTTCTTCACAAATTGTTAACTGTTTAGTAAATCACTTGAATTGACTTGGTGAATAAATTTGCCTTCTATATATTGAGTTTCCATGTTGTGTTAGGTGTGAAGATTGGATCTGGTGTGGGGAAACTAAGGATCCCAATGTTCTAATTTTTAGTTTTTCCTTATTTTGTAAAGCTCTCTTCTTCCTCAAGTGGATGTGTGAGCGAGAGAAAGGCATGATATTCTTCTTTCCAATGGCATGTTATGAAGACAATGTGATTGTTTGGCTGCTTCTCACAATTTGTAGCTATCGAAATAAATTATGAATTGCCACTACGCGGTTATCTCTACATACTTTATTTGCTTTTCTGTTTAATTAAATTTCTGTGTGCTATCCGTAAAAAATAGAATAACATTTTATGTGGTCGAGTTGGCTATAGCATACCACTTCATGTTTTATCTTCTGTTCCTTCACTTTAATACATATATTTTGCCTTTTATTTTTTTTCAGTGGAGTTGTAGCGGACCTCTTTTAGAAGTTCCTCTGAAGAACCTCCTCTTCCGTGCTAACATGACTCAAAACAGCATGGAAAGTGCAGCTGCATGTGATATCCAAGTGAATTACAATAACATTCACAAGGTATATTGGCATATAGTATACATTGCTGTTTATTTTTAACTTTACATGACTTATTCTCCTAGTTGTTCTGTTTGCATTTGTTGTAGGTCTTTTGGGAGCCTTTTCTCGAGCCTTGGAAGTTTGAGATGGAGATAATTAGAAAACAAGAGCTGAATGCTCTGCTAGACAACTCCTTTATTACAGATGTACATCTCGTATCAAGAGGACAGCTTAACTTCAACATTACAGAACCCTTAATTGAGGTACATGGTGATCTTTCCTTTTTTATGTTTCTAATGGTTGCATGATCACCTGTCAGATAAGTAACTTAGGTGCTAGGATGAGATATGACATGGGGGATGAATGGAAGACAGTGGGAGAAAGGAGAGGTATAAGGGATATCAGAGGGAATAGGGGAAGGAGCAGAGGAATTAGAAGAGAAGAAACCGGGGTAAAGTAGAGCATTCTGATACAAGTTAGACTATCTGATCGCATCTATACTCAATTCATACTTAATATTGGTTGCCGAAACTCAATTAGGCCAAAATGTGGATATAGTCTTTCTACAATGATTTCAAGATTTATACGACCCTTACATTTTTGCAATTTGGAATTTTTGTCCAATCGATAATAGAGTTAATTTTCCTTCGTTAAGTTTGCTGATATAGAAGTTGACCTCATAATGTGGCGTTGACTTAACATATGTGGTGAGCTTTTCTGCTGGTGGTTTGGGGTTCTGTTGATGTGGATTTTCCTAGTCTATGTGGCCAAGATGTGGGATTGCATGGGGGAATGGGTTTTGATGGCATTGAAAATGCTAATGTGGCATCCGCCTATGCTTAGCTGGAATTTTTTTAAATTTAAAATGCCATGTGGCTTTTTTTTGGTGGCCATTTGGCATGTGTTGGATTGGTTCCAGTAGAAAACAAACACGCAATACTGGTATGACATGACATGATAAAATGACATGAAAATTTCTAAATAATTAGGACAAGGGTACAACAGGACTCAGCAAGGATTTTTTTTTTTTTATAATATACAATAAAAATGTAAAATTAATACTTTCCAATCAAATATTAACATACAAATAACTTTTCAATTTCTTAAATTAGTTTTGAATTTAAAAACTGAAACCTTAAAAATCCATTAGGAGAAAATAGCTCAAACTCGTAAGGGCCTAAATTATCATGCTCTAAATTACTCAACAAGAGAATTATTTTCATACTTGTCTCCATTGTTGTCAAGGGTGCAAGCCACACTCTAGGCAATAGAAACTTTATATTGCCCAGTGTTGTGGAACCCTTATCTTGTCTCAAGAACAAGGTGCAAAAAGAGCATTCGCCTTGAGTCAAGTAAGATGCGATATGTAATGTGTGTGTGTGTGTGTGTAATAAGCTTAATATATATATATATATATATATAATTATGACAATAAACTCTAAAGATTGGTCTGCAAAATAGGCATTTTTTTGTTGGCCAATATGCATGATTTCCTTATGGTCTCATGTTTGTTGTTAACTCAAATATTGAGAAGTAGAGAGTTTGATACTCTCTCCTTTCTTACTACTAAAGTTATATCTAATGAAAAAAAAAATGTTAAAAATAAAAGAAATTAAAGAGAACTTCGATTAGGCATTTTTTTTATAAATTTTTTAATTTTTCCTTTCATGCCCATCATCTTAAAAGAAAAGTGTACCTAGGTGCACCAAGCACATGCTTTTCGATCAAATTAAATTTAAGTTTAGGGAGAGAAAGAGGATGGGGAAATGAAGTAAGAGAAAGGAAAAAGGGTTTTATATTTTCTACGAACTAATTCTTGGATTAAAAAAAAAAGAAGGTTCGTAGGAGAAAAAAAAAAAAGCCACCTGGATAAGAAAAAAAATTCCACATCATCAGCTGCCCAAATAAATTCATCCTGCGTTTGCCATGTCAGCATGGCCAATACCACACCAGCAAGTCAAATGTCCATGTCAGGGAACTTAAAGGTGGAAAATTAACTTTGTTACCGATTGGACCGGAATACCAAATCCTGAAAAGTTGTAGTAAAATTTTATGAATCATTGCAGAGGTGCTAAATCCGCATTGTGGCCTAAATACAAGGACTGATAGCACAATTTGAGCTAATCAAAATCTGGATAAATTATACGTAAGAGTATAACGAGACCATAATATATATTGAAATCAGTAAAACTAAGACCAACAATCATTAATCCTTTAATTAGCACATTATTGTTCTTAATCATTTCGACATTATTGTTCACATGTCACTTGAAGGTGCAAGTTGTGAATCTTAAAATGGCATAAAAGAGGTTTTCTTGTGAAGCATTTTAAATAAGTGAATCATTGTCACTCGAAGGGAATAGCTAAACTGGTAGTTGTAATAAATATTGTTCATCTTTGGAATTCTATTGCTGTTCATGGTTGCGCACCACATCAGATTTATTCAGATCTTTTAACCACATTTATAATTACCTTGGTTGCTTAATATTAGTAGACAGTTTTCTTTGGGTGCAGTCTCTTTCTTATGATATCGTTGCCAGACTAATCTCATTGTTTGCTTTATCATGTGTAGATTTTTACTGTTTTTTTATTATATAACTTTTCTTACTATGAAAAAAACAAAAATTCAAAGACTGTTCTCAGGACAATTGAAATGGTTAAGGATGCCTGGGGATTCTCGGAACATGATCCTTCTGAAAAGCAAAGATTTCTAGATTCTCAGCTCACTGAAAATATATCAGAAGGAAGATATGCTCCCTATATACTTCAAAACCTGACTTCTTCACCTCTAGAATATCATGTTTATCAAGGACCGGCTGATTCTGATCAGTTTGATATCACAAAAGAGAAAGATGGAAAAATTGTGCAAGCTGGTGCTTCTGTTCCAATTTATCTTAACGATATTCCTGTGCAACAACTTTTTCATTATGGGCCAAGTCATTCTTCTGACAATCTCAGTGAGAGGCAATCAAATGGAGTGGCTCATCATTTGATGACTATTCAGTTTGATGGCATGTCTGTGCCTTCTGCTCCTGTTTCAATGGATCTTGTTGGACTTACATATTTTGAGGTTGATTTTTCAAATAATTCACAATACAACGTAAACCTGAAAGAAAATGGTGCAGCTGGTGCGAAGAATGGTTTTGTAGTCCCTGTTGTGTTTGATGTTTCAATGCAACGATATAGCAAGCTAATACGATTGTACTCAACAGTATGTATATGTTCATCTATTGAAAAGAGTATTTGATTTTCAGTTGTTTGTTAGCTTCTTCTAATTCCTCTTAATTTCAGGTGATAATCCTAAATTCTACTTCAATTCCATTGGAACTACGGTTTGATATTCCATTTGGTATATCACCGAAGGTGTGGACAAATCTATTGTTCGATTCCTATAAATTTCATTGTTTATTTATGCACGTCTTCATCTCTTTGTTATGTCTTTGTGCTGATTATTCCAGATTCTAGACCCAGTATATCCTGGTCAAGAATTCCCGCTGCCTCTCCATTTGGCTGAAGCTGGTCGGATGAGGTGGCGTCCACTTGGGAATTCTTACCTGTGGAGTGAAGTGCACAACCTCTCTGATCTTCTATCCTTGGAAGGGAAAATTGGATTTCTCAGGTCTTTTGTATGTTATCCATCTCATCCAAGCAGTGACCCATTCCGTTGCTGCCTATCACTTCAGCATATTACCATACCTGCAGCTGACAGGCTAAAGAAGGGCTCAGTGAGTCATGTTGATGATACTCTGAACCAGTCAATCCAAAGTAGCAATAAAAATATAAAATGTCTGGATAAGTCAAAACAGCGATATATTCATCAAATGACTTTAAGCGCTCCGTTAGTCATTAATAACTATCTTCCTGAGGCAATATCATTGACGATTGAAAGTGGTGGAATTACTCGTACTGCATTGCTTTCAAAGGTTTGTTTTCATTGTTCTACCATGAAAAATGTAGTGTCGTGCATCTCTTAATTTACTAGGATTTGGTGCTCTGAACTAATGTTAAATCATGCACCTATCTTTTCAGGTAGTGACTTTATTTCATCATATTGATCTATCACATGACCTGACAGTGGAGTTCAATATTCATGGATATAGACCTTCAGTTATTAAGTTTCCGTGCACAGAAAAATTCAGTACCACTGCTAAGTTCAGTGGAACAAAGTTCTGTCAGTCTGAAACCGTTGTCTTTGACCCTGATATTTGTAATGGTAATTTATATCTATTCTCGGTTTCCTACATTACTATAACTTTAACTAATTCTTTTCATAGTATATCTGTTACTTTTTTGTTCTAGGCCCAATATATGTAACTGTGGAGAAGATGATGGATGCATTCTCTGGTGCTCGAGAACTCTTCATCTTTGTTCCCTTTCTGTTATATAACTGCACAGCATTCCCACTGAATGTTACGGAGTTTACCAATGAGATGGATAGAACTGTCTGTACTTTACCTTCCTGCTACAATAAAGTTGATAATGAGCTGTTTCAAGGCACCAGAGATGGTCTGAGCCTTTTATTTTCTGACCAACACTCATCTGTTGGAGCTTCGCAAATTGACAGTTTGGGCTGTTCTTTCTTTAAAGATTGCATTGTTTCAACTACAAAAACATTTGATTTGCAGTTAGGAAGATTTGTTAGAAATCCCTTGATTATATCGTCTCAGAAACAAACTGACCAACATGATTTAGTGGATCAGAAAACTTCTTCAAATATTCTAAAAAATCGATTGGGTTCAAGCACTCAGTTGTCAGGGAATAATGACTTTGTGGAAAAAGAGTTTGGAATGGTTAAGGCATGCATATATTCTCCTCGTCCTATTTCTGCTAGTGGGGAAATTGTGGTTTGCGTAGGTAATTGTTTGCGTCGACATAATTCAGAAAATATGCCTAATTCTTCATGGTCAGGGCCCTTTCTTCTTGTTCCACCAAGTGGTTCAACGACTGTTCTTGTTCCACAGCCATCCTCGAATGCAAGGTTTATATTATCTGTTACATCTAATGCTATCGCTGGAGCCTTTGCTGGGAGGACACGGGCCATTACTTTTCAGCCAAGGTAATGATTTTGATAAGAATGCGAAAAGGAGTACTGTCTCCAGTCAAATACTATTATTTTTTATCGACGCATTCTGTTTTTGTCTCTTTGATAGCAAGTGTTTGCTGTGCAGATATGTTATCAGTAATGCATGCAGCAAGGACTTATATTATAAGCAGAAGGGAACTGATGCTGTCTATCATTTGGGTGTGAGGCAACATTCACAGCTTCATTGGACCGATACAGCTAGGTACTTTGTCATCTTTATGTTGAGTGGTTTTATTCCATATCAGTTAAACTTGAAGTTGCCTTGGTTTTATATTCAAGTTGGGATTCGCTGTCTATTGGTCTAAATAGGTTGCGCCCCCTTCCCCCGGTTTGCTACTGTGATCTGCGTATTTGGCCTAAATGCAATGTTCAACCCAGATGATAGGCCTGTTAAGGGCCTCTCCCATTCTTACCTGGTGGTTTTATTTTGATGCCTCCTAAATTTGGATCCAGGCTGAATGAGATATGGTATTAGAGCTGGTATTAGAGCTCTTATTCTTTATGTTGTTCTTATTGCTTATTGCCCCAGGAAGTGTTTATCCACTTGACAGGCCTATTCGTTTTGGTTGTTAGTATTGGAACAACTCTTGAAGGGGAGTACCGAGTGGTGTTAACTATTGACCCATATTGTTTAGGTCTTCACTTTGTTGTGTCTTTATATTCAAGTTGGGCCTCAATATTTATTGTTAATTAATTTTAGGTTGAATGCCTGTCTGGGATTCTTTTAGGCATTAGATTTATGAGAATTTGATGTTGGGAATAAGATATTGGTAATAGTCTTCCTTTATGTGTTTTAAATTGGGATAGTTTATATCCTGTTTGTTTTGCTGGGAATATTTCAAATAATAAGACAGAATTTCCCCTGCTTTTTTCAGTTAAAAAAATCCCCTTGCTGACTACTTCTACTAAAGATGTAACAGGAGAGCAACTTCTTGTCTTTGCAATATGCTATACATGACTTAAAGAAATAACAAGACCATTTAAGATATATAACCGAGTAAAAATATTCATAACTAAACATTTGAACTGATGAATAAAACCTTTAGCCTATGTGTACTAGAAAGCTAACTCCTAAACCCTAAAACCGCCGCACCAAGCCAAGCCATTCGTGAACTCCTGAGACAAAGTGACGAAGTATTTAATTTATCTGTAGACTCTCATACCTACATGTGCTCACTGTTCATAGTCTACCTTCAAATACCTCCTCAACGGTCTCATATTTGCAATGAACAGTTTGTCAATTTAGTAATGCTATCACTTGCTTCCTCATAAAGTTATCAAGTTTTCTTATGGTATTGGAAGTTGATAGTCCCCTGGATCATCAGAACTTGCTATACATATTCCTCTACTTCATTTAGAAGGCCGGAGAGCTGCATTGATTGGTAGGTTTTTTAGGAGTAATAGCAGCACTTCAATGTGTTGGTGTTAACATGATTTAACCATGGCAGATGCTGCTGGCAATATGGATCCTGGTTGAACCAAGATTGCTATGTAAAACAATATAAACATTTACAAAGCTTTATTTTGCTAAAATAGATGGGGGGGGGGGATTATCATTATCTAAACTAATTTTAATTAGAATGGGATGATGGTAACTTTGTGTAACTTCTTGGTTATAACTTCTAAAACTATCATACATTATCTTTTGTCCCTCCTGGGCTTGCTTATCCATTTCCAATCTGTTGCAGGGAGCTGTTGATTTCCATGCGTTTTGATGAACCTGGCTGGCAATGGTCTGGTAGCTTCTTGCCAGATCATTTAGGTGACACTCAAGTGAAGATAAGGAATTATGCTTCTGGAACAATGAAAATGATACGGGTGGAGGTACAGAATGCTGATGTTTCCATCAGGGATGAAAAGATTGGTGGAAGCCTCCAGGGGAATTCTGGGACGAACTTGATTCTCTTATCAGAGGATGATACAGGGTATATGCCATATAGAATTGATAATTTCTCAAAGGAGGTTAGTAGCTGTTTGATTAATGCCTCTTTTGTGCTCTTAGCTAATTTCTTGTACTTGTTAATTTCTGATTTCTATATTTTGTGACATTTTAATGCATCGGATGCCAACTTACTATTCCTAATCAGTTCAATTGCTAGTGACGGACTGAGTGAACCAAATACTTAATCTATGTGTCTCCGCTTAGTGCTATGTATACGCCAGCATTTTTTAAGCCATGTTCAAATTGTTGAACCGCATTCTTTGCTTATGTGCTGTTAGACCATTTCTTAGTGGAGTTTTTTTATTTTATCTTATATTTTACTTCTTGTGGTTGACTAAATGTTATTCTGCCTTTTCTATTATTGCTTCTCTTTCTGCTTTTTGGGGGTTATTTATGATATGTGTTACTTTTGATGCACTAAGATCCTAAACCAACAAATGTAGAATACCAACTCTAAAGTCAAATCTTAAGTAGTTTGATCCCTCAATTACCTTCTTTGCATTCTGTATCATCCATTTAAACTTTAATTATCATTATTTATGAGAGTTCTGTATCATTTGTGTTATTGTAGAGACTAAGGATTTACCAACAAAGGTGTGAATCACTTGACACCATTGTTCATCCATACACTTGCTGCCCTTATGCATGGGATGAACCCTGCTATCCCCATCGTGTCTTTATTGAGGTATGCCTTCTTTACTTTTTGTTCCTTTCCAAAGTAAGGCATTGCCTTTCTAATGAATCTTTGTTTGACAAATAAAGGTACCAGGGGAACGTATGGTGGGTTCTTTTGCTCTAGATGATTTGAAAGAATATACACCTGTACACCTGCAGTCAACTTGCGAGGTACATCATTCTGCTATTAGTTTTGTTGCTTTAAACAGGACTTGAGATAAGGGTGTCTGAGCAGATCTGCAAACTTGATCCACTCTGAATTGGTAAAGGATAAGTTGTATAATGCAGCTGATTCTCTCCGAGGATTGAACCCTCCTGCAGTAACTTATCTTTTAGGGTCAATTTGCAGCATAAAATTTGCAAGTTCACAATATAACCATTTCTAGTTTCATGCTATATTTAATGATTATAGCAGCATTAGAAGCGTAGTTTGAAGATGAACATAATTTTATGATATATCTAAAAAAGGCCCTTCTGCTTTACCCAAATTTCAAGATAAGCAACTATTCTTTCATACCCAATTGAGCCCTTATTTGGGCGGAAGTTGTTAGTCTGTTATCTTTGCTGCATCTGCATCTATGTATGACCTGCATGGCTGCGTTGGTCTTTGTAGCACCAACATGGCGGAAAACTAATAAATTTTCAAACATAAAAACTAAATAATTACATGAGTTTTATAAATATATAAACACAATCATTTAATGATTTTATTCTTCGAACATTAATTTAAATAATTTAAAACCTAATTAAGTTAAAATATTTAAATTTTAAAAGTGAGGGGTAGGGAAATAAAGAAAGAGAGAGGGAAGAAACGAGAAAACAAAATTCGAGTCTTTTCCCTAGTATCCTTTCGTTCTTCCATTATTTTCCTTTTGTGATTTAAAATGTTGTGCTATAGCCCAGATATTCCGCTGCACATGACCATTGAACTGCAAAAACAAGTATTCAATTGCTGGGTTTTTACTAGAATCTTGCAGGCTGACCTGACTCCTATTTCCCTGCCTGGTATCACAGTAATCACCATTTTCCTCTTCATCATGGCCCTTGATTCTTTTAAGTCTTGATGAATGGAGATGACATCAGCTCCTAAAAACTTGCCCACTTGGTCTTGGGTGTCAGCAACATCATGTTGCTGCATCTCTCCGACCTCTGCTTTCTTTATCCTTGTCATCTTCTGCACAGCTGTCTCAACTTCTTGTTTTATTCAGCCATCATGCATGGACTTTCAACTTTACACTTTCTTCTGATTCCTCTTTCTTTTCCTTTCTGATACCCCGCCCCCTCCCTAATACACGCCTATCTTTGCACACCTCTCTAACCCAAGCCCAGGGCAAATTTCTTCCTAAATTTCCTTTTTTTATATCCTTACTGTCATTCATTTTTTTTTGTTTGGGACTGTCCTAGTAGTTGCTTATTATTATTATTTTTTAAAAAATTTAAAGTTTGATTTGGTTGAAAATTCAGTTGTGGTCATGATTGTGATCAGTATATTAGCTATAAAGGTTGCTGCCATTACTAACCATGGCAACCTGCTCAGATAGAAGATGAGAGGAGAACAATTTGAGGACAATGCTGTGTTATTTTTTCAAGAACAAGGGAGAGAGAATGCTGGTGGAATTATAAAAATATAGTTGTCAAAATATGGTTATCACTGGAAATGAAAAAAGTTTAAGCAATTTTAATTTGAAGTTCAAAGTCTTTGTAGAAATTTATGAAATGTTAACAAAGTATGAAGTGAAATTTTCCAACAGCCTAGATGGCTGGCAATATTACACTGCATGATGTAATGCTCTGTACTATATGATTTTGTTTATTCTTTTATAAATATTTCTTTTGAAATAATGTTTTTATTAAATGTAAAAAATTAGCTATTCAAGGTTATTATTTTCCCTCTACTCCTGAATCCTGATTTACATGAAGTATTTGTCTAATACTAAATTTTGTCTACAGAAGCCAGAAAGGATGTTGCTTTTATCTGTGCGTGCTGAGGGTGCAACAAAGGTGCATTTATCATGGTTAGGTGCATTAAGCTGGGTTTTTCACATTTGTGTAGCTTAACAGCTGAGTTTCCTGTTTCAGGTGCTCAGCATTATTGATTCAACTTACCATGTTCTGAAGGACATGAAGGATCAAAGTACCATTAGGTTCAAAGAAAAACAAAAACAAGAGAAACAAAAGAAATCTGTTGACTATAAGGAGAAGTTTTCACTTACTATTCCTTGCATTGGTATTTCTTTGGTTAATTCTTATCCACAGGTTAGCAGATACAAGTTAGTAGTGTTTTGGTCCGATCTAAAGGGAGACTTCAAAATCTATTAAGCTTTCTCTTTATTGCAGGAACTGCTTTTTGCCTCTGCAAAAAATATAAAAATTGATCTGCTTCAGAGCGTGGACCACCAAAAGCTTTCTTGTCATATATCTTCACTGCAAATAGATAATCAACTGGATAACACCCCTTATCCCGTCGTCCTTTCCTTTAATAGTGAATACAGAAGTAACCAAATTGGCCAGATAACGAATGATGACAGCCCAACATCTAAAGTTGAAAGGGGATTACTGATTTCTTCTGACTCTTCTTTTGAACCTGTATTCTACCTAGCTGTGGCAAAGTGGAGGAAGAAAGATGTTTCCTTGGTTTCTTTCGAATATATAAGCTTAAGGTATGTTGTCTGCAGAGTTAAATGCATCTTAATAATTTGTTTGGTTTTTAGTGTAATAGTTTTAGTGCTTATCGAAGTATATTAATTGCTTGCAGAATGGCAGATTTTGGCCTTGATCTTGAGCAGGAACTGATATTGAGCTTGCTTTACTTCTTCAAGGCTGTCTCTCCGGGTTTTCAGAGTCAAGTCTTGCCATTTTCTGATCCTATCTTCAATGTAGGTTTTATGCATGGTCAAACTTCTGGGCATGTGAAAGTAAGAGAACAGCTACATGGAATAGGCACTCCTGTGCTCGGTAAAGTTGATGAAACTGGTGGATTACTACCTTTAATAGTTCCTATAGGGGCACCTTGGCAGCAAATTCACCGCTTGGCCAGAAGACAGAGGAAGATTTATGTGGAATCATTTCATTTAGCTCCTATAAAGTTTTCTTTTAGGTAGAACCAATAATACTGTCTCTAGTGGGATTGATTTCTTTTAATTCAGCTGAAGCCCTCATTTTATCACCTATAAACTAAACTAACAAATATGAGCCTTGGTTTGAACAGCTTTTCTAGTTCTCCTTGGATGCTTAGAAATGGAGTTCTTACTTCAGGAGAATCTCTTATCCATGTGAGTAGCTCTATTAATTTTCTGAACTGGTAGAATTATCTTAGTTTGTTATCAGAGAAGTTAAGTCTCAAAAAAATAAAACTGGCATGGTTATTGAAATCAGATCACTTCAAGCTTGACCAGGAAATGGATACTTGATTACTTGGCTGTGAGGAAATAATTGGAATACGTGGTCATAAATGTCACATGACTTTGGTGAATTGGTTAGTTTTCCTTAAGCCGAATGTTGGGGAAGCACTTGTGCTTCATGCATCACTTAATAAGGGTCAGACTTAACAAATTTATCATTTCACATTTATTTTACACGCACAAATGCATAGACATGGTATATTTATAGATGCTCATTTGGCATACATTGTTTTACTCTTTTAACCGTGACTGGAATTTGGCCACTCTGCATTAAGGTGGTTGATACCTAAGCTTGGTTTGGTAAACAGATATTTATTTAGATATTTAGCTAGGATGAGACCTTATTAGCCTTGGTACTTATGGATGAAAGTATTAGAGCTGTTGTGAGCAATTCATTTGAGGAATGTCTTGATTAAGCCCATTAATTATTCTTAGTAAACGTGCTAAAGCTAATTGAGCCTACTTAGGATGCTTAAGTTTTCGTGGCTTGTTTAAGTTCATGAATGTCTTTTTTTTTTTTTGTGCGCTTGCAGAGATTTTTTTTTTTTTGTTATTTGATATTTGAATTTGGCTAGAAATTTAAACTATTAATTGTCATTACTAATTATCACTTTTTTAAGTGATCTTGATTGCATGAGTTAGGTTTCTAAGATTGAGTCTCAGTTGTTACTTTGAAGCTTCTTTTTGAGTTAAGTTGCAAGTTCATGAATAAGTTCAAAACTAACTTAGTTATCAAAAGAAGCAAGCTTCAGCTCTTGCTTTGATAATTACTTAAAATCAAACTTGAATTAAAAAGTTTGAGATTGATAAAAACCGGAAAAAAACAAGCTCAAGCTAGCTGAAGTGATCTCTTTTTCTCTTGTCCTTTTTCCGCCATATGTAATAAAGTGAAGTTGCGGCAACCACATGACAGTTGCAGGTGATCTTTACAACCTGATGAATTAATTTTAGAATACTATTAAGTATATGTTAGTTTCTATGTTTGCTAGTTTCTCTGTTGTTGGTTTGGCGCATGTTCTGTTTCTCTAATTACCTCATTCTCCACAAAAACCATAAACAGCATAGGAGAAAAAAGAGATAATAATAAAATAAGTAGACATGATGTGGGAGGGAAGAGGAAAATGGTCGTGATTCTCATATTTTCTTCTAATTTTTATCCATGATTCTGATCATGCAGTTATTCGTAAGTCAATCATTAAAAGGTCTTACTTTGAATCACAAAATGTGTCTCACTCATGTAATTCATGTTGTTTCGTCTTTATTACTTTTCTTTGTTTTATATCAATTCCATTCTTTTGGTTTTCCTTTCGGAAATCCCCTTAGAATGACTTTCTTACAGCAAATTACTAATTTTCTTGGTAAAATTATTAAATGCAGAGAGGTCTGGTGGCTCTTGCTGATGTAGAGGGAGCACGAATTCATCTCAAAGAGTTGTCAATCATGCATCAAATGGCTAGTTGGGAATCCATTCAGGAAATCCTCATTAGGCACTACACTCGGCAACTTCTCCATGAGATGTACAAGGTAAATTTTATATTCTTTTAGGTGTAATCGTTGAACCTTGTAGATTGGTGCTACCACCTTCTAAGGTGTGGAATGAAGCAATAAACTATCTAGGACTTTGTTATCATTCTTATATTTTGTATGGGTTTAATTGTAGCTTTTGTATGTGTCAAAGTTGGGGGTAAAATTCTGACTTTTTTTTTCTTATATTACAAAAATCTGTTAGACAATTTATACAAGTTTTCTGATAAGCTTCTAACTAGGAAAAGAAA